>QCXZ01000003.1:60319342-60923571 GCA_025024175.1 Rhyzopertha dominica
TTTAATTTAATAAAAAACAGGAGCCAGAACTTACAGATAAATACACTAAGAATAACTGCATAGAATGTTCTACAATTTTTCAAATATTTTAATTGACCTAGCGTAGCATTCATGCTAATGTAGCAAATCGCCCCGTATTTCCCTTGAAATTAGTTAGTTACAGCGTTTAAAATCGAGCATAAGTCGTACGCAAAAAAAATAATCGGAACAGCACAAATGCAAGCAGTAAGTCACCGGACCCGTATTGAGAGAAAGATCTGCTTTTTGCGGAGTTGAATTAGCGCTGCAAAGAAACTCAACTGCATTCACTACCGAGCGCATAATCGAAAGAAATCACGGATTCTGTCACGGTGCAAATTTGTCGCTAACGAATTCTGCGTCAGTGGAAGTTGACGTTATAAAAACAACGCTGTAAAGTCTTTTGTGGTCTTTTATTTACTAGGCGAGACGCCATTTTTCATACCGACTTAAGTAATTATGCGATTAGAAATGCCACTTCCATTCGAAATTCGAAAAAACACGCTCCAGAAGGAAAGTGTTGCGAAATGACTGTTAAATGCGAGATCGGCCTAGTCTAGATAATTTTTTCGGCGAATTGGCATGAACTTGCAGATATCTCATGCAACAGTTTTGAAAGCGGTGGATACTCATGCTAATTTTTATAGTGTCCCATGACTCGATAGTCAAACTGAAACCATAGATTCTAGAGATAGTTCTAGGTTAATGGGATCGAAAATATCTATTTGTAAATTTGCTTCCTAAGAGAGCTGCGGTTGTTTAAAGATGCAACCCAAAAAACTGTTTTTATTTAATTTCTCTGAAACCTCTAGATATAATTAAATGAAATTACGTACTAGTTTGAATAAAGATTTTTTTATTTATTTATGTGAGGATAATAATGCATTTTTCTCCAAATTCCTTTATTCTTAATATGGTGACTGGTTTCGAGGCAACTAATGCAACCTCATCATCGGACCACCCTTGGCTATAAAAGAGGCATAAGTTTACATACATTTAAATTTTACAATCAATTTAGTTTACAATAAATTATTGTCATTCTGACGCCATTAATTTGATCATTGTCACCTGAACACTAAACTTTTTCTAAAAAAGAAAATTTACCTGAGAATTTAGTGTTATTTCGTCAGGACATTTATCGAATCTTGTTATTTCTTTTGCTCAATATGTAAAATATCAACATTGTTATTAATTTCGAAAGTGTGATCAGTATCTAAAAAAATGGTTTGCAAATAGCAAATAATTTTGTGCCAATCGCCAAGATCTTAAATGTTCTTTTATTCTTGTTTTAAAGTTTCTAAAGGTTCTGCTTATATATACACAGTTAGTCATTGTATCGTAATTTGTACACCCCACATTTATCGATCATTGGTACTTTATTATTATAGAGCCTTTGCTAACGTTAAGTTAGGTTTAAAAGTAATTAATACATTTACTTTATTTAAAATATTTTTAATTTTGTTGCTGATGTTACCGACATAAGAAATTGAAAATATTTCTATTAGATTATGAAACTTTCGTTTTGGAAAATTTTCATATATTAATTTGTTATATAATTTCTTATTTAATAATTTATCAACTGTTTTGGTTTTTATACCATTACTTTCTGCTATTTGTTTTATTATATTTAGCTCGTTATATAATTTAATGTGATTTAAAGGTACTGTGTATAGATATTCCTTGTAGCAGTTGGTTTTCGAAATATATTAAATTCAATTTTAGAATTAACCTTCTCTAATAATAAATCTAAAAAATTTGTTCTCACTTTCAATTTCTAAATCTAACTGAATATTAGATTTATTAGCATTCAGGTGGTCAACAAAAGATTTTTTTCTTCTAAATTACTTGTCCAAATACCTAAAAGTTCGTCTACATTATCTTTTGTAAAATAAAATTATGTTTCTGTAAATATTTGAATCGTTCGTGATATAATTGCATTCGTAACTATCCATATACAGGGTGTTCACGCTAGCAGTCTACAATAGCCAACTTTTTTATTTGAAATTTTAGAGTAGTGGTTTAAATGGGGAAGTTTTTTAATTTTTTGAGAAGAATTTTATGGTGTTCACAAGAAAACAATTGAACATCATTTTACGATTTCAAATAAAAAGTTAGCTATTGTAGACTGTTAGTGTGAGCACCCTGTATATATATTAGCTAGAATGGGCGACAAAGGAGTGCCAAATTGGTAAAGATTTTGGACATAAGTTACATTATTGTATTCGAAAAAATTTTGTACCAGACAAATACGAAATAATTTTAATAAGTCATCTGCTGTATCATTTAAATATTGTTATTATAAAATTGGTTCATTCAGAATTAATGGTATTTCATTAACTGGGATATTTGTATACAAATTTTTAACGCCTAAAGAAAAAAATGTTGCGTTACGTAGGAGATTTATTACTTTCAAATTATTAATTAACTAAATAGAATTTTTATTAATAAACTGAAATTGTAAATTAATATTTTCTTTGATATATTAATTTAAAAGTTTGTGTAAATCATATGTAAGAGATTTTATATGAAATACCACTGGCCGAATAGGAATTAAATCAGGAATAGTGCTTTTATGTAATTTTAATAAACCATACATTCTTGGTATTGTAGTATTATCTGGTGCAAATCTTTTGTTTACTTCAGGAGTTATTACTGACTTTTTTAATTTTGTGTTGTTTCAACTTTATGTGTAAAATTGTTAATCGAAATTTGTTTCATATTAAAATTATTGCTTTCTATAAAATTTTCTCGCAACAGGTTGATGATCTCAAAATATGTACCATAATTTTGATTATTCCACGAACGCCTTAATAAATGCGTGCTCTGTCTTTCGATGTCAGACATAGAATGAGGAATTTTTGTGGAAAGCAGGGCCAAGCCAAAGTATGATAACCAAAAGCAAAAGATGCAACTCGCAACCGCACGTAGGCAACTCAGGTTGCTCATACAGGTAAGTTAATGGTTTCACAACCTACTATAAAGTAATAATAATAAATAATAAACTTCAGGAAAGATAAATGGCCTTAGTTTGTGTATGAAGAATGTATGCAGGTATAATATTTGTTTCCTTCAATTTGTTAATTACGTAAAGTGATAAGATATTGATGATAAAATTATTCGTACTTGGCCCAAAATTCGCTATGCTGCAATCGACAATGGGTATTCTTAGTTGATGAGCCCAGATAAGGACAAAACTTGATAGATGTTATTTAATTTACTTTTATGTTTGTAGAATTGTTTGTTTATTTAACGTTGACTATATTTTTGAAATAAATATGCAGATATTTACTTCATATTTACTTCAACTACGACTTAAAAAAATAATAACTAAAATTTTTTTCAGGAACATCCCTGAAAATCTTGTTGGGAGCCCGTGCACGCGGTTCGCATGATGCACACACGCGTACACTCGGATTTGCGTTCATTAATCGCTAAGATGGCTGCATTGATTGGCCGCGGTCGTAAAAGTAGCGTGGCCGCTGGTGGAGGAGCCGGGAGGAGCCGGTCCGCCTGGACTTGATTAAGTCGCCCCCGCTGCCTCCCGTGCACCCCTCGTTGCATTCATCTGCATTAACACCTGCAGCTACGTGCCGCATTTTTTCTGGCCGACTAGCCCGGGGGCGAGAATACAGGATTCGTGGCGGACGCAACTGCCGACCAACTCAGTCGGCTCTCTTTCTCCTTCTCTCTCCGTGGCAAGATTTCTGCACGGCGTGGTGAATTGGAAGGGCAGTTTTTATGCCGACATTTGTCCTCATCTAACAATTAATGATAGGAACTCGTCCATCTTTTAAAGTGCAACAACCTAGTAGTTTTTAATAAATTATTATGGCTTCATTAAGCTAGCATTAATGTTTGACATATTTTTAAAGGACCTTCAGTAGAGTTGTCACAATTATTCTCATTAGAAGAACTTCAGCAAGCTATTTGTGCTCTGAAAGCCCGCAAAGCTGCTGGTTTTGATGCTATCTACCTAGAATTCTTGAAAAACTTGGGGCCCAATGCTTTAAAATGGTTGTTATTGTTTTATAATAACATTTTGATATAATGTACTCTTCCAAGGTTGTTTCAGAAAACAAAGGTGATTGCTGTCTTAAAACCTGGGAAACCTCCAAATGAAGCAGGAAGTTACCGACCTATTGCCGTTCTGAGTGTCTGCTACAAGCTACTAGAGAAACTACTCCACCAGAGAATAGAGCCAAATATGACTTACTATAGAAGACTCACTCCCGAAGAAACAAGCAGGTTTTAGGAAGAATAGAAGTTGCTGCGATCAAGTCTTGGCTCTAACAACGCATGCTGAAGTTGGTTTCCAGAAGCGATTGAAAACTAGAGTAGTGTTCATAGACTTTTAGGCGACCTATGATACTGTGTGGAAAGATGGGTTGATCCTCAAACTATTTAATACTCTGAAATGTGGAAAGATTGTGAAGCTTATTGAATGAATGTTGTCCCAACGTCAATTTAAAGTGTTTCTAAGAGAGAAAAGCAGCAAATTCAGGAATGCAGACGACATGGCATTGGCTTTGCAACGTAAAGCCTTTTCTGTCCTTGAACAAAACATCGAGATTATGAATTGCTATTTTAAAGCCTGGCGCTTGTGCCCTAATCCGTTGAAGACTAAAGTAACTTGTTTTCATCTCAACAATCATCAAAAGACAAAACACTTCAAGTTATGTCAAATAACATCATTCTTAAACATAACTTCTCGTCAAAATACCTTGGAGTGACCCTAGATACTTCTCTAACCTACAAGAAACATCTAGAAAACATCAGTAAAAAATTACAGACCAGAAATAACATCCTGCATAAGCTTGCCGGTACAAGTTGGGGTGCAGATGCAAGTGTACTCCGTACTTCTGCAACTGCCTTGCTTTATAGCACTGCTGAGTACTGCTGTCCTGTTTGGAAAAATAGTCATCACACAGGAAAAGTTGACACTCAACTGAATACTGCAATGCGACTAATCACTGGAACAATTAAGAGGGGCGTTTACCTAGAGCGAAGCGGGTCATTTTAAGCATCTACCGTTTTACATTTTACCGAGGTATTCGAAACTTTTTCGAAGTGAAATTTCGACATGGCAATGACAAAAGATGTAGCTACAACGTAGAGTTCGAGTTTTTTCTGAATTTGGTACGGTAATGTAAATATTTGTTGTTATMTTTTGCTTAAAAATGCGTATTTTTGGCGAGCTATTTCTCGAAAMMTAAGGCACATATACGAAAAATTCGAACTCCACGTTGTAGCTACATATTTCTTTGTACACTACCAAAAACGTGAGCACGATAAATAAGTAAAAACATTCAAAAAATCTAAAACCGCAAACCCTTTCGTACGAGTCCGTCAAAAGAGCGGAATGCGAATGCCCATCCCCACCAGATCCGTCCGTGGTATCCAGACAACAGTGAGGCTAAGATACAGACCTGTCGGGAATGATCGTGCGGTATACGATTTGTTCCGATATGACCGGATTTCTAAGCTTTTATGTCTAAATACACGTGACAAGTTTAATGTTAAAAGCTCTTTCACATTAATTTACTGTCTGCCGAAGTAATGGGGAGGCGGAATGAAAATTATTATAAAAGTTCCTCCAGAAATCATCGTCGACATGCAGTTAGAATGAAATGTTATATAGTTCATATTTACAGAAATAAATGGGTTATTCCATATTTTGAATAACCTGGTATAATATCATAGTAAGTTACTAATATTACGCTTACTTTTTTATGCACACGCCACAGTCAGCAATTTTCCGAATATTAGTTTAGCCCGTCTGATCTTTGCGTGATTTCTACCTATCGGCTACCCTCTTACGTCCCATGTCCCGCTGGTAACATGGGTTGCATAGTTTACATTTTGCCCGATCGGTCCAAGTAAATGCCCCTCTTAAGTCAACTCCATTACCTTGGCTTCCGATTCTTTCAGACATTGCTCCACCGGAGATTCGCAGTCCGTTTGCTACATATAAAGCTTGGCAAATATATCAATCAGCTCCTAATGAGTTTCTGATTTCCCGAGATCTGCAAGAGTTACCTACAACTCGGCTAACTTCCAGAAAACCTCTGTGGACAGAAGATTTCCTTCGTGCTCCTTATGCCATTAAAGATGGATGGTATTCTGCTGTTCTGAAACATGATATATTTAATCAACAGCTTATAGACGATCCTACAGAAAAGGTAGCAGAAACTGACCTCCCGAGAAGGTCTTGGTTCACTCTAAATCGCCTTTGCTCTGGTCATGGGAAATGCAACTTTTTCCTTAATAAATGGGATCCATCTATCAACCCTTCTTGTGAATGTGGAGACCCCCTCCAAACAAGTGAATATATGCTCAACAGATGCCCCCATACAATATGGCTCGGTGGTTTTGAGTCTATCCATCGTGTTGATAAAGGTGTTGAAGATTGGCTTTAGACAATCGAGATCTGATTGGAGTTTTTCTGCGGTTTTCTTCAGTACTCTATCCAGAATAAATACATACATGTATGTATCTACTCTGTATAGAACGCAAATGCGAGATCTCCTGTCGTTGAATAACGCTTTTATAAAAGTCGACCGTAGACGCAAGAAATTAACAGAACTGCGTAACTTACTGTTTATTACCATGGGGAGCCTGGTCACCCAACAAGAAATTACAAAAAGTTAAGCATACACAAGGCAAACACGTTAGAAGACATATTTTTTCAACAAAATGTGTCTAACATGGAACTTTACACCAAATTACATCAATATCAAAATATCAACAGCCCATTAATAAATAAATGCAAAAATTGGTTAGCCAAAAAAATCATTAAATACGAAGTTAGAAGATCATATGGTAAATTAAACAACATAGGTTAGTAACTGAAAATGCGATACGATAATATAAGTGATGGATGGGATTTCGGAATATTAAATCATTATATAGTTTCAACAGTTAACTTGGTCACAACAATAAGAATGAAAAAAGGAAGAGACTATGTAAAAAGCTGCATGACTTAAAGCAAAAAAAGAAAACCATACATGGATACGAATACAATCAAAGACACACCACATGTTTTCTATACAGGAGTTTTAAATATCAGTAACATTACATTTACTAAAGAAGAAATGGATCTGTTAAAACATGCCCCATCCCAAAAATACACCATAAAAGAAGATTAAAAAAACTCACAGTGGAAGTTGAAAACGTCATAGATAGATCAGACTGCGCGAACAAGAATAACTTAAAAGATAATTTAAGACCATGGGCGTACCCAGCTTTTGGTCTGGGGGGGGGGGGGAGGCTAAGCAGGAACGTCCTGTAGAGTATAATTCAACATAAATAAAAATAATAAATGTACTTAAGTAATTAATGAAGTATTTATTCTATGAATAATCTTCGTGGATTTTCTGCAAGGCGACTAAAACATCTTCTGTGATATAAAGATCCAAATTATTTATATGTTTTCTATGTACACTGATCATACAAAGCCCGTTATTACTAATTCCGTTATTGATGAACTGAGTTAGGTGAGGCGCATTCAGTTGCATTGCTCTCGCATTTAACAAAAAATAAGTTGATACATTTTATTTGGGAGAATAAAGATCCGTGATCCACATAATGTATAATGATATCATACGAAGTACCAAAGGAACGTAAATTTCACCTTAAAAGTTCTACTAATAAGAGCACGATTTCTGAATTCAGAATTAACACATACCAAAGACTAATGCATTAACTGATGCGGTTTTAGTACAGTTTCAACTTTTCACACCAGAAGCTTTAGAAATTTAAGCTGGGAGTTCATATGTATAGGAGCTAAAGATATAATTGTAGTAATTTTTACTCTCCAGGGAAAGAGACTCGACGGATAACTAACATTATTAAAACTCAGAATGATAAATGCCTCTGCATTATTTGTCAAGCCAACCTTCTTAGATCAAAAGTGCATTGCTCTCAAAAATTAACCGACTACTTAATGTTTTAACAAAATTAAGCTTCATTTAAATAAACTGAATTATATTTAATTGCATTTTTAACAACACACCAGGTTTTAATTCGTGCTGATAATGCTTTTACTGGATTCCTAAAACTTATATTAAATTAATTGACTTTCATAAACGTGACTTCGGATGGATTTTTAGTTTGTTTTGTATTAATTGTTAAAATGTAATGTGAGTTTAGAAATTTGGTACAAAAGTTAATACTTATCACCGAATATATGACAAATTCTAATGTGATTCCATATAATAGTAGGTAGTTGAACAATCTTTATAGGAAAATGTAGAAGAGCTGAACTAAGCAGAAATCGTGTTATGACTCATCCTGACCAAGATAGTCTTTTAAAGCTATATCCGTCCTAAGACAACGATTTGTAATAACAAGAATGTTGCAGTTACAGCTTCAAAACGCACATGGCATCGATTAAGCTTGAAAACCATTTGACAAGGACTTATTAGAGAAGATCATTTGCAAGGGTCAAATATGAGTTCTGGATGAAAATTGTGAAATACACTTGCCTATAAATTTTACTGTATTTACAATTTTTTAAATAAGACAATTTTTAAGTGTACGCACATAATTAACCAGCTAAATGTATGGGAAATTGGAAGGGCCCAAAGTTGGCAACCCAGGTCCAGGGGGGGGGGCAGCTGCCCCCCCCTTCGGTACGCGTATGTTTAAGACCACTGATATATACGAAAATCACGAGTATCACAATTTATTTTGTTATTCTCAATAGAATAGATTACCATAAAAAGCAAAATTTTATAGAAAGCAATAATTTTAATATGAAACAAATTAGTCACGCCATAATTTAGCAAGTAATAATTTCTTGCAAATTGTTTATATTAACTGATAAGGATCTCAACAAGTGAGGTAACCTTCTATCAAATAATTACTATTGTGCAACTTACATCCAATGCGTATTTGCAGATGACTTGATGAACTATGCAGAAAACGAAGAGAAGTTACAAGAAAATGTAGAGTTGTGGTAAAAATAACTAAGAAAATATAAAATGTTAATAAATACGAGTAAAACTAAAACAATGATCATAGGAAGGGAGAACAAAATTATAGACATAACAATAAATGGGGAACAAATAGAACAGCTTAAAAGTTTTAAGTACCTAGGAATTACAATACAAAGCATGGAAGTATGGATGAAGAAGTAAATGAAAGAATCACTAGTGCAATAAAGGTGTACCCCCGTTCTAAGCAAGCCACTTGCTGCCTCGCGTTGTAAAAAAGGAACATCTTCGTTACACAAAGTTACGTTGCAGGACTGAAAGTACATGTAGTAAAGTATCCTGGCTTATGGGTGAATACCATACCATACCATACTCATGGTGCTTGGCGAATTCATCCTTAACAGTGTCTTTCGGGTACTGCTCTAAACAGTGAATGCCATCTGTACGAAAGCAAAGTGGACATAATGGACGCCAGCATGTACATACCCAGATTTAAAAGACTCTTTAAAGCCAGTGATGTCTTAAAGCAACAGTGATTGTTTTGTCGATGTTCTGCCTATACAATTCCATTCTCTAGTTATGGCAGTATTTAGCATATTACGTGTTTAATCGTTAAAGAAGAATTGTTTGTTTATTACTTATTAAATGCTTTTCTAATTTATTTTACTATGGGAAGTTGCACAATTACTTGAAGAAAATTTTACTTATAAAGTAAAATTTGTACGATACACATAATTTCATTTGACTAAGACCAAAGGTTTTGCAGAAACTAAATAAATACCGTTTCCTGGAATGTAGCTTTAAGGAACTTATTTGAGGTCAGGTCGACCTAAAATTGTGTTTAGGATCTATTATCACAGTTCACCTGAGACATGCCTTGAAAAATGAATGTCTATACTAGTATATTGTATTTCTCCACTTATGTTGTTTATTCAAACAGAGTGAGATCTGATTTCAAATTAAATTAGGAAGAAATGTAATAATTCTCAGACATATATAAAACTACTTTACTTCAAACACAAAACTGTTCATTTGCCATTTGAAAATATTCCTCAACTGAGTTAGTAAATGATTTGACATATTCTAAGCACTATAATGGGTAAATGGAATGGAACAAATCTACTTTTGGGAGTAGCGGTCTATAAAGACTGTCATTAAACGTATCTCCATATACCTATTGCATCTTTTTTATATTACACAGTTTTATTGACGTGTCCTAAATGCTAGCGCAACTTTTGTGCTGGGATTATTATATTTTTATTTATTTATTTATTCATCAAACAGTAACAGTAGTTTAAGAAATACTTACAGTTAAAAATGTTTGATTTCGATGTATTCCTTTGTGAAGATTCTTATAATATTTAACATTCACCGTTATCGCACTAATGGTATTTGTCTGTATTACATCAAGTGCATATATAGATGTAAATATAGATGGAACTATTACACATATATTCGCTAGTTTTAAACCATAAGCAACATAGTTTTGTCCACATCATTACGTTTTATTATTTTTTATGTTACTATAGTTTTGGTGAAAATAATTGTTTACTCCTAAGGCTTTTAATATTTTGGTAGAGCTTCTTCGGTTTTGTGGTGAATGAACGTTTTCGCGTTCGTTTCCTTGAATCTGCATTAATATATTTTTAGAACCTATTATGATAAAACGTCCTTTTCAAAATTTTTACCGCACACAACCGATTTCTTCTCTCTTTCTCGGTAGATGTTTTCAAAAATTCCATCTAAGTTGAAAAGTGCGTCGACACCACTGATTTCTTTAAATTGCTTTCTATACTAGACGTAATAAGTTTCATCTGTAACTTTTCTTAGCTCTAAAATCAATTTTAGAGTTGCATTAGCACTTAAATTTATAAAAAATTGGAACATCTCTGTATTTTATTTATTTATGCAGGGTAGATATAAATTTTATAAACTAATGATTTTCTTTATACTGTTTTAGAACCTTACTTCTATCAGCAGCTTCCAAGCATTATTAAGGAGAGTGTGTAACTTTGTTTCAAATTTTTGTTTGAACTTGTGTCAGGCAAATTTTGAGGTTCTTCGTCTTTGACAAAGATTACAGGTGTAATCGAAACGTCAGACTTATAATTTTTTGTCAGTGTTTTCAAGAGACAGCGATCTATCCGACAAAATATTATCTTATATTAAGGACGGTGAAAGCATTCACCCACGTTTGTTTAAAATTATTAAGTGTTTAGTTTTTTTGTAATATAGGTGGTGGTGTAGCTTATAGTATCATTTATTATTTGTTTGTTTATGACTACTAATAACTTGCAATTGTTACTTTATGCTTACTCAGATATAGGATCGAAGCCATAATCATCTTTAAATGTCAGGATTGGCAATTGCCTAAATTGGCAGTGCCTAAATGTTGAAAGGATAAACATTTTTTCCTTTAAACTGAAACAGAAAGGTAAGCGACGAAGTAAAAGCTTTTCCATTGTTTTTACGAAAGCGTGTTCGTTACACAAATAAATGTGAAACATCTGCTTCTTCACTCATTACTGGGTATAAAAGTTTAATCTTCAATTAATTATTAGAGAAATTTGTGTAATTTCCTTTGACGTAGGCACTTCCTACCCCGCACTTTAAGGGACGGGGTGTCATTTTTCAAAAACCGGTAATGCTTCATCTACTATTGCCCTTACGAACCAGGACGTTTGAGCACAACGGAAAAGTCTAGCGAAAAAGAGCCCAGTGAAATAAAATTACTTTGATTCATTAATTTTTGTCATGTTTATTTTAGCTCAAAGTGAATTACCTCTTCTACCACGTATTGAAGACGTGTAAGTCAAACTTACGGGTGTATTAATGTCCAAATACAACCACCAGGATTTTTTTGTTATAATCTGACCAGATTTCGCAATTTAGTTGAACACTAACAGAACTACAGTCTCACTCCTGTTGTTATGGTTTAATAAAATAAAAAGTGTTCCGGAAAGAGCATTTGTTATTTTGTTGAAACAAGCTAATGATCCTTATTTTAAATTCGATAAACGGGGCGAAGAAGAACTTCTGTGATAGTCGTAAACTCGATATGATGTATTCAGTCTGAACCAACGTGAAATAAATAGCCAATTTACAAGCCCAACAACTATCAA
This sequence comes from Rhyzopertha dominica, assembly GCA_025024175.1. Classification (NCBI taxonomy): domain Eukaryota; kingdom Metazoa; phylum Arthropoda; class Insecta; order Coleoptera; family Bostrichidae; genus Rhyzopertha; species Rhyzopertha dominica. The sequence goes on from QCXZ01000003.1 coordinate 60,331,416, forward strand.
GAATATAACGGTATTTTCGAGCGCCACGGAGTAATCCATGTCTAAAATTGCAATTTTCGCGTAATACACTTCGTGTGCACATATCCAATGAAAACACCATTATAACGGGTGCGTTGATTTTATTTAGCGGCGCAGCATCCGCTGAATTTTTATCCGATGATGTTCAAAACCTCGTAGCAAATTATGATTGATGAGGAAATGAGGGATTCCAGTGAAATGGAAGAAACTTAATTGCAGGGATCGTACATCGTAATACGGAGAACGTTTTAAACACCGTGTGTGGTAACTACTGCATGCACGTAGGTAGGGTATCGGCTTAATAGTTGAGATTATTATACCATTTATTCCGTACCGCCTCGGAGACAGCCGCGGCCACTAAGTTTAGATTTGTTGGTTCTCTGGTCATGATCATTTACCCCGGTCAGGTTTAATTGAGAAAAGTATCCCATGTGCTGAAGTACATTTCTTAGGTTATACGGTATTAGATGTCTAAGTAATGACTTACTTATTATTTCTTGCTGGTCACGTCATCGGTTCATGCAATCATTGAGAAATGCAGTCCTAAATAAAAACGGTTCACTTATAACCTGCTTCACGCTGAATTTTTACTCCTGAATGAAATCTTGATTAAGTTGCAACGTTCTTGGATAATACTTCGGAAGAGCGTTTTTTCATTATTTATATGCCAGATCTAATTGGTTTTGATATACTTGTACAAATTAACAATAGTTCTTTATAAATTAACACCGCATTGTCGTTTAAAGACTAATATTTACGATGGTAAAATTTGCACTGTGAATTTCGCCAAGATGATGTCTCTTTCCATGTCATGATTCGTTTTTGTAGTATGCCGACTATTTATTTCATTTTGCTAACTTATAATAGGTCTTCCTTTTTTACATAATTCACATTCAAGAATTGGGTATTATCACTTTTGTTTTTAAATTACGTAAAATGAATCTTGAAGTGCATATATATCGCATGCCATGTTAAAAAAAAACAAAAAAATATTTGTAGATAGAAAATTTCAGGTCTGAAATTCGAATCTTAGGAGTCACCGCCAAAACGTTTCTATCCAAGGTTATTCAACTCGTGACGTCAAGTGTCATGTAAACATTACCGAGGAGCGTGCTTTTTAATGGTGTAGTATCATTCTTGTAGTGGAAAAGCTTTTGTGTGGTGTTTATTGAACACGGTGTAAGAGGTCGCACCAAAAAGTAATTTGTGTAGTTTTACAAGCATCAATTATGTATGGAAAACAAAACAAGTGTTATTTTGTACATGGCTATAAAAGTACTTCGGTCAGTACAGCTAACAAAATTTTTGTAACCGTTCCTCGAGATTATCAACGTATGAAGAAGTTGTTTAAGGCCCCTAGACGTGATATGCCGAAATCGAAAAGTTTGTTTTTCTGTTGTGAAGATCATCTTATTTCCTACTGTAAGTTTTATTATTCTCTAAAATAAATGTCAAGTTTAGGGATAGGGTACATTTTTGATTTTTACCTTTTTATGTTTACAAATAGTATGTTTCCAACAACCCGCTGTGATCAAATTATCAATGTTACGTTAATTTGATAAAAAGTTAACTTATGCTGTTGCTTTTACTTTTACGTTCCTCATCTCCGCCGCGTTGAACTGCTCGTCGCTGTACACAAATTCCATAACAATGAACATGCCTTCAGAAGTCATAACTCATAAGTATTTCACTTTTTCTTGGCGTATTTTAATTCGCTTGTCACAAAATGAACGCAAACAACAAACTGTTAATTTGACGGGCTGAGGCTGACGCGTGACGCACTGACCCCAGATGTAAACAAGCGGTCATTTACAAGACACCTGACGTCACGGCCAATATGTTCGCGTTTCGGCGGTCCCTTTAAATATTCACATATTCAATATTAAAAATACACCTTACGATCCATTTTTTAGAATTTATAAGCTGTCACAGCTGTTTTGTGCATTRGAAGCTACCKATTAGTATGCAATTTAATAAAATATAAATATATGACAAATACCCAATTAGGGGAACTCAACATTCGATCCGCTGGGCAAAGATGTTTGATGTATGAGTTATATGTTTACATGGGCAAGATCTGTAGGAGTTTTGGAAAAAGAATCAAAGAACATATTATGTATTCAGTTAGAGTCAAAGAAAATACAAGTTCACATTTCGCAAACCATGTAAATGGTGTAAATCATACGTTTGATATTGGTAGTAATTAGCTACGGAAGTGCTCGTAAATTACATCACGATAACAATAGAATAAAGCGGAACCAGCAAAAACTACTTTGAGATTTCCAGCATTTTTTATATGTTTGATTAGGGATATACGTGAATTATAGGTTGATGGTGGGTGCGTTGGACGAATGGTTAACTACTTCTTGTAAGTTTATTTAAGTTTTAAAACTGTTTATTAGTCGGTTTGTGTTATTTTAAGTTTATTCTATTGTTAATCACTTATATTGTATGTTATGGAACTTTTTGTAGGACCTGTTGATGAAAATGGATAGATAGAATCATATAATTTTTTTTGAGATTGTAAGGACATTAAATTAAAACAAGTAGGAATAAAAATGACTCTCACGCTGGATCAGATCCTTAAATATACATTAATAATCAACCAGGTATTTAACATAATGATTGGCCTTGCTGTGAATCGCATTAGTCAGAACGTTACATCTTACTTTGCTTTGAAGCTATTGAACATAAAAATTGTAAATCTACAAAAAATATCTGTTTCTAAATTTGCCAAATTGTTTCATATGGATACTTAAACAAGAAATTTTTATTCTGATGGAAATGATAAGAACAAAGTAGCACACCCATTCTGGTACATCTAATTCCAGGTGACGGAACACATCCAAAGATTCGAAGCAGTTTAGAAGAAACTGTAAAGGAACTACAGTCAAAATATCAAGAAGCAGGACAACGAGAGGAATCTTGTTACTCCTAAATGACCTAGAAAGAGAATGATTCTGTAGAGGAGAATAAATAATGGCCGCTACAGCAGACATAATAAATGAGAAAATCACAGTTCAGACGTAAACGTTTCGTTGATAATGTGTTTTAGTGTTGCATCCTTGTGCTCGTGTTGTGGTTGTTATTGTTGTCGTCCTTACAGTGAAGTAGTTTCGTATATCTAGCCAAGTGTATACAAGAAGTTGCACAAGTGTGGTACAGAAACCGTCTACGCAGCACATTGGTTTATGAAACAGATACATGGGTAGAACGTTGTCCAGCAATAATACATAAACCAGACAATAAAGTAAAATAAAAAATCTGTAAATCACATCAAACAAAACATGTGGAAGTTTGGCAGTAGCTTGGAACTGTTCAAAGTCTACGACCTAAACGACTAAACGACTAAACGACTTGGAAGTTCCATGTAAGAAGTTAAGTGTATTCAAGAAATTATACAATAGTGGTACGTAAAATTCTTGAAGACGGAAACTACGTACAAAGCTCAGAAGTAGCCTGGAAAAAACTGTTCAATAACTACGAACAACGTAAACCTCAATGGGAAATGCCGACAGAATCTCAGCATTCTTAAATGACCTCCAATAAGAACAATGCAGGAAAGTGGCAAACTATATGGAAGACTTGGGAGCTAAGCGGAGACCAACGAAAAAGAGCAAGACCGTGCTTTACACGAAAAACAAGTATAGAGAGGGTAATTCAGAAAAGAAAGGTACAAGAAATTAATTAAGCGATTCTGAAATGGACCAATGATGTCAACAGCACCAAGAAAATATTCAAAAAATATGAATGTTAGCTATATAACCATCCCATTCAGTCCTTATATTTGTGCTAGGCAGTCGCATGTACCCCTCCAATCCAGCAGAGACGGCCGGCCCGGCGGTATATCCGGGAGTGGCAGAAATGCTGACCGTAAGCTGGTTTAATCAATCAGGAAATTTTTATTCTTTAAGATAGGTATTCAACTTGATTCTCTTTAACAGCCTACTACGCCATTTGTCAAATAAGTTGAAAGGAGTTTTTGTCTTGATGAAGTTGTGGTCTGACCTGACTAATCTACGTTTGCATTCCAATAGAAAAAAATCGATTCAAGATTGATGTTTAGTCTGCTACATTTTTGCAGCAAAAAAAGAAAAATGTTGCCTTGCATTAGCTTAATTAACAGTATAACATATTTGGAGAAGGTTCTTTGTTTTGCTCTATTGGTTAAGTTCTCCTAATTCTTGAATTTGTATTATCCGAAAGTTAGTAACCACAGTGGCTTTACATCAACTTTTGAAGGGCGTTAACATCAAAATAAATACATAAACGATGTTACTTCCACATATAGTTAAGTATTTCTACCCCTTTGTTGTTGACGTTGAAATATGTGAGATATTGGACCGTCAAACACTAGAATTTTTTTTTAATCGTTCCACCATTTCGACACTCTTGCAAAATATATATTTCAAAAACTAAGGTGTGTAGCATTCTTAAAAATATTTTTTGATTAAGTCTTTCAAGGGGCTGACGTTTGAAAAAGACCTTTGTTATTTTAAGGCTGACTTCTTAAAAAGAGTGTGATGAAAAAAATTAGCGGATAACAGCTTTCAGTTCCTTTTAAATGTATACCATCAAATCCTGTTAGCAAGCATTCCAGCTTTATTTTTTAAACATCTTGCTTGTTATTTAGTTGTTATACTGTTCAGGTGAAGCGGTATAACAACATGTGTGTACGCTCTTGTTATAAAATTAACATTTGTTGATGATCTGAAGTTCAATAGCAAACTGAAACCGACTAATATTCGTAGATAATGATATCATTAACCATTACAACGTATCTTCTTAAGATTAATGCGGAGAGCGTATACGACCTTCATAAATAAACTGATAAGCAGTATAAAATTTCTGAATAGCGTTATAGGTTTTACTGCTTTAATAGCATAACATGTTTGCTGCTCTAATTCATCAATCTTGACCGTGGTCAAGGATACATTATATAAGAAGAATTCTGGAAATATACTCGTATAATTTACATACTCGTTCAATATTTAAGATCTTGCGTTCTACGGGCTATTAAGTATGTTAATGCAAATCGAACTAATTAACCGTGTACTTCGTTAAAATAGTTTAATGCTGATGGGGTAGATATTTTATATCAGTTACGTTAGAATAACCGTTACGTATAGAAGAAATGTAACAGTAGTTGAGATAAATAGGGTTAAGCCGAGATAATAAAAGGCATGCAACAGTTCTAGTAACTTGTACATTTTTATAGGCATTCTTAATGAAATTGTTACTTCCTGTTAAGCATAAATGACACGGTTATTGTGGTACATACAGAGTCGCAAAAATAAATACATTTTTTTAAAATCCTGTAGATGTAGTTATGGTTTCTAAATAATCTAAGAAAAAATGACGTGATGCTGTAGAGAGTATTTAAAAGAAGACGGATCTAAAATTCAATTTTAATTGAAACATAAACTATGATAAAAGTAAAAATTTCTGTAAACTTCAAATACCTACCCGTAGTTGTAGTTATATCTAGATGATTATGATTTTGATGGTGCATTTGTGAATTATTTGGATATTTTGGTACAGGTAGAATTAGGAAACACACATTTAATAAATTGACCATACTTTATCCAAAGAGAAACCATGTAGTACATATATACATTTACATATTAACAACCCTTAAATTAATTTTATATATGTGTACCTATGTGACACAATCTTATAACGTTCTATTTTATCACAAACAAATCTTTTTTGTTCATTGAGTCTTTGATTATTATTTTGAATTTTTAAATATAAAAATTGCTATATTTCAATAATTTTGGAGTATAGTTAAGCTTAGCACCAGTCAATAAGTTTATTATCCAGTAAGATTCCAAGTTTAAAAGTGTGTTTTTCGATCTTTGCTATTTGTCTAGGTATATGTTGTCATTTAATAATTTTAATACTTTTCGCGTACAGTACAACCTCTTTAATCCGGCCAATTAAATGCATGGGGTGTGTCCGAATTAGCGATTTGTCCGGATTACTGGATATTGTTCAAATTCCCCAAAATCGCGCAAAAAACAACAATTAACAACACATATGATGGTGATATTATTATTGAAAAATATAAATACATATTAATTACAAATAAACAAAATACAACATTCTAGAGAAATAATGGATGATATTTTTCCACACACATTAAGTTCACTTTTAGCGCGGGGCAAAAAAAATCAGAGATGTTTTTGCTTTTTACAGTTAATTTCTGCTCTTATTGCTTGATTGCGCAAATCATTTAGCAATATATAATTTGATGTGATGATGCATTATTTTCCGACGCCCATTGTAAACATGTGTTGAATGAAGAAACGGCGTCGTTATGCTTAATTGTATTTAATGAGACATTATCTACACTAGAACAGGATTCTTCTGGTCATCTTGTAGATATTCCTCAGTTTTATTAACCCCAAATGCCCAATTCTCAATCTCTTCGTTTGTAAGCTGCACGTTATGATCAATTCTTGCACTTAATTCTTTTAATTCATCTATCTCATGCTGAAGTTCTTTATTTGAATTCTTTATTTTTTCTGCCAGGAGTGACAAAGGTATATTATCTTCTTCATCATAATCGTCATCTGATAATGCTTGTTGAATATGTGGTAATAACTTTCTCCATGACCTTTTAATAAGTTGGTTGCTAACTTTTTGCCATGCCTCATCTAGGGTAAAAACAACATCATTTAAATTAATATTTTTTAATGTTGTAGGGATGTCAATTTGAGAGTTTACAATTTTCTTTAATAACTGTTTTCGGTAGAAAAACTTAACAGCTTGGATCACATGTTGATCCATTGGTTGAATTAGTGGAGTACAATTCGGTGGCATATACATGACCCATATTTGGTTATCATCACTGACTAAATTCTCAGGTTGTCCTGGGGCATTGTCTAGTATTTGCTCTAATTGTAAGCCCATTTCTTTTATTTTTGATAATAGTTTTTCGTTGAAAGGCTGAACAGCATTTACATTACTAGATAGTATTTCCCCAGAAATGTTGAGTTGCCTTATACCACATCTTTCTTTAAATTTTTGAAGCTAGCCAGAGCTTGCTTTAAAATTGACGGCACCAGTTAATGGTTGATGAAAAAAATTAGCTTTTTCGCATATTGTATCGCCTGACAATGGGGTGCCTAATAAGAATTAAAAATGTGAAGGTAAATGTTGTTTACACAAAATTAGTAATAACACCTACCTCTAGCCCTTTCCTGGAGGATACAGGTATACACAGCTTTTTCCATTTCAGGGTTTACACTGACTTTCAAAATTTTTTCGTGCTCCTGGTCCAGAATCTGATGAACCAACATACTCCAAAATTTTTACTTTATTTTTATGTATTTAACTAACTGTAGATTTTCCAATGCCGTATTCTAATGCAAGAGATCTCGTACTTTCACCCGCGTCGACTCTTTTTATAATGTCAATCTTCTGTTGCAGTTTTAAAGTATTTAATGCTTTCTTTTCGACATTTTTTAAAGACACACAAATCACTGTAACTGACACGTGAAATACTACCGAAATATAGTTAAAATTATCAGGATCTGATGATGAGTTAAAATTCTCAAATTGTAAGCTAAATGAAATATAGGTACCCACGTGGTACAAAATTAATATAATAAATTATACACAATACAAACTCGTTTTTGCTTCACTGCTGTTTTTATGTTTGATTTTTCTCGTTTGTCTATTTCCCATGGGGTTGTATCTAGAACATTTGATTCTGCGTAAGATTTGCTTACTTCCAAACTATCTCGTCTTGCAGACCGACACGTGTGATAAAACCAAAACAAAAAAAAAATCCGGGTAATTATCTGCACGAGCGGACCGACCACACTCAACATTTTCTCCTGGCCGGCGGCAGCAATTCATCGGACTTTTGCATACTAGTTTTATCCGAGTCGTAGTCTATTAACGATTGTTTTTATGGGGAAACGGCGCGATAAAAGGTCGAACTGACCTAGGACATTGGAACGCCTGAGACAAGAACCCGTCTGGGACGTTGTGTAACGTGTAAAAATACAACAAATAACAAATGCGTGTTTGTATTGTCGATGACGTGATCGCTACGGCATTCGGCGGTGGGGCCTGAAGGTGGATCGTCTCTTCTCTAGTAAATTCGTAGAGATGGGCAGGTATCGCTCTTTGATACATCGCTCCATGTCAACTTGATACGGATTCTTTGTTGCATTGAAGGTATATCAAAATCTCCTTTGATAAAAATGTGGCTGATGTATTACATTTGAGCACTTACCGGCGAATCTTTTATACAAAAGCTCACTATATTGAATAGGTACTAAGTGAAGCTGTAGATGGATCTATACAGGGTGTTCAGAAAAGGGTGGATAATCTATTTACTGGGTTTGTCTTTGATGAATTTTAGGATTGTCCAACCATTTTTATCAATATGTAAAAGTCTACCTTTAGACCCTTTATATATTAGTTATATTACATGGCTATCTTTTTTGCCAATTTTTTTCCTACCGATAGAATTAGCAATTTTATTTTTTTATCAGTTACCAATATTATATTACACCTTTCACAAGTAAAAGTATGATTTTTTCGCCAAAACCTACAACGGATGAATCTCGTACCCTTATTTTACAGTTATGTATTATTCGGGTTCTTACTTCGCGTTTATGGTAGACTTATTTTTCGATAACTATTTGATCTTATAGACATTTCATTGATTCTACCGTAAAATAGGAAAAATCACTCCCACTCTTGGATCAAAATTTGAAGACAAAAAGATAGACATAACATTAAATAGAACAGGTTAAAAGCTTCAAGTACCTAGTAGTTACAGTACAACGCAATGGAAGTATGGATGAAGAAATTAATGAAAGAATCACTAGTGCAATAAAGGTGTACCATTCACTAAATAAGACGTTAATAAGTAAAAAAGAAATAAGTCAGTAGACAAAAATGACGGTATACAAGACCATTTGTAGACCAACGTTGACATACGGTAGTGAAAGTTGGGTGTTAAGTGATAGACTTTTAGATATACTGCAGGCAACAGAGATGAAATACTTGAGACGTGTTAAAGGGGTGACTAGAATGGACAGAATAACAAACGACAGAATCTGGGAAGAACTGGAAATAGAGTCGATTAAACAAACTATGGAGGAGAATAAATTGAAGTGGTTCGGACACCTGGTGAGAACGAATGGGAAAAGACCAGCAAAACTAGTATGGGAGGCAAAAGTACAAGGAAAGAAAATAAGAGGAATACCGCAGAAGACACGGAACATGACAGTGGCCGAGGCGTTGAACAAGAGAAACCTGACCTGGGACGAAGCTAGAAGAATCGCACAGGATAGGTCTAAGTGGAAGAAAATAGTACAAAAGACAGTAAACGAGTGAGAGACACTGCATACTTTTACACCTGGCCTTGCTTGCAGCGCAATACAGTTTTAGCATAGCCGCACCGTAGCTGCAAAATAGAAGTCGGTGCTGACGTCTCAGTCCTTAAGACGGATGCTGGGACGTTCTTCGTTTTTATCTTACTCCATTGTATCGATTCTAGTTTTTCTTTCTTTCGTGATTGAAATAGTTGTTGCTGTCAGTCTTAGTACTGGGACAGCATGACGTATTCCGAGTAATTTATTAAAAGACATAAATATTTTATGATGCAAGGATTTTTTCTTCAAATGTACATCGCTCCCCAACATTTGCGACTTAATCTTTCGCTGATAAAGGAAAAAAATGTTCCCTAATCTTTATTGTAGTCGGGAGCTTCTGACAGCAAAACGGAATGTCAGATTGTGTTACTTACTGGTTTTTTATTCGTATTGCTGGAAAGCAAACAAAATTATTCGTGTAAGATTTTGTTTTAATCTGTGCAAATGTTGTCATGTGTTATTCTACATTAACATAATCTGCTGGACTTAATGACTTTCTAGTTGTTATGGAGTTTGTAGAGAGACTTAAATTAACTGTTTGTAAATTGGTCGTTTTATTATTAAACTGCAATACAATACTGCTAGGTTGGTTATGGAATAGGCAGATTTTTTTAAATAAAAAGCTACATGTCGTGTCTAGGTCAAAGTGTGTTATTTGTAGGTCCTGAAAATGTTACCCGCCATAATTGATTCAAATACCTTGGGCATAACGGATATCCTCTGTAATTATATATATATTTCTTGTCCAGGAAACACTGCGAATAACATCCAAATACTAGGAAAACTTAAGCAGTCGAAGGACTTTTTTGGTCTTAGTGTTATTTACGCAGTCTCTACTAATCTGCTCTTCTGGACATAAAAAATAATTGGAGCGTTGCTATAATTTCACTTTTCTGCCATGACATGAAGAGGGAATAAATGCACTCTAGAGCTGATAGATGCTATTTGAACGCAGTGGAGTGTGCGACTAATTCATTCATTTAAGATAAGGGCTGAAGCATGTTACGTGGTCGTATGGGGAGGTTTTGATTTTGACAATTCTCTCAGTTCCTACTCAGTATTTTTTCACAGTTTCGTAACAGATTTTTTGCCTGCTTCTGAAAGGTATCGCCTTGAGATTTTTTTTAAGGTAATCATACTATTTACCGATAATGTAAGGTATATTAAAGAATAAATTCTTGTATTTTATAAACCTTATTAAAACATTGCAGCCAAATATAAGTGGATTAAGGTACTTTGAGGTAGTCAGAAGAGGGTAAAGTATAAAAGATTGTTGCGTTCAATTGCCTTTCAATTTTAGCTGCAATACTAAGAACAAGTGAGTGTGAAAATTAGAAAATTATACGAAGAGCAATAAACTACTGTTAGAAAGAAAAATAAAACCAGTGCATTGTAAAATCTGCCTTGGCCGTTACGAAAACAACTGGAACAATCATACGAAGCCAAAAACCCGACGAGTCAAATAAGCGATGACTTAGAGGAAAAGGTGAAAAAAAATTGAAGACCATTAAAGAGGCCGAAGATAGTGTACCTAAATCTACTTACAGGACATAGATAATAAACGATCTATACGATTCAGTGGCTAGAAAGCACAGCTCACTACTGAAGATGCCTACCGCAATAGTAGACGAAACGTCTGGAGACTACGGTCATCCAACTTCCATCATGATTACAAGTTCAAGTGCCGTACTAACAAAAGACAGAAGCCCGTGTACTATCGACTGATTTATGACAAGCTACGTTTTGTGACAAAGCGGATACCAACTTACCAACTCATAAATTATACTGAAGTTATTTTTTTTACCCTTGCTCCAAAAACTTCAAACTGTTACAGAAGATTTGGCTGTGTTTAATATCGGCCTGTGAGCTTATATGTGCCCATCTCTATATGGAGGCATAGCGAGTGAGCTAGCATGTGCTAACGCGTTTGGTCGTGCTAACTGACCTAGACCTAGCTTGTAATTGTTCGCCGGAGTGACACCGGCAACGACTACCGCCGCGGCGAAATGTCAATGTCGCCATAAACCAACCCGAACGCTCTACCATATAGTAAGCGAACGAACTTGTTTACTATTTGTATTTGTTCACACTCCTAACCTACAAGCTGCTGTTTCTTGCGCATCTCTTCTGTTTGTTGGCGATTATTTAAAGCGCGAGGAAGTAGAGATTAAAAAACCGCTGCAAATTGAATCGATACTTCCACATCCAATTGTCAAAATGACATTTACGTTTTTATTTCTTGTACGATACGATTAGTAATCAGGTTTTGAGATTTTTTTTCTCTCTACACATTTTTTCTAAGACAAACAGTCCTCATGATATTAGCAAAAATATATAAATTTTAAAATCGGTTTTTTCCAAATAACTCAAAAATTATTAACCTAACAAAAAAATTACAAGAGTGCTTTCTGATCAGAAATCTGATTTTCTATATAATACCAAAATTAAAAAAAAATCGTATGAGGAGGGTCCAAAATAGGTTTTTTGGAAATATTTGAAAATTGTCAAAATTTTGAATAAATTTTCTAAGATATTTTTTGTGAGAAATTTTGTTTCCTACCTGATGGTATTTTCATTTTTTTAATATATCAAATATATTCGGAGATATTTAGAAAAAACCGTTTTCTTTAAGTGACGCTTTTTTGGTAATATCTTCTATATTCATCTAATAGATTGCTGCACCGAAAATTTATAAGAAGGAATAGTACTCGCCGTTATACTACTAATAACATACATTTGCAAAAAGGGTAGTTACCCCCCAAATTCGCCCCTTTCCCGATACCCTACTTACGCCACAAACAATAGGTCGCTTTGGGTAGTTAGTAGATTTATACGTTTGCCAAATTTCAAGTTCATATATTAAGTCTTTCGAAAGTTATCGTGTCCACAAACAAAACCACAGACACACAGAATTTTTTTTTGCTCAAATTTTGTTTTTTTTTCGTTTTCGACCATTTTAAAGCGAATGAGCAAATAAAAAATTTTGAAAATTTTTTTCGCCATCCAATACTTCCCGTCCGTTGGATGTGGAAGTAAAAGAATTTATATTATTTTATTGTACGTGGCTAATCTTAATAAAAAGTGTTAGTTTTAGTAAGAATTACGATTGTTATAACTTAAATGTACAAGTCATCGTAAAAATTGATGAAAAACCTGATAGAATCGTTAAAAAAACAATAGCACCCTATAATATTTAATTTAATTCTGAATTCGTCTACATTTCCTGGATTATCCTGGATGATCCTGGGTGATAGAGCGGATAACTGAAATTACCGACCCAATTTACCGCTTTGTAATTTCTCTAAAATTTTTGAGTCTTTATTATACCATCAAATTTTTGAAGCCAAGAAGCTCACGCTATCTGAAAAATAGCATGGTTTTATAAAAAAAAGATCAACAAACTTAGCTGTATTTACTCAATTCAGTTTTGAGTAGGCTGACAGGGGCGAACAAGTTGATGCCATATATACGGATCTATCAGAGGCATTTGATAAGGTTAATAACTCCTGTCTTATATCTAAACTGAATCGATTGTTTGTTTTTTCTGCAAAATCAACTGATTTTCTTATACGAGGGTGAATGCTTTCAGCGTCCATAATATAAGATAATATTTTCTCGGAAAGATCGCTGTCTCTTGAAAACACTGACAAAAAATTATAAGTCTGGACGTTTCGATTACACCTGTAATCTTTGTCAAAGACGAAGAACCTCAAGATTTGCCTGACACAAGTTCAAACAAAATTTTGAAGGTAAATAAACAAATCACCAAGGGAGCGAGACGTCATAGAAACAACGTGCTAACCTGATCTGGTAGAAAAGAACCTAACGACGAAAAAGGAACTACCTACCACTAGATATACACGAACTACTTCATAAAGGATAACTACAAAATAGCCTTCCAAATGTCACCTAACTCATAATTTCAACAATCCCTATTAAAATTATTAGTATTTCTACAAATTTCTATAGCTTCTTTTATTAGATGTTTGTGATAGTATTTTTCTCTAAGTAAAATTTTTGTTTTATCAAAGTCAATCATGTGTTTAGTTAAATATGAGTGTTCAGCTACGAAAGATTTATCTAACTGTTGCAGCCTAGTAGCACGTATGTGTTCTTTCAAACGCGTACCTACTTTTCTTTTAGTTTGACCTATGTAACACTTGCCGCAAGAACAAGTAATTTTGTAAACCCCTTCACTCTCTAAATGTACTTTGTCTTTAGTAGAATTTAAAATTTTATCTAAATTATTATAAGTACTATCAACAACTAAAATATCGTGTTTTCTAAGCATCCTCTTTAATTTTTTCGAAAGGCCTTGCACATAAGGCAAACTCAACTTCAATTTACTTTGTCCTGGCTGAGAATTTACTTGATTTGGATGAGCACTTTTATTAAAAACTGATCAAATTTTCTTATTGCTATAACCATTTCTCACTAGCGCTGATTTAAGATGATATATTTCTTTTTGTAAAGAACTCTCGTCTGATATCCTTTGTGCTCTAACAAATAACGTTCTTATAAGACTATTCTTTTGAGAGGGAGGGTGGTGAGATGTGGCATGTAAATATCTGTGTGGATGTGTGTTGGTTTTCTGTAAACTTTGTGTCCTAACTGCTCAGTGTTTGTTTTCTAAATTTGGACATCCAAGAAAGGTAAACTGCCATTGCTTTCTAATTCCATAGTAAATTGTATGTCGGGATTTTGACTGTTCAAAACCTACCCAACTCTTCTATACCGCGGGGCCAAATAACAAAAGTGTCATCTACGTACCTATACCAGCATTTTGGCTTAAACTGAAAACTGTTTATCGCTACCCGTTCAAAATTTTCCATAAACAAATTGGCTACTACAGGACTTAGAGGTGAACCCATTGCACAACCTGACTTTTGTTCATAAAAATTATCATTCCGTAAGAAATAAGTAGATTTTAAACAATGTAACGATGTAACAAAGTACATGTAGAGAGTGAAGAGTTTACAAAATTACTTGTTCTTGCGGCAAGTGTTACATAGGTCAAACTAAAAGAAAAGTAGGTACGCGTTTGAAAGAACACATACGTGCTACTAGGCTACAACAGATAGATAAATCTTCCGTAGCTGAACACTCATATTTAACTAAACACATGATTGACTTTGATAAAACAAAAATTTTACATAGAGAAAAATACTATCACAAACGTCTAATAAAAGAAGCTATAGAAATTTGTAGAAATACTAATAATTTTAACAGGGATTGTGGAAATTATGAGTTAGGTGACATTTGGAAGGCTATTTTGTAGTTATCCTTTATGAAGTAGTTCGTGTATATCTAGTGGTAGGTAGTTCCTTTTTCGTCGTTCGGTTCTTTTCTATCAGATTGTCACCTTGTTTCTATGACGTCTCGCTTCCTTGGTGATTTGTTTATTTACTTTCAAAATTTTGTTTGAACTTGTGTCAGGCAAATTTTGAGGTTCTTCGTCTTTGACAAAGATTACAGGTGTAATCGAAACGTCCAGACTTATAATTTTTTGTCAGTGTTTTCAAGAGACAGCGATCTTTCCGAGAAAATATTATCTTATCAACTGATTTTGATACAATCGTACTTAAGGCATAGAGGTGCCGTTATATCTTATAACTTTTTAAATTATTTTTGTTCTGTTCCTGAATTTGGTGTTCCTCAGGGCTCAAGGTTGGATCACCTTTCTACTGTTCATTAATAATATCTTTGAATATCATCGATATTTGCGTTTTAATGTGCAGATGACTTAAAGATTTACAATAGGTACTGTCAACTGTGTGAGAGATGCCAAGGCCTTACAAAATGATTTGGTAAGGGTTTAAGAGTAGTTTTGCTGTAAAGAGGTGGCATTAAATATTAATAAGTGTAAAACTATATCTTTCACCAAGAAAAATTCTCTTCTACTGATTAAAACCTCTTAATGCGTGTAGTGACCATTAAAGATCTTGGCGTTATCTTAAATTTGAGGCTGACCTATATTGCCGATATTTTAAACAGAACTTCAGTCATTAGAGACCAAACAAACAAGATAATTTTAGATTGGTATCAGAAGCCTACAAGTTCTGGTCGGTACATTCATTTTCTTTCTCAGCACGATATGAAGGTTAAGACAAATGTCATTTGGCTTTAAAAAAAAAAGAATCATAAATATTACTCATCCTTCCTTAACTCTATCGGCACTACGACGTTTGTTCAAAATTCTTTTGGTTAACGGTTATCCAAAACTTGCACTTAAAAATCTTATTTTTAGTTCAAATTTGCAAACAGTAAACACAAATAATGCTCCCCACCTGGAATCTAATGAATCTCAATTGGTTTTCGCATCTTTTCATTTTATGTCATCATTGACTCCTAAAAAAAATTTTTTAGAACCGTTGATCATATAAAATTAGCTTGTTACAATCTCAAAACTAATTTCTCGCTTTTCTCTAAATTAAAAGATAGGATAGATAAATTCGATTGTTATGATATTGTTTACCTTATAAGTTGTATTGATTGCCAAAAAGTGTATGTAGGCTAGACTAAACAAACTCTTAAACAAAGAACTACTTTACATAAAAGTGATGTTAAGCTTAGACCGCAAAGATGTGCTTTGGCTCAACATCTTGCAGATTGTGGACATACTTTTGATTTTAATAATCCTAAAATCTTGGCAAAGGTAAACAATTACAAAAAAAGACTTTTTATGGAGATGAGCCATATCTATGTCCGGAACGATACTGTTAATAAAAAATCCGATATTAATAATGTTAGCAACATCTATAAATACTTTTTTTCATTTAGACCGCATATATGACCACAGTCTCGTTTCCCGGTAGCTTTTTTTTGTAAAATTAATTTATCTTTCATCAATTTTTTATGTCATTTTTGACGCCTGGCAAAAATTTTTTCTTACTTACAATTGTCGTGTTTTTTTTTGATGGACCACATACCTTTTTACCTGATGTTTGTGACGGAGTAGTTTGCTACCTTTAATGTAATTGAAGTAGCCATCCTGCCTAATGAATTTAAAAACCTTTGCATTTTATGATCGGCTTTGTTGCTGTAAGTTGTGTTTTATTATCATTTTGATGTATTGTATCATACTGGTTTTTCTTTGTTCCTGACGAAGGGCCACTAATTTAGGCCCGAAATATAAACATTTGCAATATTTGCCTCGCCTATTATTGCCCCTATAGCCGGATACCCAATAATATAACAACTTATTATCTACAATGTATATAGTCCTAGTTCGATCTAGATTAGAGTACTGTTCCGTAATCTGGGGTTCGACATATGCTGTAGAACGGGTTCAGAGACACTGTTTAATATTTATTATTGTTATTAAAAACTGATTTACTTGAGTTTGTTATCAATTTAGCTCGTGACATGATCGAAAATCACTTCCCTTGTCGGCTCGCGATTTTTTAACATTGTCACTTGCCGACGAAATTTTACCACATATACCATTTTGTGATAGACTTTTTATGGGCGGTTTTAATTTTAATTTTTTAGAAATATTACATAAAATTAACAAGAAATTGTCTGAGTTCCCACAGAATATCAGCGTGTTAGTGCGATGCAAATGATCGGAAATCAATTGACATGTTGACAGGGTCGGTAGTCTTATTATATAGGACGCTATAAATGCCTGCTGAAGATGAGGATGCCGATTTCAGGCTTGTCAGTAATTAGAAACTAATGGTACTTGAAACTTATATAGATCAGAGCTCTGATTAATGGGAAAGCTAAGTAAAAAGTCGGTTAACATGCGGTAAACACGGGAATCGCCTTCTGATGTATGACCGTCCGTAATACGAATAGGAAAGCATTTGATCGTGATCTCAAGTCAAGATACCCGGTGGTTGTTGCTGCACCTCAGATTGATCGATAGTCAGCCGGTAATTGATTAAGTAGTGTAATTTTCTACGGCCGTAGTAGGAGTCTATTAGTCTTCACGTTCTTTTGCAACCGTTCATTGACCAATACCCTTACTTTATGCGCGCGGCGGTTTTATTTATTGAGTCGGTGCCGCGAAGGCAAACTTGCAATTTTAAAGCTTCCTGTGTTCGCTAAATGATGTCCATTCTATGAGGCTGGGTGGCAGTAATTAAGTGGCTTTGTTGAAAAAGCGGGATGGGAAAGGACGGAAGTCCTTTGCTTGAAAGAACGTAGAAGATCCTTTTGTAAATGCCCGGACGATAACTCATAGTCGAGTACGCAGGAAATTGCTAGCTGTTACCAAGTTACTTTTACATCAAAACGGCAGTTAAGTTCTTTATCTTCTGTTGTAATTATGACATGCGAGGGTTTGCATCTGCTTTGCGGATAGCCTTTCGCAGCTTTACTAATATCATGAATGGTATCCAGAGCTTTAAGAGATTTTTTGTGAAAGCTTGGTTAGTTATATTGTTTGGGTACGCAGTATAACATAAAACTAGCGAAAACAACTTCATTATAGAATGTTACTTTACCCGTAGGGCTCAGTTGCCGACATCTAGCTCTACAGGGTCATTTTTGCTTGTGACCGGCAATTCGAACTAACAAATTTGAAAAGGACTTCTTTATATATCTTASTTATTAGGCTATATTTCGACTAAGATTGAAACAACTTGATATACATAATAGTTTTAAAATATAAAATCAATTAAAATACACTACTGTATAAGAAATACCGAGTGTCGATAAAGTGGAGAATAAAATTTAAAATAAGGCTTGTTTGCAAAAATCGAAAAACGCTAATACAGATACATAACTGCAGATTTAGAAAGAACTTTATTTTGAGACGACTGAAACAGAGTCTGTACTATAACCAATATATGATATCATTAAATGTTTTTTGTAGAACCCATTTGGTGTCATTCTGGCGCTTACTATCTAAGGCCGAAACCTACTGGTACTTTGTGTTTCTTCTAAATGTAATAAAAATTTGTAGAAGATAGTTCCAGAAATAACGAAAACGTCGACTAGTATTAATAGAATAAAAGCTAACACCTGTAAATTACAGTGAACGTGAAAGAATTCAAAATCTACAGATGCTGGAATCCACAGATAATAACTTTTTTGTGGTTTAGTCAAATTAGTGAAAATATAACATTGCAATCAAAAGCCGACTTTGTATGGATACGACATGGACAGTGATATTTCTCAAAAAATATAGTGACGATTCTCAGACAAGTAATTTAAATCTGCGATCTGATGACTGTTTAATTAGAAATGCATTTGGCATCAATACACTAAAAGCTATCATTCTTTTAGTTTCACTCTAATGTACAGATGAGAACTTTTTGTCTGATCTTAGTCGACGTACTTGTTATTTTTTGGAATTGTGCTCCTCACTTCAATATATTCAGTCGGCAGGAACAAAAAGTACTAGTCCGCTTAACCCAACGTCTCGAATAACACAAAATGTTTAGGGTTCTATTATAATAAAAACAGTTAATGGCGTCATATCTTTGTCCTAACAAACTGCTCTGTTTCAATCATCTCAAAMTAAAGCTCTTTTTAAATTTTGTAAACTGTTTTAGCATTTTTTTTTGATTTTTGAAATAACCCTTATTTTTAATTTTATGTGTTACGTGCTTAATGGACGTTCTATATGCAGTGTGCTTTATTTATGTTAGGAGTATTTCAGGAAATTGTGATGGTATTTATTTAAAAATTTGAAAGGATAACTCATGTGTAAGGGCAAGTTGAAATTAAAATATTTTTTATATTTGTATCATTTTCGCCCATTATTTTTAGTAGTATGCATTTGCGTAGCCAGCTTTTGGTCTGGGTGGGGGACAAAGCAGGAGTTTCCGTTAGTGAATAATTCAACATAAATAAAAATGTGCCTTTATCGGATTGTGTACCTAAGTAATTAATGACGTATTTGTTCCATGAACAATCTTCGTTGATTTTCTCCAAGGTGACTTAAAACATCTTCTGTGAACACCCAAATTATTTATGTTTTTTATATACACTGACCATACAAAACTCATTTATTCCTAATTCAATTATTGATGATCTAAGTTAGGTGATATCTAGCGCGTTCAGTTGCATCTATCACGTTTAACATTTTATTGATACATTTTATTTGGAAAAATAAAGATTCGTGATCCACATCATAATATATAGCAACGTTAAACGAAGTACTAAAGAAAGATAAATTTCCCCTTAAGCATCTTAAGCCATAAGCCTTAAGAATAGGAAGCTCGTAAAGATAAAACATTATCAAAACTCGGAATGAGGAAACAACCTAAGCTGCTGGCTTAGTTAATCTTAGTTAAACTTAAAAATACAAGCCCCAGCAATATGCGTCAGCTGGCCAAATACCCCTAACCAGCATTAAATTAATGGTTGTTTTATCTCTAACAATTTTTATTCATACGTCTAATTTTACTTAAAAATGTACTTCTTTTTGCTCTTTGGCTAAAATACTGACCGGGGCATAAATTAAAAATAATGCTTTTAGGTCGATTATAGCAATGCTAGATAATAACCAGACGCTTCAACACATCAGAAAAATGATAGCATATTACATTTCAACGTTTGACGACGATTTTGTACACATTATGAGTACTGCGTAAAATCAGAATTAGATACTTGCATAAAATTATGCAAGACATGCTTTGTTATGAACACCGTACAGAACATGCCATCTTTTTTTAGACTGAGCATTTGGTTTTATTTGATTATTACATTTTTAGTTTAGCTATTATTTTTTTTTGAGTTAAGCCAGCCTCCGTAGTCCACCAGTGCACTGCTACCAAAAATTAACCCATAACTTAATATTTTAACCAAATTAAGCCTCATTTAAATAAACTGAAATATATTTAATCGGATTTGCCAAAGACTTTTGTATACTGACATTTTAACAGCACACCTGGTTTTAAATCGTGCAACGCGAATTTAGAAATTTGTAAGGAAGAAGGTTGGAGTTACCGCCAAATACAAATATGTGACCATATATAACAGAATCATGCATAGTTGAACAATCCCTATAGGAAAACATATTAGAAGAGCTGAACAAAATAGAAATCGTGTTATGACTCCTGACCCAAGATAAGCTTGGAAACTTAACTAACGAGCTAAATGTATGGAAGGTAGGAAGGTGGGAAGGAGCCAGAGTTGGCAGTCCAAGTACAGTGGGGGGCAGCTGTCCCCCCCCCGCTTCGGTACGCCTTTGGTAGTATGTACTTTGAATTTTTGAATACATCAATAAACTGCTGTTTCGTATAAAATATTTATCGATTCAGGTTAGTTGCAAAGTTAAGTATTTTGATTTAGTGACTGAGCTATTAGCATTCATGCCAGAGAAACTATTTGTTACGTGCTTTTCAAGGATGTTACAATTTTTGTCATAATGTGTGCAAGGTGTTTATTATTGTACAATTTACTGAACTTCAATAGGTAATAACATTTTTATTTCATATAGAATGGCCCATTTTTGTTGTCATATTTCTGAATTACGAATGGTATAAGGTTGTCTTTAGTTTTAAGAACATATGCATCCATCAGCTGCTCATGTACGGATGAAGTAGCCACTGGAAAATGAAATTGTGTGTTTAATGCTGCATATAAATGCGTTTTAACGAACAATGTCTTTAATTAATAACCTTTGACTTATTAAAGTTAAGAATGAGGAAAAATGCCAAAATAATAACCAAAAACGAATAAGAAATAATAAGGAAATCAAATTTAGTAAAATGTTCAAAAATAATTCCGTTTAGTTCCACGCACTTGCTTGCTTTTTTTAACAGATTCATTTGTAGCTTGTAGCTGCTAAGGGGGCAGGTATTTAAAAGCTCGGCGAATTAACGCTTTCATGTTATTTTCACATTTTCTGTGGTTACTGGATCTGTATAACCCTTGTTTTATATAGTCTCATGCAGAAAAGTCCAACGATGTTAGATTCGGCGATCGTGGAGGGCCATGGGTGTGAACCTTTATTGTCTATTTTCCGTCAAACATTTTTTCAAGACAATCGCTAATTGACCTAGTATTAAAACAATATTAAAAAAAATAACAGCTTCAATAACTCGATTATTCAAAATGTATATATGTATGTACAACTGCAGCTTCTCATGCTAACAGCAAGGTAATTCATTTAACCGTTTTTTGTACATTTTGCCCATCTAGTATTCGTGAGAAAATTATTATCTTGTTGTGTTAGCAAAATAACAAATTCACAATAATTTACTTTTTGTGAATCTCCTTGATGTTAATGTTGAATCTGTAAGAAAATGGACTGACGAACATGATATGGCCTTAAATTCACTTTACCATCCTTCAAGGATGCCCTATATAGKGTGTTAAGTAAAGAAGGCTATTGTGTTAACCTATTTATCTTCCTGATAGACTAGGATTTTTTTTCTGCAGAAATTGCCGCTAATTACTGCAATTGCCATTTTATTTGAAGTAAAATAGTTATTAGCAGTGGGTAACTTCAGTAGAAGTTTAGAGGTGGCGTGTCTTAAAGCAAGCACATATGTATTAGTCGTCGGTCTTTGGAATAAGCTCTTTTGTMKCAGTTTAAATACAATTTCAATGATGCTAAGTCGTTTTGCAAAATTATATTTATTATTCTTGGAAGTGATTACCATTACTTGTGTTCAAAATAATCTTCTAAGAATTGGCCAAAGAAGCAAAATCTGTGCAACCAGGTTTTTAACGTTACCTAGCAGAAGGCTAGCTATGCAAACCTGCATCTAATAAGTAACAACAATAACAATAAAATAAAATTCAACTAAACCTAATCCGCAGTCCTAGAACAGTTTTGTTGTGGTTCCAACAAGATGGTCCCAATTTTTGATATCAGATAGGTTGCTTTGACATCTCAGTCTATAGATCTATGGAACACAATAAAAACTCAAACCTATTGCATACTGTTACAAAAAATACCTTTGTGTTAGTGCTTTCGTGCATGTTTTTATCATTATTATTATATGAGATTAGCGAACCGACATAATAACAGTATTATATTTTACTCCTCTCAGTAACAGAAATTTTTAGACCTATACAATACATTGCATTTTCCAGGACAGACCTGAATTTCAAATACGTAGTCTTTAATTCTTTAAATTTTGCCATATAAGTACCTCTAGCCAACAAACAAATTTGAGAGGCGGTCACGTCCGTACGTATACCTATAAGTGACCTTGGTCAGCAGCTGGAGTCTCACTGGAGTCATCTTCATTAAGACGGTGTCTGCGACTTATAGCGCCGCAAACAACATATTGATTAAGAGCAGCAAAAACCACGGAGCGAGTGTGCAGCGAATAATATGGAAGTTATCCGCTGGTGTTTTGTCGTTATTTTTATACCCGACTAATTGAATATTATTCTTCGTCCTCGTTGTGCGACTTATAAAGCAGAAGGTTTTGAAGAGTATTTATTTAAATATTCTTGATGAGTATTGTTTAAAATTATCTGCATAACGGTTATTTTCCCGTTGTTTACTTAAAAAATATAGACTTTCAACCTGTTAAACAATAATTTACTTCTAAGACTTGCCTTACCTATAGTTTTATGTCAAAAATCCATCAATGATATAATAATAATATAATAATAAGATCATATCATATATGACATTGATTAGTTATAATGGATTATGATATAACAATTTGTTACAATGTCGTTGCGTAGCTTGCACTAGACTGTATAAAAATTTGTGTGTGTGTGGGGGGGGGGGACAAAACGAATCTCAAGTTTCTGGATTTTTCGAAGAGAGTTTGATAATGTTTACAAAAAACAATTGAACATCATCTGTTAAAGATATTGACTTGTTAGTTTAAATAGAACGACCCTACTTTTTATACGACGAGAAGGAATCTTCTTACTTCTAAATGACCTAGAAAGAGAATGATTCTGTGGAGGAGATGAAATAATGACCGCTACAGCAGACATAATAAATGAGAAAATCGCAGTTCACACGTAAACGTTTAGTTAATAATGTGTTTTGGTGTTGCATACTTGTGCTCGTGTTGTGGTTGTTTTTGTTGTCGTGCTTACAGTGAAGTAGTTCCGTGTATCTAACCAAGTGTATACAAGAAGTTACAAAATTGTGGTACAGAAACATTCTACGCAGCACAATTGGCTGATGAAATAGATATATGGGGTAACATTGTCCAGCAATAACACATAAACCAGGCAAGATAAATCACACCAGACAAAACATGTGGAAGTTAGGCAATAGCTTGGGAGAAACTGTACAAGGTCTACGATCAAAATACAACTCAGAAGAATCCCAGCGCTCATACATGACTTGAAACAAAAAGGCTTCAGTTGGAGAGAACAAATCTTAGAGGCAACAGCAGAAAGAAGGAGTAAAAGGAACCACTGCGGTAGTGCTATAGTTTTGTCTAGAGACCAGGAAGCCATGGAAATAAGCCCACGACCGTAAATAATCTCTAATCTATAATATATAAAAATGCACACATTCAAGAATAATCCCCTAGATCATCACCCCATCTAGAGCTCCAGCAAGCAATCGGACAAACAGATGAAATCACACAAGGAAACGTCAACATTATCATAAAAGAGAAACCTAAACAAGATACAGAAATCGAACAACAACATAAAATTGTAAGAGTTTAATTCACATTGTGTCCTAGTGTTATATACTTATGTTTGCGTTACTATTATAATTGTTACAGTAGCTATAGTGATGGTACATGTATACAAAAAATTACACAATAGTGGTACATAAAATCCTGGAAGACGGAAACTACCCTCGAAGCTCAGAAGTACCTTGTAAAAAACTTCAAAAAATACGAACAACGTAAACCTCAATGGAAAATGCCGACAGAATCTCCGCACTCTTATTAAACGACCTCCAACAAACACATCCGTGCTTTACACGAAAAACAGCTATAGAGAGGATAAGTCAGAAACCAGGGCAAAATTAGAAATAATAGCTAGAAGAGAAATCACAAGGTACAAGAAATTAATCAAGCGACTCTGAAATGGACTAATGATGTCAACAGCACCAAGAAAACATTCAAAGAAAATGAATGTTATATAACCTTCCCATTCAGTCCTTATATTCCCTTAACATGCGCTAGGCAGTCGCACTACTAGCAATCAGCATGTACCCCTCCAACCCATCTTTAATTGAGTACGCTATAAAAATGGGCTCATTTTATTTAAAATAACAAACTAAAAGTCAGTATCTTTGATAAATGACATTAAGTTGTTTTTTTTTTGTAAACACCATCAAATTATTTTGGAAAAATGAAGAAACTTTCCCTTTTAAACCACTATGCTACGATTTCAAATAAAAACTGTTTCGTTAACACAAACCATATTACCTGAAATATCTCAAAAACAAATGACTGTAGGGTGTTGGTATCTCAATATTTTTTTGTTTAATTTGATGTGGTGAATCGAACACAGTATAAAAAGTGGGGTCGTTGTCACACTCATACCTCAAAAATGGCTAAACGGATCGGGTTGGTTGGGTAGGTCGATGATCAACATGTACTTTACTTAAAAGAATGAAACTAAACGCATCTCGACGATACAAGGAAAATGCACGAAGCTAAAGTTTCTTTTGCCGAGGAAGTTTTTTTAGTTTTGTTTATGGACTCCCGTTATATCTCATTATAATGAAATCATTTTTAGTAATAAAGTAAATAAAGAGGAAAAACTTTGACAAGTGTTCTACTTGTCCTTTCGTATACGGCAAATATTCAGAATAGGAAGCAGTGTAAATGCAAATCGAAACGAATACAAAAGGAAAATGCACCACGGTGCATCGTAGCATGCTGTCGAGTGGCAGTGTATCGATCGAATTTTAATTTTATTGTACCTCCGCTATCAGACGTTTACACATCAAAAAGGTAGAAGTAGTCGAGTACCTATTCAAGCAAAAAATAATCAATACACAAGATCTATCGTTTCCAGAAATATAGAAAGGAAAATTCAAACCTCATGCTGTTTTGCGCGTGGATGAAAGAAATTTATTTGATTATGTAATATAAGCGCAACTCAAGAATGACAGCTAAAAGTAATTAGAAAATTTAATAGGTACTTTAATAACTCGAGTACCAATTTTGCCGTCCGCATGTCATATTTTAGACTGAATACTTGCATCCGATGAAAGTGAGACTCTAATGGCCCGTTGGAAATTTCGAAGGCATCTTCCACGAACCGGATGTCATCAATTAAACTAGGACTTTGTCTCCGGCGCTTAGTCCGTCACTTGTATAAATAGCAGCGCTGTCTAGCTGTTCCTAAAATTTGAATGATTAATTTGAATCAAAAGCGTGAAAGACGGCAGGTGAGTTTTAACAGATTCGGGGAGTAAGTAGCTGGATGGTTGCCAGGCAGCAGGAAAACTGAAAAATAGACAACGTTGATTCTGGCTGTGAGCGGCGTCTGGATATTACATGCAGAAATTTATGTAGGAGTTTTTTTTCCCAATTATTTTGTATGAAAGTCGGAAAAGTAAACAATATTATGTAAAAGCCTATTTATTTAGACACAAACTTGTCTACAAGTACTTATGCTTACCTTTGTCTCAAAAAGTCAAAAGCAACTATAAAACAAGTCACTAAATAGTAATACAATTACATATTACATAAGAATGATGTAGTTCTCTTTCAAACGACTAGGTAACTTTGTTTTTTTTTACTTAGAGACGGATATCTCCCAGTGAATACAAGTATATATGTATATATATATATATATATATATATATATATATATATTTTCAGAATTAGCAATTATTTCAGTCTTGTATAGAGTATAACATAAAGCATTTCTTCTATATATATATATATATATATTATCACAGTACGTGATGGACTATCTGTTAGATACGAGTATACCAAAATTATCCTTTAATATAGTTTTTATTAAGAAATTTGTAGATGATATAATTTTAGTATTACCTGAAAATTCTATAGAAGAAATTTTAGAAAAATTCAATGATTTTGATCAACATATTAAATTTACAGTAGAGAGAGAGTTAGATGGGGGTGTTCCATTTCTTGATACAAAAGTTATACGTTGTAATAATAAAATTATTTTAGATTGGTATCAGAAACCTACAGCCTCGGGTAGGTACATAAATTTTCAGTCTGATCATTCTACGAAAATAAAAATCAATTTTATTAAACAAATGAAGAATAGAATAACCAAAATATCAAATCCTAAATTTCTTTATAAAAATTTATCAAAGTTAAAAACATTACTTATTCAAAACGGATATCCACCTGGACTAATTAATAAATTGCTTTATTCAACTCCTCAAACGGAAATTTTAGAAATTAACCATAGTGAAAATGAAGTCCAGGCCTCTGAAATTGTTAAGTTTGGATCATTACTCAACATTACAGGATTAACTAAGAAATTAATAAGAACTTTCTACAATGCAAACATAAAAATAGCTATAAAAAATTTTAAAACAGGTTCAAGTTTGTTTACAAAATTAAAATCCAAAATTCCATTAAAATTTCAATCGGATGTTGTTTATTGTATAGAATGCGATACATGTGAAGACAAGTATATTGGCCAGACTTCACAATGGCTATCTAGTAGATTGGCACTGCATAAGAGTGATATAAACACAAAACGTACAAGATGTGCTCTAGCAGAACATGCAATAAACAATAGCCATAACATAAATTGGGATAGTGTCAAAATTTTAGAAAAAGAACAGAAAACTAATAAAAGACTCATTTTGGAAATGTACCAAATTAATAAAACTAATAACATTATTAATAAAAAATCGGATACACAAAATTTAAGTAATATATACACATATTTGTTATCGACAGAAATTTTACAGAAGTAATAAAACCTAAATTCAAGTAGTTATTGGCATTCTCTTTTAAAATCGTATGAATCGAAATTCAAAAGCAAAATATAAGTGGTTTGTGAATTTGATTACGACGTATATGTCACCTTAAATATTTTTCTCTAGTCATTGTATTGTATTAAAAATTTACCATTGTGATATATGCGAAATACATTTAGCATATACTTATTAAATTTAAATTTCCAAAGATTCCTTTCCTATATAATAGAGCTGCCTAGTTAAACCTCAATTTTGTAAGTAACATATTGTTCCATTTTTGTAATCTTAATGTAATTATTGGATTGTTGTTTGTAGAAAGCCCTGACGAAGACTGCAATAAAGCAGTCGAAAGCTTGGCAAGAATAAAGAGTTTTCTTTGATTCTTTACCACCAGGTCGAATTCCCCAAATAAATCTTACCTGAATATATATATATATATATATATATATATATATATATATATATATATATATATATATATATATATATATATATATTATATGCTATATAGAAATGCATATATATATATATAAGAAATGCTTTATGTTATACTCTATACAAGACTGAAATAATTGCTAATTCTGAAAATAGTTAAGATTTTTTGCGGAACAGAAGCAGAAAAGTTCGTCTATTTACAAAATAACGCATAGCAGTACGTTTTTTATTCAGTTTGTTATCTTCGTTGGCCGGAAATTCGTGTAAACAATTGACAGTCGGAACAACAAATGGACATGTCAAAAAACACTCTATTGTTACGAAATAAGTCTTATATGTTTGCAATGGGTCGTGGAAAACCAGTGTGTGAAGAAGTGCGAAAAATTATTTTAGCAGGTCATCAAAAAGAATAGTCTGCCTACCTCAGGAAAATGAAGAAAAAGCTTGGGCAGGATCCAGCAAGGCCAAAAAAAGATTTGTGATACAAAATTAGGGAAATTTGGGATTCAATAACCCCTGAACAATGTGAAGAGTATCCTGAGAATATGGACTTGATAAGGCACAAAAATGACGGTCAAAGGTGCTAGAGTAGTCATTTGCAATTGTTTACAGTTTAAAAGTTACAGGTATTCAACTAAAACAAGATAATTTTTATGATTTGTTTGATTGATTAGTACAACAGGGTACAACAGGTTATCAACGATAACCATTTTAGGTCAATTTCATTTATAAAAATAAATACGCTTAATTTTTGCTCACTTTCTATACCTGTTACAGTACTAAGATGACGAAATGTTTCGTTATGTAGGTATACACAGTGTGTCAGCTTTGAAAAAGCTGGCTGTGGATGTTATGGCGTTCATCTTCTTTGATTTGTCAAATATCCAACTGTATAGTAAGTATTCAACTAGTACATCTTTGTAGATCATTTTCTATGGAAAGGAAAAACATGTCCAATTTTTTTTATAATTTTGGTTTAATGAAACATAATTCACATTTAAGAAAACGTATTTTGAAAGAATATACAAAAGCCAAGTGCGACCCTTTTTTATAAACGAATATTTTTTGCCAACTCCATCAAAAATTTCCTGGTGTGTTTCGAAATGAAAAAAATAGTAGGTATTTAATTAATATTCGGCAATACTATCGTGACAGCTTTAGAACAAGCGTGTAACGAACTAATTCTTAATAACGCTTTTCAATAAATATTGAAGTGGTTATTCACCGGTCCTAATTCACAGTCTGCATTGTATAATAAAAGGAGCTGGGTTGATAAGAACCATTTTCCACACATCACAGACACGAAAAAAGTTTAGATTTCCCACCATTTTTCAGTACATTTTTATAGTTGAAGATATATATTTTTATATTTTATAAGATTTATGTGATAAATAATATAGCGAGTCATAGAAATTATTGCCTGAAAGGAGCGTTTCGCCCTTTTTATACAATTTTGTCGTTTTTTTAAATCTTTGAACTGTTATTTTTTTAAAAAGATTGATACTACTCTTTGTAAGCTTGTTTGTATCCCATGCTAATTTTTTAACGAGATATTAGATATCTATGCCTTTCATTTTTTCGGATTTGACAGCACAGTTTGGTTTAGTTTAGGGCTATATTTTCTGTGCACGAGATATATTTCAAAATTCATAAATATTGCACTACCTGGAAATAGGGGATGAATGCAAGTTCCAATCGTTTTGGGACTTACACAAATGGAGTGAGCAGGAAATTTTATGCAATGCGAGTTTAATTTTAAAAGTGTGTGTGAGAGAGATGCATAGCGTATTAAAAATATGCACAGTATGAAGCTGTTGCTAAGATTGTATCTGATGAAAGTTGAAATGCTTTGATTCAATCAAAAATTAAGAGTAATAATTTTTATCTTGCTCATTGTCGTTCTTTTTGTTTTAACCATTTAATATTTTAAAATTTATATTTATAAAATATATCTTGACTGAAAATGAACTGAAGTAAATTTATGAAGATACCATTAACATACTTTTTTATACCAGACAATAACTTTAGTTTTGGAAGTGATGAAGAACATTATAAAAGTCAAGTAGTTATAATCCGAAATGGTTCGTATTATTAACATTTACTCACATAATTATAAAGGAGAGTCTTCAAAAAATTATTACTTAGCACTAAAAACACTTCTCTAATGAACTTTTTTTCAAGACTATGAAATTCTAAAAAGGCATTTCTGTAGTAGATTATAGCGAAATAAATCTGTGCGTTTCCTACATCCAAGGCGATAAATGACGTAAAAACCTCATAGCCCTGGGATATACAGAACACAGACACAGAATCATATAGAAGTAATCTGAAGTAACTTGTATTTTAAGAAGCATCCAGCTTGAAATCGCTATCTGTATAAGGTAAGGTTTTGTGTATAGATAAATCTAAATTTCGTAAAATAATATTTAAATATATATTATGTTATCATGTCCTAAACCGAAACTAGAAGTTGTCGTTGCTTACTAGTTTTCATGATTTCAGTATTTAAGGTACATCTTCTCATTGGTACACATTTTTTATCAATCTTACAAAATGATCCTCTATCCATCCCTCGTTCTCGTGCGCATTCTGTAATCATAAATGTTAGGTATAAGATATTATTACTGAAATTGTCTGAAATAGGTCTAACAATATTTTGGTTACTAAAATTAGCGTTAAGTTGTTTTTAATGGTCCAGAGGACCTTTCTTATACGTACATATATACCTATACAGACAAACATAGCATGTTCGTAAATCTGTTTTTAGCGGTGTCTCGTACGTCTTCATCACCTTCTATTGTCTTCTCAAGGCACCGGATGCTGTTACAGACATATCTAAAATTATAAATACGAAATAAGACCAGAGTTCCCTGCCCTGCGGGCTGCAGCTTGTGTTTTCGTTGCACTGACTCGAAGGAAAACACATAGATGTGCTTGCTAAAAGACATTGACCGTTGCGGTGGTATAAAGGTTCATAGGAAATTCTGAATATGTTATTGCTGCATCTGATATGTTTCTAGAAACCTGTACAAAAGATTTTGGATTATTTATATGCAGCCCTGATAAAATAATGGAGGCTTTGCTTTGTCGTAAATGTAAACTGCACCTATTTACCAGACACGGAAAATAATGAAACATATCCTGAAGGGCTTATTGATCTTAGACTGCTGGTATCAACTTTGTCATTACGTTACATTCCATTTTCGAAATTGATTTTAGTGTTTAGCTTCAGTGTAAATATTTCATCTACTTAAAAACATATTAGTAAGGTGTATATGCATACCTAACAGATACCCCATAACGTTCCATCCATTAGATACTTTACACGCGAGGTTAAAATGGAGTTTTAAAATGAATCATATTGCATTTTAAGTCAAAAAGAATTGTGTATTGAATCTGAGGCTGTTAGACTTCATAGACTACTTATCTGGCAACCGTTCGACAAAAGTTCTGGAGAATTATTTTCTAATTTATTCTCACTCTGACGATCGTTTTGTCCTAACGATCATTCTCAAAGGGTATTAGTTATACATCTGAGCTTAGTATAAATTTGATATTCTTTGAGAATGAGCTTTAGGTTGAAAAGATGGTTAGATTTATCTGATAAATCTAGTAAAGCAAGGTACATTAAAAAGAATCAGCTTATTTCCAAGCTATCTAGTTAATTGCCTTTTGTTGAAGTTGGTTTTAAAATAATATATAAATATTTATGACAACTTTTACTCGTTAAAAGCTTCTTTAATTGTAACTTTTTACTTTATAACTTTATAATGAACTTGCAAGCTTTCCAGAACAATTCAATTGATAATACTTTCTCAAAAATAAAATGATTGTCAACTTAAAATGCTTATTGGCCTTTCTGGGCTACAAATTTACTTTATTTAAGCTACAGTTGCCTGTAATTTAATACAGTTATCTAAAAATACATTTTCGAACAAAAAGCAGTTGACGTAAGGAAAAAGAAATTGAGAAAAGCAACATATTTGCTAAACAACTACTTTAAACAATGCAAGATGACACTGAACGACCCAAAAAATCATACACCTACGGAGTATGAGAAAAAAGATGAATATAAAGGTTGGAAGTCACAGGGTGGAAGTAAAGGAATCTGCTAGGTACCCAGGGGTTCAGTTTGACAGGAAGTTGAACTTTAGAGGACACGCAACAATGAGGAAAATGGTTACAGAGAAAAACATTGAGAGGTTCTGGTGTTCCGGGAGGATGCCACTCTAAGATAAGGCTCAGAATTATAAAATCTATAGGACTACCAACATTGACATACAGAGAAGAGTTATGGAGCAGGTGATCGACTAAGGCTAAAGAAACCATCAAGATATACCGAAGGATATTTGGCATCCCCTGGTACGTTAAAAATGCAAACATCAGGAGGGACTTAAAGGCCGAAGACTTAATTCAAAGGGCTGATGACAGAAGAGAAAATACGAAAGTCAAGATAGCGTCACATGAGGATCAAGCGATCGCTAGAATAGCGGAACGTCTTTAAACAATTACAACTAATTAATACAGGAAAACAGTAAACAGTAAAACGTAAGGAATGTTAAATAAAAAAAGGGTACCTAAAGTACCTATGATATTAAATACTAAACCGGTGGGTTGTGCTGGTAACATAATTTTTCTTGTTTGAAACGCAAGTTTTGCTAATCCAACAACAAACTTCCAACTATGTAATTAAGTTTAATAACAAAACTTTCACTCTTATTTGGTCAAACCGGCAACGTACAGCCTCCGACTGTAGCAATACTATTATAAACTTTATCGCAGTGATCAGATGGCGTGGGTCGTATACCGTAGTCAGCTTGGCCGTCTGCATCGTGACGATGATGAATATACCCATCACACACTCCGCAGGATCACATAACCCCTCCGCTGCGCTGCATCAGCATCAATGCCTTGCATGTGTCCGTCCTTATAAAGCCGAAAAGGATACGAAACAATAGGTGCATATTACTACACTTTAATTCCAACGTTAATTGCAATTGCAGAGTCTCTGATAAGAAGCGGTGAATGACACATTGCTAATCCAAGAACTTGCATAGTCGCATGTAATCAAAATTAAAATATTTATCGTTATTCTTAGCAAATCGAAAAAGAAACCATACCACAACACAAGAAGCCGCCTACATTTTGCTTTGACTGCGAATTTATTCTGGTCTACCCAAATTGTAATGACTAACAAGAAAACAAATCATTCAAAAGAAAATTGTATTTGCAACTTCTATTTCATTTATTGTATGATCTAATCTAATTGTAAAAAGCTCATCTCAACACGCAATAACAACAAAACGCTAATTTAAAATTAAAATTAACGTCGTTATTCAAGTAATTGCCTGGTTCAGAAGAATTGATTAAAGTTGCAGCAGCCATTGAAAATTGGCATGGAATTGTAGAAATTGTAATTAATTTCTACTGTAGAGAGTAACCCACCCAAAAAAAGCGACAATATAAAAATTTACTTCTTTTTTTCATATAAAAAAATATAAAACACACTAAAAATAAAGCAGCATATTCGTGAAATTGTAACAACAAAGAGGAGGACTATAAATGTATTAGAGGTCTTCGTCATCTGATGTTACTATACGCTTTTGTCTGACGGCTGATTTTTGTAAAAATCTCAGAAGACATCTGAATTACAGGAAACAAGTTCCATTAATTTGCTATCTTTTATTTATATCGGTACAGTACCATTACAGGTGCATATTAAAAAACCTCGAAATATAACCGATTTATTCCATTCTTTCCCCTGGTATTTCTGTTTTTTATCTGTTAGGACATGATCTCCATCGCTGAGCGTATCCCCTGGGATCAGAAACTTGTGTTTTATTCAAGTTCGAAAACAGCAGAGAGAGGAGTGCCACAAGGATCGATATTGGGTCCCCTTCTTTTCTTAATGTACTATTATAAAATAATATATAATAATATAATATAATATAATATAATATAATATAATAACAAAAAAATTGCATTACTTGAGTATTAAAATAGACCTATAAGTTGTGTTTATATAAGATTAAATTGAAAATCAGTTCCTGTCATTTGCAAAACGAAATGTCTTGAAGTATAAGTCGATGAAAATTTAAAGCACATAGCCTAATGCATGTTTTGTAATATACAGGATGTTTCACGATTGATAATGACCCTTTGAAATTAAAAATGCAACCCGAAATACATCCTCATAACCAATGTGGTTATTTTACATAATGGTATTATTTTAAAAATAAATTGGGAATACATGACGGCTATGCGCTATGGTTTCTGTCACTGTATTTATTAAAAGTCAAAATGTATTCAAATGATGAAAAACACAGATATGATTTTGATTTATGGTGAATGCAAGAAAAATGCTTCCGCTGCTGCCCGTTTATACAGACAACGTTTTCCAAATAGAAGAGCTCCTGCCGATACAATTTTCAAGAGACTTGAATTAACTTTAAGGACAAACTGGCCACCACTGAAAAAGTCAAGAGAAAGAACAACAACAGGCGCTGACAATGAATTTGGAGTATTGGAAATGATTGACGAAAATCCTCATACTAGTCAAAGGGTAGTCTCAAGAGCAACCGGTATTAGTCCGTCTTCAGTACACCGAATAATGAAAGGTAATCAATTTCATCCGTATCACTTGCAATTGGTTTAGGCCTTAAAGGAGACAGATTATCCTAAAAGACTGGCCTTTTGTCACTTTTTTCGGTAACACCAAAATTTGAATGTGAGATTTTATGATAACATTTGCTTCTCAGATGAAGCAAGATTTTTTAATAATGGTGGAGTTAACAAACAT
The DNA here is from genome assembly GCA_025024175.1 of Rhyzopertha dominica. Taxonomy (NCBI): domain Eukaryota; kingdom Metazoa; phylum Arthropoda; class Insecta; order Coleoptera; family Bostrichidae; genus Rhyzopertha; species Rhyzopertha dominica. The sequence continues at coordinate 60,365,827 of QCXZ01000003.1, forward strand.
AACATACGTTATTATGCGCAAGAAAATCCACGTTGTATTCGAGAGGGACATTTTCAATCTATCTACTCGACGAATGTCTGGTGCGGAATATTGGGGAATCAAATTGTTGGGCCTTATTTTTTCGCGATAGTTTAAACGGCAATACTTATCTAAATTCTTTAAGAAACATTTTACCGGTACTTCTCCAAAATGTAAATTTACAAGTAAGACAAGATCTACGGTTCCAACAAGATGGGGCACCTACACATCATCATAGAATAGTACGAAATCATCTTGATTTGGTTCTGCCTAACCGATGGATAGGAAAAGGTTCAATTAATCCTTGGCCATCGAGAAGCCCGGACCTTACTCCATTGGATTTTTTCTGTATGGAATGGTAAAAGAGCAAGTATACCAAACACCAATTAAAAGTGTAGAACATTTAGAAAATAAAATACGTGATGCATGTAGATCCATCACTCCAGAAATATTAATGCATGTTTTGGGCTCGAATTCATGCTTGTGAAAACAGCGGAGGGCGACATTTTGAGCATTTATTATATTAATGTTATTGAATAAATATTTTTTAAAAATAGAATTTATTTTACAATACCGAATTTACTAAAGCAAATGATTGAAGTTTATGTCAAAATCCTCTTAGAGAAATGGATCAGTTTTCAATTTTTAATAATATCAATTCATAAAGTTAATTTTGCTGAACGAAGTAAACCTTTTTGAAACAAACTGTGACAGCTATAATAGCAAAGCATTTAGTATTTATACAAAAAAATGTTTGCACGCATCATCATTTAATAAAATAGAAAGTAAAAGGTACGAATAGATAATTTTATTAATTAGTACATTTACATACATGCGAGTACATTAAATAGATACATAACGTTCACGAACATTCTATAAATGCTTTGGTATCATAGTAGACACCCCGGATCCGGTGTTGTTTTATTTTTCTTTTAAACACGTTAGGGGGCAAAGTGGTGATCTCCGCCGGGATYTTGTTGAAAAACTTGGTGGCGTGGTAGTTGAAAGAACTTCTGCTTTTTTTAATCTTAAGAAATCCACATTCAATTCGTTAGTATTATGTGCATTATACAGCTGTACCTCACTGTGTGATAAAGTCTGTGTTTGTATATAAACATAATACAGCGGTAAATACACAAGGATAGAACAGTCAAGATTTAGTATTTTATGGATGTTGCTCTAACGTCATATCGATAGTTTAATCCTGTAATGATTCGAACCGCCCGCCTCTGCAATGCAACTATTCTGGTAGCACACCAAAAATACGTAACTCGCAGCTGCCTCAAAAAGCGCATAGCAGGATGTCGGTAGAAAGCTCCCCCTTTAGACACCTTAACAGGTAAATCATTCTGCACAGTCTCCCCGATAACTGATTAACGTGGGGCTCCCTGATAAGTCGCGGATTCAAGACTATTCCGAAGAACTTGACCTCGTTTTCAGAAGTAACATCATCTAGAGGGCGAGTAGAAAATATCATGTTTTCGCTTCATTTAGTTTTAATCTGTTCGCACTAAACCATCGCCTTGCGCTCGACCACATGGAGCCCATGGATTCTCTTGCCTGATAAGTGCTATTTGCTGATATTACCAGCGTAGTGTCATCAGCAAACAGTATAGTTTTTTTTAAGGACGATGGAAGATCGTTTATGAAGTATAGGAATAAAAGGGGCCCCAAGACCGAGCCCTGGGGAACTCCATTTCCAAGCGATTCGCGAAACAACTACTTATACCCTCCCATACTTCATCTCCACTTGAAAGAGGGGCGAGGTATCGAGTTATTAAAACCTAGAATGCTTTACCAAAATATTATTTCGAGGTTTTTGGGTAAATTTTAGAAATGCAATTTGCTAGGTCGTTATTCATTTTGTTCAATGCCCAAAGCATACTCGATTCATTAATATAACTTTAGTAGTATAACTGTGTTCGCGCGTTTACCACTTCCAATATAAAATTTGCCCTCAACGTTGCTTTTGTAGCCATCTCCTATCGTTGCATTTGACACCCACCCAGTTCTCTCTCAAAGTCTGGTAAAATTCAGCCTCCGCCGTTCTTAACCCAGCAACAAGAGCCGTCAAACCGTTAAATGCTTTGAAAGGCGTCACTAAATCGCCTTCCAATAATTGAATACCGCGCCATGGTCCGTGGTCCGACTGGTAGATCGCAAGACGAGACGTTCTGCACGAAGGAGCTTTCCTCAACGCAGGAGACCTGCTCTTGCTAGAATTCGTGAGTTCCCTGCATTTCTCATGCCCGGCCGAATATGACACTCGTTTCTGTTATTATTTTCCTTCCACGGTCCCCTCAACCAGATCTAGAGATGACTCGGGTTTTGCTTTTTTGCGATGTGCAGGAATTTCAGCCGGACAGCAAATTTAAAATGACAATGATTAGAGGGAGGGTGGAAACAAGGGCGGATCCAGCTTTCAAATCAGGGGGGGGGTCACCTAGTCAGGAGAGGCTACAATTTTATTAAAATAATCTAATTGAAAAAGAAATAGTTTTTTATTGCTATAAGTCAAAATAGTTGTAATAAAATTGCAAAATTAATTTTTCGTTTTCTTTTTCTTCTCGAAAAACGAATTGTGACTTCCACTTCAGTCGGTATGTTTCTCTAAATGCGAAGTCCAGTTCAAAAAATCAGAAATTCATCGAGTGCACAAATGAAACTGACAATTGTTTTTATCTCATTAAAGAAATGAATTCGGATTTTAGTAAAGGTGAAAACAATCAATGGTAAAAAAATAAAATCGTCACAGGTAAGGCACTAAGGGTTGACATTAATTAATTATTAGCTGTGCTTTCGTTTTTATTAGCAAATGTACAAAAACAAGCCATCTTTTATGCAAAGAAAACGATATCAAAGCACTACGTGACACACGATAGATTAAAATATAACCTCCTTTAGACTTTTTAGGATTACACCATTCAATATGGCTTCCGACGGGCAGGCAATGCGCGCATAGGAAACCATACAAACTTAAAACGTGCTACTAAAGTTGGGTCGTTCGATTCTAACGATTCATGCCTTGATTCGTTTGATTTGACTCACAGCTAATGAATCAATCGTTTAAACTTGAATTAGAGTTGAGGCATGATGCACAAAAAAACCCTAAATCAATTAAGAACAACCTAGTTGTGCCGTTCGAGAAATGCGGAATGTGAGACTTGTTTACCTGTTTTTTACGAAAATAATGCGGTTTGCAACTGTACTCTCAACTAATGTAACCTTTTGTGTCCCAAAGAAGTAGGAAAATCGTTTGGTTACCCCGATTACTTACTAATGTTAAACAAGTATGTGATCCAGATATCAAAAAAAATATGAAATTTTTTAAATTCAATGTATTCGACTAATGGAAAGGTCAATAAAACGGAGAAATTGGAAACAAATTAATTACCATTTTAGTTTTAGCATGTACCTAATAGACTTTAGCCATAATATACTCATCTATATTTTCTGCTCAAAAATCTACGCCAAAGTGCTTTGTCTAGAAAATTAGATATTACGCGTAAATACTCATCACTGAAACAAGGGTATAATAATTATCAACAAATATCAAACCATTATAATTCTACTATACATACTGATTTGTTAGGTATGATTTTTTTATCGTTAAAGCAATAGTAAATAAAAAAAATCAAAAAGTTAACACTGCTACAGTTACTGGTTACGTTACGCACTTTGCAACTCTCTTTAACAAGATCTTACAGCTTGGTAACTCGTTATTGGTAATGATTCATGAACGATTTGAATGATTCGAATCTACGCGATTGAAGGAATGATTTGATTAGAATCAARAGTCTCAGCTCTAGTGATTGATATTAGTATTAAGTAATGCGATTTCTATGACAGAGCGTTAGAAGTAGCATTGTTTTTATGTATACCCTTCCATCGACATTTCGAAAATCAATTGTTCTAAATAGCTAAACTGTCAAAAATCCAATGCTGTCATACAATTTTCCCCCAAAATTGTGTTGTCACTCGTTACTCTGGGAATAAATTGCGACGTTGTAATTTTTTGATTAAAACGGATAATAGTGCTTGTTGTTGGTGGATGTAGGCACTCGCCATCATAGAAAGTACTTCCCCCAGCCTAGGCCCAGGGGGAAGTCATGACCCCCATGACCCCCCCCCCCTGGATCCGCTCATGGGTGGAAAGAAAACTATGTAAGCACTTTTGAAGACGACGTCTCTCTGATAAATAGTTAAAAAAAWAATAGTAATAATAATAATAGTAGTGATTATGATGGTGATGGTGAGGATGATGATGATACACAAAAATTTTATCTATGAACAAGCGTAGCCGGATGGAGACTGTTCGTCCGCTCAACCATGAGAAGATAAAAAACAAAAAGAATGTCAGAAATCTTTGAAGGAGTGACTGCATACTTCATGAACAAAGTGGTTAAGGTTTAAATACTTACAAAAAAAAACAGATAAAGTTGTAAGAAAACCTCCTTCTAAAAAAAAAAGAGTATTTATGCTGCGGAACAGACAACAAGTCCTCTCTCCTAATGTTGATATTATGGACGTCTGTTCTAAACACTAACTGGTTATGGTTTCATGCAAAATAATTTTATAAAAAAGACAAGCTGAGTGCAGCTTTCTTCTTAGTTTCACGTCGAGCCAAGGGAGTATAGCGTACGTGTTGTTCTTTCCGTATGCCACAAAATCAATTAGAGTAATAATTGATTTCTCCCCGATGTGTTCAAATCCAGGCAAGGACTGTACACAGAATCAACTTAATCAAAAATTTATAAAACTAGCGAATCGCATAAATATACATTTTGTTTAGTGTTTTAAAAACTGCGTACATTATAAATCGTTTTTAAATTTATAACAGCTTTCCGGATTGAATTGGCCACGTATAGGTCAAAGCGCAAGCGGTAGTCCATAGTAAGCCCCATTTTTTTTCATGGTCAAAAAATATAGTTATTTATTATCAATAAAAATATTTAATCTCTGCAGCACATGATCACACATTGTAGATTTAGAAGGTTTACAAAAAAAAAGTAATTTAAATTTACCAGTATTAAGGACTAGAGCATGCTTTTTAGAAGATTGCAGCAAATTCATATAAATCGTTGCTAATAATCCACTTCATTCTTATTGAAACAATGCATAACCTGTGTATCATCAGCATAAAGATGATAATCTCCGAATGAAGTAGAAGTCGTCAAAACAGAGCTATATAAAGGAAATAGTAGTGGCCCTATGATAGAGCCCTGAGGCACCCCACTCACCAGACTAACAGGCCTAGACTCACGATCACCAAAACGGACGATCTGCACCCTGTTGGCAAAATAACTCATAAACAACTCGACGAGGGAGATAAAACGAGTTATTCAAGCACGACCCCAGCCGTAAAAATCTGCGTAGAAGCCAGCGCTAGTGGAAAGGGGGTATCTGCCTTACATTAGGAACATCACCGATCGTATTGGAAAGATACTGCAAAGTATGTACATCACACCTATCTATGGAACTACAGCTACAGTATATTTTTAAGGATAAGCGAGATACTTTATCTCGAGGAGGAGTATGCAGTATACCCTGAAGTTGCGGAAAAGTGCACCACATTGAAACCACAAAAAAAAGCTGCTACAAGGATAAAAGAACACGAGAGATGCTACAGCCTTGGACAAACTGGGAGATCTGCTATAGCAGAGCACATAATATTGACTTCGCACAGACTAGGATTTCTGATATCGTCATACCCTACTACTGTGCAAGACTACAATATAAAACTTTAATCACGAGGGAAGAAACATTGGAAATAAACAGGGCATGCTTACCGGTTTTGCGAAAAACGTCAGATGAATACCAACCACTTGATCTGCCACGGTCCAACATCACGGCTCCACCAACCCCAGACGAGTACAGCAGTGGGAAAAACATCCACGAAGAGATAATGGCATGACCACAGCCAACTAACCCGGAATCGTCTACCAGTTCAGTTTTCTTATTATTATTTTATTAATTTTATCTTTGAAAGTGATATTATTTAAGATTCTGCTGATATATTTTGACATATTATAGACGGAAATGTGTGTATGCGGAGTTTGGATTTATGTATGTAGTTTCGGTTGGCCTTATACTTTAGGTACGTTTTCTTGTAGTTTAGTAGTAGTCATTTTTTCTATATATGCCGTTGTATTCCTCATTAGTGTCGTGTTATATTTGTCTGGTTGTAAGATGGAAGCCTTAATAAATGTTTTGATCCTTTTTAGTATATGTCTTAATTTCCTATTTATTTTTCGATTATTTCTTTTGTTTTAATTGTTTGATTATGCTTATCTAATCTTTCTTTTAATTGAGTTTAACTTTTTCTGCGGCAACTGTTCACTGTTGTAAGTAGTTTTCGATATTTGTTATTGCTTGCGTATTTTTTTCCTAGGGCAATGTATTTGGTATATTAGCACCTATGTGCTATATTTTTTATTATTATTCCTAATTCTATCTGTTTGCTTTTTGTAACTACGGAGAACCACATATATATTATTGTATTATTATTCAGGGTCGCTACAAAGTATGGACGTATCGACCGACGTTTCTGAAATTGTGCATAAGCCTATGGGCGTAAGTTGCATTTATTTTTATTTTTTCTGATTTGAAAATTTGTATCACACTTGTACAACTTATTGCTTCGTAGTTGAAAGTGTTGAAGTGTAAATACAATAAATGACAATGAACGAAAAGAATGAAAACAATTTTTTATCGCTAAAATGGACAAAAAAGCCAGTTATTACAATTTTTCCTTGACTGGTGATAATTTTTTGTCTAGATCAATTTATTGCGAATCGGGTACCTTAAAAGTAAAAAAGAAAAAGATGATTCCGTGAAAAATACAGTAATTTCTTTCAGATTTACATTACAGAAGATGCTCAAAATGTTCCCCATTCCCTTCCTGGAAGTAATGCAGCCTTGAGTAAAAGTTTTCTAATGTTCTTTGTAGCATATTAGGAGGTAAGTTCTGAATTTCTGCCCTGGTTCGTTTAAAACTTCTGCATTATGTGGCAGATCAGCATAAATACGATTTTTCAGATACCTCCAGGAAAAAATCAAGCGGCGTCATATCAGGGGAACGTGCTGAGCATCCTATCGCTCCGCGCCTACCAATCCATCTGTCTGGAAATATCGCATTCAAATATCCACGAACGTTGACTGCAAAATGGGGCGGTGTACCATTTTGCTGGAACCATATCTGTTCAGAAGGACGCGCAGCATTTTCACCATTAGGGAACAGGCGAATAAGTTCTGTAAGTAAATACTTGACCGCATTCAAATTTCCATCGATGAAAAAAGGTCCAATAATGTGCTCACCGATAATACCACACTAGACATTCACTTTTTGAGGGTGTTGCGTGTGGACTTCTTCTATCCAATGTGGATTTGTGTCTAACCAATATCTGCAATTATGCCTATTCACATTATAATTGAGGCAAAAGGTCGCTTCATCAGAAAATAATCCAATTTAAATTGTTTTTATCTTTATTCTCTTGCACATCTAAAAGGGCATTCAAGCTACTGGTTTTTGAGATTTTTAACCCCGCTGGTTCGTCAAAACGTTGCAATATTTTAATAACTGTTGATCTGGCAATTGTTTCATGATCTTCATGAATTGCACTACATTCTCTGATGTCAACATGAGCTTTGTTTAAAAAGTATGTCCAAAAGATGCATAGCACTGAAAGAAATCCGGCATCTGAATCTCTGAGTAATACAAATAATGCAATTATTATACTGACATTTTAGATAGTAACTCAAAACTTATGGCCACCCGCCGCTTATCAGGAAGAAGTGTACCAGCAAGACGGATAGCCATCTAAATAAGTAAGCTATAAGTAACGCGTGCTTGATAGAGCGTGGAGACGCACCGTGTAGTTAAGGTGAATGGAAATGAGCAAAATGAAAAAAATGCATTTTATGGGCACCCAGATACGAAGGTAGAGCAGAGCGCACAGCAAGTTGCGGTTGCCCATTCCGCGTTATCTTTAATAGAAGTATGTATGTATAACATGAGCTACACACGCTATTATTATGTGATACGCAGATAGATGCGTTATGACTTTCATTTGCTCATTTTTGCTTTCCAATAAGGATACTTCCCACGTGAATGACGATAAATTATGTCAGTTTGAGTTATCTGTGCCGACACTGGGAAAGTTCCATTTGCTGTAAAACGCGTCCGCATCATTTTCGTTTAACTCGAGATCTTAATAACATGTATCACGGGCAAGCAGACATTGTGGAAACGGCACCAATTAAAACGCTGAAATGAATTTATGGTAAAACAGTCGATTCGAAAAACTTGTACGTCCAAATATAGGCCTCCTAGATGAACTTGCTTATTGCTCGTTATACTAATTAAAACGGCTGAGCTTGCCCGAGACTTGCGATAGGGTCCCGTCATTAACGCTACGGTTGACACTGGTTTGATCGGTACTGCTACACGTTTTAGATGTAAACGTGGAATACCAATGATGTGTAAAAAGAGCCGTTAACGGTTACGTGAATTGCTGCTGGATGCAATTACATGTTGCTATATCATTATTGTATGGGGCAATTGTGAGTTTAATATGTACGCTATAACTGTTTTTCATTCACGATGCTGGTTTCCTTCCTATTCACGTTCCATCATCAGAAGAACAAATATGTATTTATTTGAACTACCTACCGCCGCAGTTTCTTAAATCGCTGACTTCGTAACCGTCATGGGGCTTGTCAGACGACTAAGTATCTTAAGCATGACAGGTAATATTCCCCAATTTTTAGATTTTTTATCAAATTTCTCACATTTTCTTGTGTAGAAGGCGGAAATCGCTCAAAATAGAAAATAATGTATAAAAAGCCCGTTTCCCGTTTCATGTGTCTCTTTGTCGCCCTCAGCTCGTTTTGTAAACTTAGTATGCGTGCGACAAACTAGTTTTTCAATATACTATCGCTGAAAGGTATAATGGGCCGTTGATACTTATTTGCCAGGTTATTGTTATTTAAAGGAGAGAAAACTGCTAAACTGATCAACGTTGTGTCAAGTTAAAAGCTACAAATTGGGAAACATCTAAAAGAATAATACAAATCCAAAAATATTGATATTTCACATTAGTTCATCGCCAACATTGCCAGTGATAGGCGTTTATGCGTAAATTATAATTTTTTACGTTACACGTGTGGAAACTGTAGAGAAAGCACTTTGGTGTAGATTCTGAGTAGAAAATATAAGACCAGTATGTTATGGATAAAGTGTATCAGGTACACGCTAAAACCAAATAGAGATTAAAATGCATGTCTATGCTGTGCTGTCTGCACTTCAACCAAATGCAGATAGATCTATTTTGCTGTCATTACATCTCATCATGCCGTTTAGGTCTAGTGCAGACAACACGGCATAGAACTGGTTTTGCCTATATATACCAAAGCAATGGTATGATGTAAGTAATGCTGACAGATGGCATTGCCATTTAAATTCTTACTTACATCATACCATTGCTTTGGTATATATAGGCAAAACCAGTTCTATGCCGTGCAGTTTGCACTAGACCTAAACTGCACTGATGAGCTGTAATGACAGCGAAATAGATCTATCTGCAGTTGCTTGAAGTGCAGACAGCACAGCATAGACATGCATTTTAATGAATGTCGGTTGTTGCCCGCTTGCAAAAAGTGCCGTGGGGGCCTGCTGTCAAATTGAAGTATGCAGTTGCATGCCAATTTGTCAGGCTACAGGTCACTTCCTTTAGGAAGTAGTAGCACCCGTTAAGGCAGCTAGGACAATAGCGTATTTACATGGCGTATTCCTCGCGCCCATCACTGAATGTTGCGATGCTGTAACAAATTAAAACTCCAAACGCTATCAGAATATTTCGATATTAAAAAAGAGCAATTTTATAAAATGAATGTCGTAAACGATCAATTAGATTATTCTTTTAGAAAACATATTACATGTGCACTTATTTTGCAAGGTTATTTGAATATTTTTATTATTACAAGTCATTGCTGCGTTAATTGGGCAAAATATTTCTTGGTTTTCCTAATAACAAACAAGGCGTTGTAATTACTCATCTATGATTACCGTTTTAAATACGTAGGACACCAGAGCAAAGTGGTACCGGAATTGGAGAAAATTATATAGGACGGTGACCAAGATTTAAAATCAGTAATGTTTTTAGTCCTCACCAGCTATACTCTAACACCAAATTTTTAATTTATTTATCTGCTTCTATTTTTAAATTTATTTAATGTTTCTTATAACTACAACTGAAAAACATACAAATATATAAATAAATGTGTGTGCCTTAGTACATATCAAATAATCTCTATATTAGTTTGAAACACTAAATGCTATAGCCGCTATACATATATGAGGAATCTGTCCCCGCGGCTTTTTTATTGGCACTTGGGAATCGTCTTGGTGCCGTATAAACTGCTTGAGATTAAGAGCTGAAAATTTGACTGAATTATTTTTATATGGCACTAAAACGATCCCCTAAGTCCCAATAAAAAAAGCTGCGGGAGCAGATTTCCCATATATACTCAGCTATACCCTTTATTTTATTGTATTGTATTAACTTAAAACACAAAAAATCATTATTCAAATTGCCCGGTTCTTCACAAAAAATGGAACGAGCAGCTGAGATACGTGCGCGGGATGCTCCAGGGTCCAACCCCTTCTGCTTCCATCCAGTTCATTTTCTCACGATAGCGAGCAGGTGTATTGCTGGCCCCGCGCATTAAAAAAATCTTCACTCAATCGTTGTTCACATATGCTGCACGACATGTGCTCTGTCGTCTACTATACCATTAGATAAGCATAATTAACCCATACTTTTCCTTTCTATGCATATCTGTGAGGTTAATTAAGCCCAGATCACATGATAGTAGGCGTTAAGTGATTCTTATGGACACGGAGAAGAAATAATATATTATCCATGGTTTTCGTAGAAAAGTGATATGATCGTTTGATGTTCTATCAGTAAATTTTATATTTTGAGACCACCAAATAGAAAGAAGATAGATGGCAACTGTTTTCTCAACTTAAAATCTAAGGAATTTGAATTATTGATGGCATTCGAAATGATGCTGCTTTTAATATCATATATAATCTATTGGTATTGATTAACATAAAACCACGATCATATCTTTAATTGCCCTTACAGGGCGTATTGTTTTGTCAGTACCATTGTATTTGATTAAAGTTCACGGTTTACGCACTTTGTGCAGCGATGTGTTACATTAACCTGTTTCATACATTTTCCCTTGTTCTTTTTTCTGCTAATCGCTGTATTAGTGGATAAGTTTTTTATTCTTGAAAAATGTAAGCATAATTCGTTAGACCTGAATTTACCAGTAGTAGTTTCCATACTAGCTTTCTATCAGCTGCTGAAATGATTTTTTAACTTTGAGAATGATGGGGTACATTAATWAAGGGGCATAGCTATAACAGAAAAAAAGCAAAATATCAGTACTTACATAGATGGTATATCAAAGATTTCATAAATAACATCCTTACCGAATACAGCATCATCAACAATCAACAGCCCAAGGCTAACATTTGGATAGTAGAGAGTACAAAAAAACAAGAATTTTTCAAATATTGTTTTCTTATGGATCCAATTCCAGCACATAAACTGTCACAATTATCATTATTAATAGGGTACAAAACCGCTTCGTTTTTAAAGACTTCTCCAGAATAGGGCTGCGCGATTCAGCAACTTATGAATCGAAAATCGATTCATCGTCAGTATCGATCACAACGATTCGATTCTAATTAATTCACACGATTCCATTCGAATCGATTTATATGGAAGCGATTCAAAATGATTTGCATCGATGCAGTTTGAATTAATTCGAATAGAAATTGACTCGAGCCTGTTTAATAACCAACCCTTGATGTATCACAAGCGTTATTAAAGTGTAAAGTGTAAATGTTTCAGTTCATAAAATACTTATGTAGCAAAAATTATTTTTTTCGTACAATAAATATTTCACAACTGCACACCTGCGCATTTATTTACATGGGTATTTGTTATAGGTTTGATGATGGTCGTTTCTTCGAATTCTTCGATTCAGATCGGCATAGATCTATTCGAACGAATTTAATTGCTTGGCCAAATCGATACTACGATTCGGTGAAAAAATCGATTCGAATCGATTAATCGATTTTAATGCGCAGCCCTACTCCATAATCGTTGGTCTGTTGCCCTTTGAATGTTCCAATGTGAGCTTTTGTGTTTTAATGCTTTCTCTATGTTCGACTGTGTTTTAGTTTAAATTTCTGGTATAGCCTAGAATTTAAATCAAAAATAATACCTATATGAATAACGTAACGTAACGTTCAACTTACATTGTAGTACATGGTAATTTTAATTTTTTTCATTTTGGCAAAAATTGCATATCATATACAGTAAATATTCTGTGTACTTTGAAAATATATTTTACCTATTTACTATTTGATAAGGTAAGAATATATTTCATAAGATTTTACTCTAAGCCAGTATTATAAGAAATTGCGTAGTGTTATTTTCTGCAAATTCTCCTATAATTCATAATAATTTCATAGGTATTTACTGCCCTTGTGCCGATCCATTCAATTTTGTAATGCGGAACATGGGCACAATGTCAGTCGTTTCCTTTGTCGCGTCTTCATGGAACGTTGCGTTATAATTCCAGCAGTGCTAAGAATAAAGCTGCTCTAAAGTCGAATCGTGAACTTAGCGCATAAACTGCGCTGAGTTCATAAAATACCGAACAAGAAGTAGCTAGTCGGAGCGACTCCGATTGGTGCTATTAAGCAATTATACTAGTAGAACCAGCAATTTATAGCATGGCAATTTGAATAAAACGATTATCTTCATCTCGGGATTAAACTGTTGCGTGGTATGACATCGACAACTCGTGCACGACTCTGAATTATTTAGTTGTGCGAGCGCGATTGAAACGTTTTTCTCGACTGCTGCAAACTATGTTCGGCACTTGACGAAGTTATTACCGTTGAAATCTTTCCGGGACTGAGAATTCTAACCATTCGGGAAAGATGGATGTTTCAAATGTTTCCTTTTACGCTATCGTTAGATATGTACATTAATGAATTGTTATGATAGAATGCATCAATATACAGGGTGATCAACGAAAACGTTTGGTTAGAAGCATCTGGGAAAATAAAATTTAAAGATTTTTAATGTTGACACGCTTAACTAATTCAAACGGTGCCATTGTAATTAAAAAATTAAAGCCTATTGGTTTTTAGAAACGTCGAAAACAATCATAGTAATTTTATAATTTTAAATACTCTACTTTTTCAAATTATTTGGGGTCCACGATTAATTTGAGTTTGTTGAAGATCATCTACATAAAAAATAATCTAATCTTAATCTTTATAAAAAAGGAAATTTAGTAAAAAAAAAATAATATTTGATACAACAACTATTAATGTACAATTAATCAGTATCTTTGTGAAATATCTACAGAGATATCATAATTGATCACTACGCTTAGTCAACTCTGAACTGGAATATCTTCTTAATTTCAAATAGAATTACATTTTAATTAATAAAAACATGAACAGCCTGTCGTAAGCACTAAGCATGTTTCTATTCTCTTCCTCATTGCAGTATGTGTAGCGAGCTTGATATTATAAATAAATAAATAAATAAAATAAAGGGTTATTCACGAAATTTCCACCACAGAATGTTCTTAATTGTAAAAAGAATTATTTTTATTTTATTATTTCATGGATATTCAATCTTTTTCTTATTAACTATCTACTCTTTAGGACGCCAACATAAAATCATTTTTTTAAAATTCTTTTTAATATATTTTAGATTGTACTTGTTTTGTTTTTTATGAAATATATTTACGTTGAAAATTCCAGATAAGCACTATAACAACATTGGCTCTGATAGAATTCATATCAAAATCTCACGTAAATCGAATCGAAAGTGTCAAAAGTATCGAAATATAGAAAGCACGAAGTATCGAAAGCATATAAAGTATTGAAAGCATCGAAGTATTAAAAGTATCAAAAATATCAAAGTATCGAAAATATCAAAGTTGCTTTACTGTGTATAGGTGCTATAAATAATAATAAAGTTAGATTCCCACTTATGCAGCACGACATGCACGATGCGTTGCAGCGCGGCGCGACACTGCACGATGCGTCATTTTTTGGTAGCTATTCCCACTTTTGCGGCAGTGTGCAGCAGAACCAGAAGTTTAATAAAACTTTATCATCATTATATATATTATTAATTAGATAAATATAATAAAAAATAATAATCACTATATATACAATTAATAACATAGAACGTGCACGCCAGAGGTTAATTACACGTCTACATCGTCGTCATCGGACAATTTATTGATCAGCTATCGTATGTCATAAACACGAAGAAAATAAAAAGAAAAGAAGAAAAAGGCGAAACCATTGGGTTCATGATATATTTCATGCAAGAATGGAAGATGGTCAATTTCACACACTTTTTAGAAAATTCCAGGAGGATGATTTTATAAACATCATAGAATGTCTTCAAAAAACTCAGTGAATTGTACAATATTGTACGCGTTCCACTAACGGGACATCACACAAAGTTTCGGTTATTAACATCCCACTTCTGTTCGGCACAAGCAGCAGCGTGCGTCAATTGACGCATGGAAACGTACACCGATGAATTGAAATTTTGCTGCAGCGTACCGCGCCGTGCTGCAGCGGAACGTGCTGCTTAGATGGGAACGGTATCATTTAAATACATACATGCAAACAATTGGAAGCAGCATTTTGCTGCATCGTAACGCGCCGTGCCGTGCCGCACCGTGCTGCGTAAGTGGGAATCGGCCTTAATAGTCTTTTATTCTTCCATTTCCACGCTGTATATACAGAATATTTATAAAGTAGAACATGAACATATTTTATAATAGATACAAAAATAAAATGTAAAATAATATTAAAACTAAACAATAATGTAAAATTTGAAAAATACCTAATACAAAAAAATTACAACGGGAGAAACAAAGAAATCTCGAGGCGAAGTTCAGGTGTAAAGCAAAGTATATGCTTTAAAACGCTGTTCTTCCACTTAACCTCGATATAAAAGGTAGAAATTATGCACGAGAAAAGAACAAACAGTATGCATTAACAGTATAACAACTAGTTCGAAAAAGTAAGCACATTGTGCATCAAACAGGCAACCAAAAATAAATTTATTGAATCCACCTTTTTTTAAGGACGTGATCTCTCCAAAATACCGATTATAAAATTTGTACATACAATACGAAAAAGACCTTTGGAATAGAGCGGTTTTATGTGCAGGACAAGACACGAGGTGTCCTGACCTTTATGTTGACAGAATGTACAATTGCGGCCGTTGAAAATGTCCCGGTCTCCACGGGTTAGGTTTGTCGAATATCACCTGAAAATTAGGCAACCACTATAACGTGCCTAAGCATGCGATTATTTTATCGCTCGAGCATGTCTAAGCTCCCAAACGGTAAATTTGGACGGCTCGTGTTACTTGGGACCACTTTATTTGCAGCATGATGAACCTTAGCAATACATACAAATGAACATAACTTTATTTTGGTAACTTCGTATCTTTCGGATTTGAGTTAATAGTGGAACGAATTTGAATCGAAGAGCATTTAATAAATAAGTATGTAATAAGTTTTGTAAAGGCCAGTACTTAATTATTTTAAGCTAACTATTATAAATAAATTAGCGAACTGTGATACATTTTAAGTTGCAAACGAGAGATAATAAAAACTTGCAGATGACTGGTATAGTATACAGAATTTTTAGCCAAGTGTGTTTATAGAATTGTCAAAAATCATATTATCCATATAAGATAAACTTTTTCCAACTTGGATTTCTGTGAGACCACTTAAAATCCAAGTTTTATGCTGCACTACCTGAATCTCTTTGTTTCGACAAAGAATCGTCGCATCACCACGAAATTTTGCAAAACGTTAGACAAGATTTTGAAAATCAATTGTAATATGTAGAATGTGCACAATTTGATCAGCAAAGAAAACATGGTTGCATAGGCAATGAAAGGAGATATTTTCATCCCGCTCCAAGATAAAATTGATCTGTTTGAGCACTTTACTTCCACATCCAACGGATGGGAAGTATTTGCTCATTGTATTTGCTCATTCGCTTTAAAACGGTCGAAAATGCAAAAAAAAAACAAAATTTGAGCAAAGACAAATTTTTTGTCTGTGTGTCTGTGTCTGTGGTATTGCTTGTGGACACGATAACTTTCGAAAGATATATGAACTTGAAATTTGGCAAACGTATAAATCTCAACTACCCAATGCGACCTATTGCTTGTTGGGTAAGTAGGGTATCGGGAAGGGGGCAAAATTGGGGAGTAACTACCCTTTTTTATATTTTTTTCGTTTTAGTATGTGATTAATAATATAACTGCGAGTATTATTAGCTCTTATAAATTTTCGGTACAGCAAACTATTTAGAAGATATTAGCAAAAAAGCGACACATAAAGAATACGGTTTTTCCTAAATATCTCCGAATATATTTAATATATTAAAAAAATGAAAATGCCATCAGATAGGAAATAAAATTTCTCACAAAAAGTGTCTTAGAAAATTTATCCAAAATTTTGATATTTTCGAAATATTTCCAAAAAACCTATTTTGTACCTTGCTCGTACGATTTTTTTAAATTTTGGTATTATATAGTAAATCAAATTTCTGATCAGAAAGCGCTCTTGTAATTTTTTTGTTAAGTTAATAATTTTCGACTTATTTGGAAAAAACCGATTTTATATATGTATATATTTTTGCTGATATCACGAGGACTGTGTGTCTTAGAAAAAATGTGTAGAGAGAAAAAATGCTCAAAACCTGTTTACTAATCGTATAACATAAGAGATAAAAACGTAAATGTCATTTTGACAATTGGATGTGGAAGTATTGATTCAATTTGCAGCGGTTTTTTTCAAAATTTTGACTTGTAGGACTTGAAAATTTTAGTTGGGGCATCCTGTATGTACATATGTATATGCTATCTTATTAAATATATCAATGAAACTTATTCAAGAAAATACCACTTTACGCAAGTGTTAGTTCATCTGATCGCCTGATGTACTATTATCACACACTTACAACAAACATAATTAAAAATATTTATAATAAACCTCTTATCTCTGCAGAAAGAACAACTGTGCTTGTTGCTTCATACTAATGACATAACAATATTTTAAGATACACACACTTTCTGGTTCGACAGTAATAATTAGATAAGGTTTATCAAGCGTTAACCGATATTTATCCGGAACTGAGCTTTCAAAATAGAAAAGTTTTTGCTGTTTTAGATACTTACTTCTGGTACATGGTACAGATACTAGATTTTTCTGCTTTAGGTGGCTAACAAGTGTTACCAACTGAGCCAAAGCGGTTATCAAACAACCTTGGGCTTGAACTACTTTGAAGCAATCCGTGACCTGATACACTTTAGATATTCTTGGGTAGGACGAGCCGTAGAATTGCATCAGCCGTCGTATTTAAAGATTTTATGACACATGATTGTACTGAAGTACAGACCAGTAGCTGTATGTAATTAATAGGTATAGTTGGCATTTAGATGAAAATCTAGTCTAATTTTAGACAAATGTTTGATTAAATTCTACTGTCATCCAGATAGTGGAGCGTAAAAGACCAATAAAGCTTGAAACTGGAAAAAATTAGCTACAGTGCCGTTTTTAATGTTAATGTTGTATTGTACAGTTAAAAAATGAAATGAATATGTATGTAGGTATGCTATTCGTTTTAAATTGTTAGAAAAATGCGTTTATTAGAAATAACAAGAAATAATAATAAATAAGCAACAAGAACGGATTTCTTTTATTAACCTGTGGAATCGTGTACGGTGGACAACTTGCCCTTGCACTAGACGAGCGTGCGTGTAGCCGTTAGTTTTTAGTTTTGTTGCGTACAATTACCGCGATGTTCCGAAAAGTGTGTTCTGATAAAATCTCATTTTAATTGATGTGTTAAGTGTACGTGTCGATAACCAGAAGTAAACCGACTGCTGTAAGTTTGTAATGTTGTTGACGAATTTATACGTAAATCCAGGTGTTATATGTTTCAATATCTCAATAGATTGAATGTCCATTTAGCCGCGCATTTACTATTATTAATACTTGGTGTTGACAGAAGCGCATTATTCTTCATTTGCACTATTAATATCATTTGTACAGCCTTCATTACGTATTTAAATGAATTCTCATCTCATTTTGTTTCAGACACATTTCCAAGAATCATGCATAGTGCTCCATATCCTATTATATACCACAGTGAGTTATTTGTTTTCGTGTTGTCTCCTTCACCGATAATATCTTGAGCAAACAATTTGGACGTAGCGTGAAACAACAGCACCCACTAGATTATTTCAATATTTCAACATTTTTATAACAATTGTAATTAGTGAAATGATTAGTACATTATTTATTTATATTTTAGTAACAAACTGATCAAAACAAGTGGCTGATATCTAAGTTAAGTGATTTCATATGTTTAAATATATAAATAATTAAAATTCACGGACAGCTTAATTTTATCATTTCTTAATACGTCTTCTTCCCAAAGCGTTCAATAATATTTAGATTTGGCTTCCATGTGTAACACTTTTTGCTTGTGTTTTGGATTGCTTGTTTGAACCACCACTGAACTTGACGACGTGCTTATTGCGATATGAATACAATATGGAATAATACTATGCGTCTTCAAACTTATTTTTCTATGAACAAGTATTGTTCTACTTCATTCACATTAAATTGTCATTTTGATTAATATTGCAGTACAAGGTAGTCTGGTAGAGTATGTTTTGTACTTAAATAGTACATATTACGTTATATGAGTGATTGTAATACTTAATCAAATCGGTGGTTATACCAATAATGTGTGAAAAAAACATTATTTTCTTGAAAACACATTTTACTTCTTTAAGCAAGGTTTGCTCGTGATCAAGATTTTATTCCCTGAATCAAATTTTCACGAATCCTGTATTTTCTGTTATTCTGCTTTCTGTATCTGTTTTCTGATAGTTGATATTCAATAATAAGCGTCAACTCCTCTTATATTAAAAAAATAAACATACATGATATTTCATACTTGTAAGAATAGGTATTTTTTGACTCAAAATTCTCAGGTTAACTTGTGTTTGGAGCAGTGAATTTGCGAATTGCAGCAAGATTAGCTTTAAATAGAGACCACTTACCATCTTAGACGAGAACACAACACAAATTTAATATGGAATTCCTTTTACGATACATCATTTGAAAGCTTTTTTCATATAGTTAGTTCTACTGTTTTCATTCATAGTATCTCGAAGCAAGGTGTTTATTAATTTGAATATTTTTGACCATTCTACGGAATATAACATCTTGCAGCTACAATAMAATTTGTCCTTAGAGCCCAAAAATTAAAAACAAATACTTAAAGAAGACATTTATAATGCTTAAAATGTTCATTTCATGTTATTATGATTATGCGTTATTTATCATTAAAATCTATTCATCATCATCATCTGCCTTATTTACTGCCATCTTATAACATGTGCACAAAAAGGCACTCATGACAAGACAACCACCTAAAGGTTGAAACAAGAAATTCAGATATAAAGCAGATAATTGGTTAATTTTGCAGTTTCCATTGCAGTAATGTGAGAAGAACAATTTTAAGTAAATGTCAGAACGTAAACTTTTGCGGTGAGAGTTAGCTTGAAATCTTAGTCTTGTAGAGTTAGAACGTGTGCGATTTTGAAATAAGGTCGACTTTTCGCCCGCACTTGAAAGGGCCATCATCAGAACAGAATTAAGGAGAATGGAATATGGAACTCAACGCGAGAAACACGTCCAGACGTCTGGTGTTTTTTACTTTGGCTTCCAATTTTCTTATTATTCTTTACAATCCCATCTTTGATCGTCCGCAAATGGTGATTACTTACCCCAGTACTATGTTAAATATGATTGTTGTTAAGATTACCCTGTGAAAGGTACTGAAACACAGTTATTAATTCTAATTGTATTAACTGAATTATCCATTATGATCTTCGCTAGACGTATCAATTTGTTTGGCAAGCCAATTTCTTTCACAGTATAACAAATGTTTCTTCTCTTTATGGAATCTGTATTGACAGATCCAAGTAATAGTTACTTCTTGTATGTTAATGGTTGCCGGAAAAGGCTGTTTGCATCTAACTTGAAATTATGCTGTGTTGATTTACCATTGCGGTACTGATGTACTTACGTCAAATACTTCAATTGTTACTTTTTGAAATTAGATAATGTTTCATTAGATTATTGTCGCTTTAGCTAAATTATGTCATTTATCAGTACTGCTATTTTATTACACAGAGAGCTGGCAAAGCACTTTCGATTTGATTTAGCCATCTTTTGTACATATAATAAAAAATTAAGCTAAAACTAAAAAATTTAAAATCGGCTCATTTTCTGCTACTGGCGGTATATAACAGGATATTTCAGGTTCTGTTCGAGCGAATTTTCTGAAATTCTGCATAAGCATATGGGTAATTAAACTGCATTTTCTGAAAATTTTTCAACTCCGTGTCAGCC
This sequence comes from Rhyzopertha dominica, assembly GCA_025024175.1. NCBI lineage: Eukaryota > Metazoa > Arthropoda > Insecta > Coleoptera > Bostrichidae > Rhyzopertha > Rhyzopertha dominica. The sequence continues at coordinate 60,386,425 of QCXZ01000003.1, forward strand.
TTTGTTTTCGGGAGATGGGCGCAAGTTGCATTTTTTAATGGGAAGGGGCGGTCAAAAGGCATATCATTGAAAAGGACATTTTTTCCTGATTTCAAAAATATACCACACTTGTACAATTTATTGCTTCTGAGTTGAGAAAAGTGTAAATAGAATAATTGAGTCTGACAAAAAACGAAAAGAATGAAAACAATCTTCTTTATCGCTAAAATGGACAAACAATTTTCGGCTAGTTTGATCAATTTATTGCGAATCGGGTACCCCAAAAAGTGAAAAATGCTGTATTTTTTCAGATTTACATTACGGAAGATGCTAAAAATGTTTCCCATTTACTTCCTTCCAGTAATGCAGTCTTGAGTAAAAGTTTCTAATGTTTTTTTATAGCATATTTGGAGGTAAGTTCTGAATTTCGCTCCACGTCTACCAATCCATCTGTCTGGAAATATCGCATTCAAGTTGACTGCAAAATGGGGCGGTGCACCATCTTGCTGAAACCATATCTGTTCAGAAGGACGCGCAGCATTTTCACAATTAGGGAAGAGCTGTAAATACTTGACCGCATTCAAATTTCCATCGATGAAAAAGGGCCCAATAATGTGCTCACCGATAATACCACACCAGACATTCACTTTTTGATAGATCTTCTGCTAATATGGTGAGTTAGAGCTCGCCGTTGTACCGAACATTTGGGATTCTCTTGCACATCTAAAAGGATATTCATGCTACTTTCCTCATTCGTAGCAACCTTTGGACATCCTGGTTTTTGACGATTTTTAAGTCCGCGGGTTTCGTCAAAACGTTGCAATGTTTTAATAATTGTTGATCTGCCAATGGGTTCACGATCTTCATGAATTGCATTGTAGAGTGGAACTACTTCCGAATAACTTCGGCTTCTATCTCCATAACCAATCATCATCAAAATTTCGATGCTAGCATGTTCACTTAACTGAGGCTTTGCGATTGCAAATAAAAAAGTGAATGAAATTTATCACCAGTCACGAGAAACCTGGAGTTTTTGTTCTTACTTAGCGATAACGAATATGGTTTTTATCCCGAAGTTTTTTGCAACATCCCAAGTTTGTTATCACACTTTTCTCGATTCAGAAGCAATAAATTGTACAATTGTGGTACATTTTTGAAATAAGGAAAAAGTATTCTTTTCAATGATATGCCTTTTGACCCCCATTCCCATTTAAAAATGCTACTTGTGTCCATATCTCGGAGACGAGAGCTAATGCAGAGTTGAAAAAATTCCAGAAAATGCATATTAATTACCCATAGGCCCATACAGAAATTCAGAAAAATCGGTCAAACAGAACCTGAAATATCCTGCTAGATCCATACTTTGTAGCGACCCTGTATATTAGAAAACTTCCCCTTACATAATGGACCAGTTTTTGGTTGATTATCGTGTGAGAAATCCAGCAAAACAGAAAAGAGCAATCGTTTGGCACTTATTCGGTGTTCTGTGTCTCCCTTTGCTCATCCGCGACCGAGTTTATTACACGCGATGTGAGTAAGCCGTGCAAGCTGTTGCTAATGCGCGATGATAATAAAACAACAGAGGCATGCGGCAACAATCATCCGGGTAAAGAGGACAAAAAAAGCAGTCCTCATACAGAAAACGGAGGACCTGGTGTAGGGAATCCCCGCCGATGGCGCTCGAGAGCATCGCCGTGAATCGGGCTTCCGTCCGTTTGGTCGTTTTGCGCCGAGTTTCACAACTTCATGTTTTACTTATCTATTTGCCCCGGCAACCGATGAATGAACTGTTTTGATGCCTTTATTGCTCGCCATTGCAAACAAAAGGACGATTCCAATAAACATTCCGGCACGAATAAACGTTGTGCCGTTCAGGCGACGTCTTCCTTGCCTTTTTGCTACCTCTCCAGACTTATTGATTTTTTTCCTGACCTATATTACTCGGGACGTTGTTCGCTTCCTTTTTCGGCAGCTCGGATTAACCGGCTGCATCCTTCCGATGGTGCATTTCCTTGTCCGTCACGAGGGGCCTGTATCTATTATGTGCATTTGTGACTCGATGAAGGAAATGATAAAGGTACAAGTAGCAACGATAAAAATCATAAAAATGATAAAAAACAAAACTTCATTCTCTTAATATTGGTACTACGAAGGTAATTGAAACAAAAAAGATGTAAAACGGGATATTTCCAGTAGTTTCATCAGTATTGACACTCAAAATTTTCTTTAAATGATAGCAGAAAATTGTTTAGGTCTTAGCGTCGCAGATCAAACTTTGACTGATTACTTTGCCCATAATAATGTTAATCCGTTATTATATTTGATTTTTCCAAGCGATGGTAATGTTACTTGTTTATCTGTTGAATTTGTGTTTCAAATATTGCGCCGAGGGTTTCAACCAACATACCTCCATGCAGATTTAATGTCGATTATCATTCACTGCTATGCTGTAATATGAACTGAATTATCAGACTTAAACAGTAAAGTCTGTGACATGTTGTTTTCCGGGGTGGTTCCCACGTTGGTTATTAGACCTTGACGTTTCAGAGCTACTTCTGAGGAAGACACCGACATGAGTGTCGAAACGTCAAGGTCTAATAACCAACGTGGGAACCACCCTGGAAAACAACATGTCATCGACAACAACCACGGAAGCCTTCAAACCAAAATTCAGTAAAGTCTGATTACTACTATTACGATATTAGAAACTGCAATTTTATAAAACTAAATAAAATTAAATCTCTGATTAATTGGGACCCTAACTTTTCTCTTTGTTATAATTTTGTCATGCCCTGTTGTTCAGGTTATGATAAAATGTTTGTGTGGAAGAAAATTTTTATGGTGCCTTTCGGTAAAAATGGTAAAAAATTCTAGACCTTCATCCACAACGTCACACGTTTCTCAGTTGTGTGAAAAAAGTGTCTATAATTAATAACCTGGCTTTGTTAGAAGAAAATGGATTTATTTGCTGGTTAGATAGGAATCTCAACGGATGATTTATTACGATCTAGCATCAAGAGKTCCATTTTTGTGAATTTTTKGCAAGCCATACAGAATTGGATCTCTGTCAGGTTCTTCTTCCTTTCCTAGTTTGATATAAAGCATTTAATGCTAGGGACGTCTTTTTGGAACTGGTTTGTGTGATCTGAATTAAGTTTAGAAAAGGTGTTTGTCTCTAATAAATCTAGTTTAGCCGGGTATAAATCTGTTTTTGAAAAGATAGTGGTATTGCTTTTATCAGCCTTGCAAATAGTAAACTATCTGCACATATCTGTTTTTTGCTTTCTATTAATTTAATTTCGACATTTGATATAAATTGCGTGTTTGTTTGTATTTATTAGATATTCTTTCTGAACACGATGTTTTTAATTAAATTTAATTCTGTATTTGTACCTAATATTTCAAATTTTTCTTTGGGCTCTGGCAAATTTGGGTTATGTTTCAAACCTTTACTTAATAGTCTTTGTTCTTCCTGTGTAAAATTTGTAATTGTTGGCGAAGCGATCACAAAATTTTAATTGACACTATAGAATTAACTCCATTTTCTGTTTGCTGATTCACTGATATTGAGAGACATGTTGCTTATGAACTAGGATGTCAAAGTCACTGCAAATATCTTTGGTTATTTCATTTCTATTTTTCAAATGCATTTAAATAGTTGTTGCTTTTTTATTATATCTGTAGTATGCAGAGTATTCAAGATCGTTGACAATTAACAGTCTTAGGCATTTTACAGATGCTTTCTTTTATGTTTGCAGTTACATATTGTTTATTAATATCGGTTCTGTCTGTTTTGTCGGATATGACATGTGTTTATTGTTTATAAGATTTAAATGTTTTATTAGTTAAGCTTCAGTTTCTTAATTAAGCTTATCTAATTAATTAAGAATAATGTGTTGAAATTGTAGTCTTTATTCGCTTTTAAATAAAAGCAGTAAATTTTAGATCATAGTAATAAACTAGTGTTCATTTAGTTACAAAAAGTGTAAGTATGTTGTTTTTTCATTATATAGAATGTACAGTTCTTTTTCCTTTTCCTTCTTTGCCGGTAACTTTCTTAAAACATCAGCTTTATTGCTTCTTCTCTTCTTTTTGCTAAAGAATGCTTTTTGTTTTGATATTTTTTTTATTTGGGGGTTCAACAGTTTTATCATTTTCATCAACAAATTATCTTTTATTCATGTTCTCATTGCATATAGCAAATTGTAAGAATTTAGCAAATTTTCCTTTACTTGTGGTAGAACTTCATTACTTATCTATATCCTGTGAGTATGTTCATTGTTATATTTTTTATTTCGTCTATCGTCGTTGTATTCAGATGACTATATTATTGAAACCAATACTATTCATGTGTATAAGTTGCTTGTAGGGAGATCAACGCTGATCTTCGGTGTGTTGCTATGTATTKCAGTGAACGTGGCTTGAAGCTAAATGCGGATAAATCTGTTGTTGTGTTGTTTTCGTCAGTCTCTACTCGTTCAGAACTTCTGCAACAACTATGAATATTCCAATATGCGTTGGTTTTCCAGCAAAGTATTCGATGTCTTGGTGTAGTACTAGAGCACAAGTTGCGTTTTCGAGAACATGTAAATAATCTTATACGTAAGTTCTACGCACGGTTGAGGTTACTTTATCCTAATAAACATGTTTTGAATAAAAAACTTAAAAAAAGTCTGTGTGAGGGTTTGGCGCTGTCGGTGTTTTCGTACACTAATGTTCTGTATTATTCTTGTATAGACCATGCCTCTAGGAGCAGAATACAAAAAGCTCAGAATTCATGTTGTCAACTAGTTAATAACCTTCGTAAATGCGATCATGTCACATGTCATTTAAAGGAGGTTGGTTGGTTAAATATGGATGCTAGAATGAAATACAATTTGCTTGCTTTAGTGTACAGGATCATAATTACTGGTGCACCTGCGTACTTACGTTGGAAGTTGGTTTCTCGAGGTGGCATCCACAACAGAGCAATTCGAGAAATTGACCGCCTAACAATGTCAATTCACAGCACGGCATTATTTTGTAGGAGCTTTACGTAAAATTATACAATTCCTGCAAAAGCATTTTCTCTTGCAATTCTCCGCTGTCATTTAAACGTTCTTTAAAGAAGCTTTTGCTGAATCAACAATAGTTGTTTGATGTGAGTGTATCTTAGATTTATTTATCTTATTATTTGTATTATTTTAAATATTATAATTGACATTTTGTTTGAAATCTGGATTAATTGTGAAATCCGGACACTTGATTATCCTGATCAGATGCCAATACTAGGAAGGACGTTTTCTATGAAATCAGTAATGTCCTGCTTAAATCAGGACGGGTGGTCATCCTATCTTTGGGTTGCGTATAACAATTTTATTTTCCCTCAATTTTCCCTACACCCATGGCTTATTAATAATAATAATAATAATAATAATATAATATATATTTAGCTTTATCGTTACATAGCCCCGTCAAATACAGTATCACTAACGAGTACAGATACAATACAATAGTGCAAGCACAATGCACAATTTAAATAGACATGGTTAAAAAGTCCTCTATATTATAAACGCATAAATCTTGCAGTATAACTGACACCTCATTTTTAAATTTACTACGCTTTAATTTTTTAATTTTGTCTGGCAGTTTATTGAAAACTTTTATGCACCAATAATTCACACTTTGTTGTGCAGTGTTTATTCTGCGGTAAGGCATACAAATTTTGTTCTTATTACGTGTTTCGTAAGCATGAAATGTACCATTTTTATCAAAGATGTTTATGTTATCATAGGCATACATCACGCAAGTAAGTATACAGGGTGATTTTTTGAAAACTTCACACCTTAAATAACTTTAAATAGAGGAAAAAAAAGGGGGACAATTTTTGAGATAAGTTTTTAATGGATAGCGCTTACCCTCTTAGCGGGGTAGGTACCCCTTCAAAAATTTTAAATGAAACTACCCATCTTACGATACATCATTTAAAAGCTTATTACACAAGGAGTCTTGCCATGTAATTAGTTTTACTATTTTTTACCCATTGACGGGGTAGTGGGTCAAAAAGTGCATTGTAGCAAGTGGCTTATAAAATGGAATATTTTGGACTTTTTTTTAACAAAATTTATTGTCTTGCTGTTACAATAAAAATTGTCCTTACTTAAGCCTAAAAAAAAAACTTGTTAAAAAATAATTGTTACACCTAAGCAAAATGCCAAAAATACTTAAAATTTTCTTTCGACATTACTTGATATTGCAACTCGACAGTTTATACTGAATTGGCTAAATAATTATCTACTTTGTGTTTCCAATTTTTTGTTTCAACTTTTTGGCTACTTCTTTGGCACGACCATCTTTTTGTTCACATTCCTTTTTATAAATCGCGTGAAATTTTAAAGTGAGAGTCCAAGTGATAACGGTTTATTCAACTGCCGAAAGGGTAGAAATAATTTTTATTTACGGTGCTGAGCATAGCTGTGCTCGTGCGTCAGCAAGGGTGTTTAACGAACGGCACCCCGATAAAAATGTTGACGCTAGGTACATTCTCGATCTCGTGCAGAAATTTCAAGACACTGGATCTGTAGTAAACAAAAAATGGGCAGGGAATAGAGTCGTTGATGAAATGGCCCAACTTGAAGTACTTGGTCATTTTGCAATGGATCCAACTAGATCTTTGCGTAACATTTCTACAGCCACTGGACTTTCTTATTCATCTGTAAGGAAAGTTACAAAACTGCACAAATTCCGTCCCTATAAGATGAAAACTCTCCAGGAACTCGGCGAAGATGACTTCGATAGAAGACTGCAATTTTGCGAAATTATGACAGAAAAGATTATAGTAAATCCAAATCTAATAAAAAATATCTGCTTCAGTGATGAATGCACATTTTTTTTGAACGGCTCTGTAAATAAACATAACGTCAGGTACTGGAGTGACGAAAATTCTTATATTTTTCGAGAAGGTCATACACAAGTTCCTCAGAAGCTGAACGTCTGGGCTGGAATACTTGGCAACGCAATTGTAGGTCCAATTTTCATTGATGGGACGCTAAATGGGGGAATGTATTTAGAATTACTTGATAACGTTATTGATCCTTTAATCACAGAGCAATTAGAAAACCAACGTGACCCTGAAGGAAATCCAATGTTGGATGAATACGAATTGTTTTACCAACATGATGGAGCCCTACCGCATTACGCCATTAATGTGCGAAATTGGTTAAATCATAGATTTCCTCTTCACTGGATTGGTAGGCGTGGAACAATTGAATGCCCGCCACGATCACCCGATTTGACTGCTTTAGATTTCTTTCTATGGGGTCATTTACAATCTGTGGTTTACAAAACACAACCTACTAGCCTGGACGATCTGCGAAAAAGAATTATTAACGAGTGCAGGAGGATTCCAGCTGAATCTTTCCGAAAAGTGCAGGCAGGAGTTCGAGAACCGTGTGTATTATTGTATGGAAAGAGGTGGTGCACATTTTGAGAATCTATTGTAAGGTTTGAATTTCTATGGTTTTGTTCACACTGTTTTTGGAGTTACAAATAAATAATTTTTCTTTTTCGTGGACATGGACTTTCTAAAAAATTACATGATAAATACTTTAATGTTAATAATAATGTTAAAAGAAAATTTTCAGTATTCTGGGAGTTTTTTTAAGTGTCATATTTTTTACAAGTTGTTTGTTTAAATTTTGGGTTCTCGTAAGGACAAATTTTATTTCCGCTCTAAAATAAAATACATTTTGTTGAAAAGAGTCCAAAATATTCAATTTAATAAGCAACCTGTTTCGTAGGCACTATTAATCTATTACCCCGTCAATAAGTTAAACGTGGTAAAACTAATTACATGGCCAGACTCTTTGTGAAACAAGCTTTCAAATGATGTATCACAAGATGGATAGTTCCATTTAAAATTTTTAAAGGGGTGTCTACCCTGCTCAGAGAGTAAGCGCTATCCATTAAAAACTTATCTCAAAAGTTGTCCCCCTGCAAACAAAAGTTTACCTGTTCTTGCAAATTTTTAAATTTTTGCTATATTTAAAGTTATTTAAGGTGTGAAGTTTTTAAAAAATCACCCTGTATAAAGTGAATATACGGTAAGTATTGTACTTTGTTTAAACAAACTGTGTTGATATCCTACGTCGTTTAAGATTCTAATTGCTTTCTTTTGTTTTAAAAATAGTTCATGAACACGTGAATGCATACCCCAAATGATTATTCCATATAAGAGGACGCTATAAAAGTTAGAGTAGTATGCGGTAAGTGCACTTTTTGCATTGACATTACATTTTAGATATTTTATTGTAAAAAGAGCCTTTGGTAGTTTTTTGTTCAGAAAGTTTATATGTTCTGTCCACTGAAAGTTATACTCAAACCAAACACCTCAAAATTTAACTGGGCTCTGGTTTTCTAGGTTCTGTGTAGTGAAAACTATCTTTTTTGTTTTTTTCGTTGTTTAAATTTAAATTATTAGCGTCAAAGCACTCTTTAGCACGCTGAATACTATCTCTTCCCTTGCAGGCTGCCAAATCTACAGTGGATGCAATGTTAAAGATGGAGGTATCATCCGCAAACAGACACACATCGTCCGCTTTAATGTTCACTGGTAAGTCATTCACATACACCAGGAAGAGCAGCGAATTTATTCCTGTGGAACCCCTTTGTCGACTTGCTTCCAGGTAGACCGCTGACCATTATAGACTACACGCTGTTTTCTATTGCTGAGGTAAGAACGCAGCAAACTTAATGGATCTCCCCTAATGCCATAGTATTCCAGTTTAGTCAGTAATATTTGATGCGAAACTCTGTCAAATATTTTACTTAGATCACAGTATATAGCTTCCGTGACTAGTTTTTCGTCTAGCGCTCGCGTTATATTTTGAACCACCTGGATCATGTAGTATCACAGTAGATTTACGACGTTTGTATCCATGCTGTTTACCGCATAATATGTTCTTTTTTTCGAAGTATCCATAGTTCAAAAATCTTTGACAACACCGATAGCACTGCAATAGGCCTGTAATTACTGGCATCGTTTATATTGCCACCTGAAACGGTTTTATCTTCGCAAGTTTCAAACAGTCTGGAAAATTTCCCGTTCTAATGCATAGATTCATCAGCCTAGTGAGCGGTATTACCGTTGCATGAAATACTGATTTTATAAATCGGTTGCTTATCCTGTTCAGTCACTTTATTTAAGAAGAACGATTGTATCTACAGAAAGCTTGTTCAACAGTTCAGCAACATCAACTTTATCAGATTGAATAGTCTGATTTAATTGTGTGGCACTGCTAATAGTTTTCGTTTAGTGTCCGAGCATCGAGTAATTCACTATCTTCCGAATAAACAGCTTTTTGGCTGTTGATTACCTTCCACATGGCTGCTTGTTTGTTCTCTGCCTTATGCATGTATTCAGTTAAAGCATTTGACTTCGCTTGTCTTAAATGGTTCTTATAATATGTTCGGCATTTTAAATAAGCCTAGCGAGAATCATCCGTTTTCAGAACTAGGCTGATTGTGTAAGCATCTAAAGCGATTTTTTCTTGTTTTAATTGAGCTGTATACCATTTTGTTAAGCTTTTTAATTTCTGAACTTGGGTTTCTGTTTCAGGAAAAAACCTATCAAAAGATTCAATAAAGAAGTCGTGAAACTGTTGAAAACATGAATTCATTGTAGTTGGGTTCTGTATTAATGAATTCTCTTAAAGCTACAAACTTCGTCGCGAATTCACGAAGCTTGTGCATCATAATTAAAAAAAGGACGGACGTCTTCTGGCAATATTTTAGATCCGCCTTGAAAATTTACGATCTTTTTACACGCCGCAACTTTACGAGATTTTCGCGAAACCGTCAGTCCCAAGAAGCCACACACATGCCCATCAGCATCCCAGACTGCATTTCAACAACGGTCGTCTGAGAGAACACGGCGCGATTTGTTTCCCATCGCGTTTAATAGCGCCGTTCTAAGAATACCTAAATTTAACCCTGTGCAGCAGTGGATGCAGTTCAAGGCGCGCGAATTCGCAGCGCGCCTCGAAATTCCAGTTCGCCCAATGCACCGCTGCATCCATCGAAATCCACTTTTGTCTCGGGGCCCGGGGGGCGATGACCGTCTAAAAACAACTGAATAATGTCATTTGCACCGACTGATTCAGCGATTTATTTATAGATAAGAAATCGCACCGGTCTGTCCGGCCGGGGTGGTGCATTCAATGCAGCTGCATCCAGCAAGGACGGGAACCCGTCTCGTCGTCGCCTCTCTCTCTCTCTCTCTCTCGGTTTTTAGTTTGCATGCTTGCTGCATAGTGGGAGACACTGGACGGAATATTGTTGTCTTGAGACAGATTTCTCCTTATATTTTGTATCTTTATTGCACACTGCATTGATTACCTTGATGTATTTCCCGTGGGGGTAACCACTAAGAGAAAAGTGCCCCACTGATTACAGATTACATAAGATTTCAGTAGATTAAACGGAGATTCATTAAAGATTCGTGAATCCTACTAAAGATTACACAACTGATTTTGGGATACGATTACATAGAAAACAGATAAACAGACCAATAGCAAGTGTAACACCGCTTGTGTTGGAATTCCAATATCTCATCTGAAACTTTCAATGACTTTTTCACTACCATTGCTCATAAAACTGTTACAAATATCAATATCAATAATTCTGATTCAATAAAAATAATGTTGCATAATCTCAATGTGAACGACAAAACAAAATCTAACTTTACATTTGCCGAAGCAAGTTTTATCAACATGAGAGATACAATAAATGACATGACCAAAAATAACGCGAAAGATTTTTATGGCATAAACATTCCCATAGTAAAGTGTATTAAGGACCATATAATAATACCTCTAACAAAATTAACAAACCAGATCATACGCGAGGGTGTGTTTCCTGATTGCTTGAAATTAGCTAAGGTTATTCCAATCTATAAAAAGGGTGACATGGAAGATCCGTCCAATTATCGACCGATCTCAATTATTCCGGCTTTTGCTAAAATAATTGAAAAAATATTGTTCAAGCAACTATCACATTTTAGCGAGCAAAATAAAATCTTTACAACTGCTCAATATGGCTTTAGAGTGGGCATGTCAACCACATTAGCAATTAACGACCTAATAGAATTTATAACAACTTGTTTTGAAAAAAAAATGTACGCTGGGGCAAGTTTTTGCGACCTCTCCAAAGCGTTCGACTGCGTAAGCCCAGAAATATTGATTAACAAACTGCAGCACTACGGCATAAATCGAAAATCATTACAATTTTTGCATAGCTACCTAAGCTGTAGAACACAAGTTTCTTGTGTAAAGGGTGAGGTATCCTCCCCAAAAAAGGTAACGCTTGGAGTTCCCCAGGGCTCGGGCTTGGGGCCCCTTTTATTCCTATACTTTATAAATGATCTTCCGTCGTCTTTAAAAGAAAAAACTATACTATTTGCCGACGATACTACGCTGCTAACATCACAAAATAGCGCTAAGCAGGCAAAAGAATCCATGGGCTCCATGCGGTCGAGCGCGGGGCGATGGTTTAGTGCGAACAAATTAAAACTAAATGAAGCAAAAACCTCTAATATGATATTTTCTACTCGCCCTCTAGATGACGTCAACTCTGAAAAGGAGGTCAAGTTCCTCGGGGTAGTCCTGGATCCGCGACTCACCTGGGAGCCACACGTTAATCAGTTGTTGGGGAGACTGTGCAGAGTGATTTACCTGTTAAGGTGTCTAAMGAAAGAGCTTTCCACCGGCGTCCTGTTGTCCGCCTACTATTCGCTTTTTGAGGCAGCTGCGAGCTACGCGATTTTGGTGTGGGGTCACAGTAGTCATGCTACCAGAATATTTGCAKTGCAGAGGCGTACGGTTCGAATCATTACTGGATTAGACTATCGGGACGACGTTAGGGCAGCATTCATAAAACACAAAATCTTGACTATTCCATCCTTGTATATTTACCACTGTGTTATGTTTATATACAAGCACAGACATCATTATCATACTCGTAGTGAGGTACAACCCTATAATACCCGTAATACATACAATTTGAGTGTGGATTTCTTAAGATTGAAGAGAAGCAGAAGTTCTTTTAACTTCCACGCCATCAAATTCTTCAACAAAATACCGGCGGAGATCATCGCTTTGCCTCCAAACTTGTTCAAAAGGAAAATAAAACAACACCTGATCCGTGGTGCCTACTATGACACCAACCATTTTATAATGTCTTCTTGAACGATATTTATTTAATATCTGTAATGTATGAAATGTATGTAGTGTAATTAACGTATTTCCTGTTCGTACTTTCTATTTTATTATATAATGACGTGTGTAAACCAATTCTGTAGTAATAACACGAATAAATAAATACTACATACTAAATACACCGGAAAGAGCACTAAATTGATGTTTCATTGAGGGTGCAGATTGATCAACTTGTCGCAAATATATTGTAACGTAACATACCCAGGTTCGTAGAATGAAATGTAATCTTCTGGTACCTACCTACGTTGTGTTATTTTATTTAAACCTATCTTCGATGCACTGGTTACTCACGTAAATAGGGAGATTTGATGTAATCATAAATTATACGAAACAATCTCAAGAGAACTAATTTATTACTAAACAAGATCAAATTTGGAGGGCTAATAAATTGTAGCAATGCTGCTGATAATTGTTATTTAAAACAATAAATGAGCTGTCCATTCTAGATCTGTGTTCGATATCACTTTCACTCGCAAGATTCAAAACTGAAGAGGTTTTTGTTAGCATAGCCGACTATGGTCAGCAGGTACTAAGGTCCCATGCGGGAGGCAACTCAGCTATATAGTTGAATGGTTTGGTGCAAAAATCTTGGTTTTTCCTTTACCAGATGTTTGCCCAGCACGGGCATCACGGCTCTAACATCACACTTTCAAGCATCACGTATAACTATTGCTGCGTGGCTACAGCTAATCAAAGAATGCGAGAACACAGTTAAAGTTTTTAAAAAAGACTACAACAGCAGCATAGCTTGCAATGTTACCATTGACTCCAAATACAGCATGTATCATAATTAATTAATTAACAGAACAGTTTGAGTTAAACAACTGCGTTGATTGGATGACAGTGTTGCATAATGTGAATGAAAAAAGGACACAAACAACAAAAATTAAAAATTGAAACAGTACTAACCTGTGAACAGTTGAAGGAACACACTGAAACTGAAGCACATCTGTTTCTCGTCCACTTAAGAACCTACCCCCTCGAACGTCGCAAATATGCCCCATTCCCAAAACCGATACGAAATATAAACTAAACATTTTGAGAGGCAATATGAATAAAATACAGAAATTTGAAGACGGCATATCTGGTTACTTCAATATTCCGGTTTTGTACTTGATTGCTGATCATAACACAGCCACAGAAAATCATAGCGTATTGATTCTTAGGGGGACCAACAGTACATTGATATACTACAAAGAATTGCTTCTTAATACGAACTTGTGCAACACGTGCTAGCCATTACATACTGCTCACGTTTATTTTATCTGACAAAGAAAATTTTCAGATAAAATGTATGTTATGTGTATGTATGTTATTCCTAGAAAAGTGGTCTGGGAAAGTATGAAGAAAAGAGGTATAAATAATAAGCTCAGAACAAGCGTAGAGTTCATACAGTGACACAAAAAATTATGTCAGAACAAGCAACATGGAATCACAGGATTTTCAAGTAGTAGATGTGTAATGTATGTATATAATTGTAAATAGAGATTAGTTTTTAGGGGTTTTGAAGGCCATTGCCAAGAACAGGTGGTCATATCTATTTATGTGTAAAAAGCAGTATAGTAGGTAGTCGTTCACGAATTCAGTTGTTAATTTACTGTGGGGAATTAAAACGTTTAGTTCAATAATACGGAACGTGTTTTATTGTACCCCCTAAACACTACAGTGGCGACGAGGACAAAAGTGAATCCAGGAAGGTGCTGTGGAAAAGAAAGGAGAAGGATTGTTGTGAACAATGCCTGGACCAAGTGGTGCAAAAACTCCTATAGGTGTCGGCTATTTACGCCAATTTAATTACAAAGATTCGGAATGGACTATTTACAAAACACAGTTAACACAGTACTTTCTAGTAAATCAAATTACGGGTGATGATTATAAACGTGCATTATTAATAAATTCATGTGATGAAGAAAGTTACAAACTCTTAAGCAATTTGTGCGTGCCCAAATCCCGAATTTAATGAATTAGTGGCGTATTTTGATAAACATTTTGCTACAAGCAAGTTGTATTTTCCGGAACGGTATAAATTTTACAATGCTTTCAAGGATAAAGAGGAAACTATAGCTTATTGGGCGGCGAGAGTTCGTAGTTTGGGTTCAAAATGTAAATTTGGTGAAGAATTGCAAGTAATTCTACGCGATCGATTCGTCATGGGCATTCCTAAAGGTCCAATACTCGATCGTTTGTTCGCAGAAGATGTGATAACGCTGGATTTTGAAAAAGCAATTGAAATAGCAAGCAGTCGGGAAGCAAGTCGTTTCAGATATGACCTCGGTGGAGAAGGAGCTGTTATCAAAAGTGAGCCTACAGAAGTCTACAGTCTATCACAGCAAGCAGCCAAGATGCACATCTCCAAGGCAGGAAGTCGAAATCGCATGGTCAACAGGAACCAGAGTGCAGCTACAGCAGGAGGAAGTGGCAGCAGCGCATCTGGACTTCGAGGGAGACGGTGCAAAATTTGTGGTAAAACGAACCACGACACAAGTAGGTGCTTTTACAAGAAATCTGTCTGTAGAGTGTGCGGTATTCGGGATCACTTGGCAACGGTGTGCCACCAAAATGTAAAAAGCCAACGTACGCAAAAACATAACTTTTTGTCTCTCGATGAAGATAGCGAATGTATGTACAATTTAAAATCTTCAGATGGGCAGCCAATAACGGCTGAAGTGGAGATAAATAATGTACCCATGGTTTTTGAACTGGATACTGGAGCAAGCGTTTCAGTCATAAGTGAAGAATGTAAAAAGGAATATTTTAAGCATGCCCCAGTATTCACAGATGATCGATTGTTGTGTAATTATGATGGACAGAAAATTAAGCCACTGGGGTACATAGAAGTTGATGTATTTTTTAAAGGTAAAAATCAAAAATTAAGATTGTACATTATAAAAAATGGAGGTCCACCCTTATTAGGTAGAGATTTTTTCTCAAAATTCGAATTAAGTATTCATAAACTGGGATCAACGAATGAATTTGATGTTTCCAAATTAATAAAAGAATTTCCGACGGTGTTGATTAGCGATTTGGGACTGTTTACCAAAGGTAAAATTCATTTAAATATTAAAGATGGTTATACACCGAAGTTTTATAAACCTAGGCCTTTGCCATTTGCAATGAAATAAAAAGTTGAACAAGAAATTGAAAGATTGCTGAATTTGGGAATTTTGAAAAAGATAGATTACTGTGAATGGGGAACACCGATTAAGGCAAGGGGGTGTTAAGCCCAACACTGTTTATCATGGTAATGGACGATATATTGTGGGGACTACACAAGGCCAACGAAGTCAAATTAGAGTATAGAAAATTACAGGTGATATAGCTAGCAGAATGCGCATTTGTGATGATCTGTGCAGAAAATGAAGAAAAGCTGTGGGATAATGAACTAAGAAAACGTAAAATGTTAATAAATACGAGGAAGACTAACATAATAGTCATAGGAAAGGAGGACAAAAAGATAGACAACAATAAATAGGAAACAAATAGAACAGGTTAAAGGTTTTAAGTGCCTAGGAGTCACAATACAATAAAGCAATGGAAGTATGGATGAAGAAGAAATAAATGAAAGAATCACTAGTGCAATAAAGGTGTACCACTCACTAAATAGGGCGGTAATAAGTAAAAAGGAAATAAGTGAGAAGACAAAAATGACGGTATACAAGACCATTTATAGACCAATATTGACATGCAGTAGTGAAAGTTGGGTTTAAGTGATAGACTTTTAAGTAGACTGCAGGCAACAGAGATGAAATACTTGAGAGGTGTTAAAGGGGTGACTAGAACGGACAGAATCAGGGAAGAACTGCAAATGGAGTCGATTAAACAAACTATGGAAGAGAATAAATTAAAGTGGTTCTGGCACTTGGTGAGAATGAAAGAGGAAAGACCAGCAAAACTAGTGTGGGAGGCAAAAGTACAGGGAAAGAAAATAAGAGGAAGACCGCAGATGACATGGAACATGACAGTGACCGAGGCGTCGAAGAAGAGAAACCTCACCTGGGACGAAGCTAGAAGAATAGTAAAGGAAAGGACTAAGTGGAAGAAAATAGTATAAAAGACAGTAAACGAGTGAGAGACACTGTATATATTTACACCCTATGGGTAAAAAAGGAAACTGATTATATATATGTCCATTGTGGGCAGGAGCAGGTCACAGAAACATTTTTGATCCATCCATACAGCTTATTTACTAAGTTGTCTTCGTATCGCAGGGCATATAAAGTACCTTCAAAACGAACGATCATGTTGCACAGCTTCCAATAGTTCAGACCCATATATTAGTGGTTATTCTGCATTCTCAGATGGTGCGGGTTTTCATCAGGTCAGTAGTTATAATAATTAACGAATTCGTTTGTGCGGAACGTAGTTTCGTCCGTAAAAAGTACATCACTTAAAAATATTCATCTATTACATATTATATATCCCTTCAAAGAAATATTATAAGCAGAAGCTTTTTTTTAAATTAATGGCAAAAGTATTTATTTCTTAATTGTTAGCAACTAGCAACCAGACGGATCATGATGCAAAAGTATACACTACAAGTATGATGGTTGCATATACAACGATTCGTTAAGATCATAAGATATGTAATTTTAATGCCTTGTTTGTATATATGTGTTAGTATACATTCCACACTTAAAATATCTATTGTGCTTTACTATCAGTGAATTACGAAGAGATTGATAAAAAGTTAGCCTTGATCATTTAGATTTAAAGCATAATAGAAGAATTCCCTTTCCATAGTATGTGTCACCTTTGAATATATATATATATATATATATATATATATATATATATATATATATATATATATATATATATATTTTCAAAGGTGTCACTACAAAGTCTCACGTCATAAAGCATGTCCACTGCACCATAAAATATCTGCACCTAAAAGGGTTTAGAAGTAGAGAGACTTAAACGATGACGATATAGTCAATACGCTGCATGGTGCCTGCCCTTTTTATGCCATCGTCAAGAATTGGATKGCTTCTATTAAAAGAGGAATATTCTCAATTCAAGGTTACCAGAGGCCTGGAAAGCCAATTTCTGTGTACAACCCCTAAAAATATCGATGCAGTCCATGACATGACGAATTGGACTAAAATGTATAGCTGAGACACTAGGCATATTAGAACGAATACATCACAAGTTTTAAAAAAGATGGAGATTCATCTGACATCTTATGTAACTTTTCTAAAGTAATTGAGTGTGCTTTGAGTGTGCTTAGTATGAATAAATATACGCTTGTGTTCGCGCGCGTATACATCACCTTCTGAGCATGTCTTTATGAGCAACTTATCTACGCTTACTAACTTGACAGTTTTTACACAATACGTATCTGAAAATATTGACATCTAGAGTTAGGTGGATGTCATATACATATATGGATATTCAGAAAGCATTTGATAGAATAGACTTCCTTGTCTTATCAACAAACTTCGCTCTTTTGGCCTGTCCAATAATCTCTGTAACTTGGTTCTTTTCTCCTATCCAACCGTGAGCAAATAGTTTCTTGTCAGCAAGCGTTTTCTTTGTCTTACCATGTAACTTCCGATATACCCCAAAGATCAAATCTAAGACATCTGCTTTTTCTAATTTACGTTAATGATTGTTCTCCTGCAGTCATCTATTTTTTTCTGACGATCCCAAATATTTCATTTTCACTCTACCTTGTTGTTAAATTATACATCAAAACATAAAAAAGTAGAAGTATGGTGTCGTAGTAATGGTCTGTCTTTAAATCCTTCTAAATGCTTTTTGCAAGAAGAAACGCTCTGTAAACTTTAGCTACAAAATAAACAACTGGTATTTGACCCGTGACCTGTATTTGCTGAGCATATACAAAATCCTTCTGCCCCTGCATATAAAGCCTTTGGCTTGATCTATCGCAATTGTAGAGACCTTAAAAACTGTAATCGGAGTTTACTCCAATTGTACATATATTAATCTAGTACGGACAAAAATTGAATATTGTTCGCTGGTGTGGTCTCCTATGCAGAGATGCTATATTATAACTTAGAGAATATACAAATTGCTATTCATGTTGTACACCCACCTAGAGGTACTGATCACCCTCTATTACTATCGCGCTTCAATATTCAATCTTTAGAAATGTTTATTTATAAACTTCCGCATTATAAAATATAGGTACATGTACGGTTCAAACATCTTGATATTCTTGTACCGTGAGATAGTTAGTGCACGTCAGCAAATTGCTTTTGCTATAAAGAAAAGTAATACCAACGTTATGTTGTATTCACCCATTAATATTGCTTGTCGCAACTGTAATATTATTTCTGTAGTTTGCGATATGTACTACAGCTCACTGAAGTGTGTGATGAATAAAGCTGATGAATCGTTCTTACTGTCTTCAGTAGCTGCGCTCTAATTTTGCGCTATCTAGGTAGGTATTAACATTTTAATGAAACAAAAATTCTGCCAAATGGATTTCAAAACGTTTGAACGCAGATCCAGGACGAATGAAATGGAAGACAATTGTTAATAAAATTTCGCGAAAATTTTTGGAGAATAAAGGATACGGAATGGTCACCAGAGGCGTCTTGCCGTCACAAGTAACACATTGCAAACAATATCTGATTACATACTATAATTAATTCCTCACAATGAGAAAGACTTTGAAGATGTTATGGAAGCTGCAGAAAGCTAGATTCCAGGTCAGGTACAAGAATTTATTTTGAAAGGCTTATTAGAGTTACAACAGGACCACTATCTATGTTCAGTAATTTTAAGCCTTTTGGTATTTGGCTAACAATTTATAAATATCCCCTCGTGGCACTTCATGTTGCGCACATATTTCACAAAAACTATTTGCTTGTTTCGTAGGACTGAGTTGGTATATGCCAAATTTCGTTTAGACATGATTGTCTTTTGTCTTCTTATACTCACTACGATGGCGTTCCTACGTTATTTGAATTTCTCAGTTCATCACATTACCTATATACAACTACTATTTTTTAGACGTCTAATTGAAAATGCAGGTAAGTTTAATCTTAACAGCATTATAGCTTTCAGTCTGATTGATTTTACATGTACTTTTAACACACAAAAGGAGTAATTTGTGATACCAACACTGAAAACAATAAAATAATTGTTGCGGTATTTACTGTCTTAATAAAATTATTTCAACGACCTTGGGTTTCTTTATTGCAACATGTAGTTATGATATTGCGGATTTAAGGTCACTTATGCAATTGCTCAAAACATGTGAGCTTCGTTAATGAAATTAGCAAAAAATTAAACGGCTAGTTAATTTTTTATACTTCATAAATTATAAATTTAATTGCTAACGAACATAAAATTCCGATTTCGCGCTGATAGAAATATACTTCTTATGGACATTATACTGAGGAGATTGAGTTTGCCCTTGCTCGAATAAGTGTCCAGTTATTGTAGAGTTTTAAAGGAAAGCGGATTTGTTCAGTTTGAGTTTCACTATGTTCCGATAACCAGACAGAAAATAGATGGAAATATATTATTGTTTTATTAATCTCTTAATAGATTAGCTCTGTTATAGCAAATTTTAGGTACACACAGCAGTTGCTAGATTACTACACACAAAGTTATTTATGGCAGTGGCATTTTACATGTGTAAACCGCCAACGCGTGGGCTGGCATTTTCAGGTGCTAGTCCATGCCGTTACTATGTGGGTTACTCTCGTTTTCTGTTATTCGTAAACGGTTCGCATCCACCTGCGAATGTTTGGAATTCTAATCTGGCCCACGCCTTTTGCTATTCATCACACTATCGTTTGTCAAACGTCCTTGAATGCCATCTGTTTCTCCACATCCTCCGCTCCTTGCGGCCAAAAAGGACACAAATATTTGTCACACACGCGCTATGCCAGTGGGATTATTTCGAATTAGATAGGTTGCTAGATTACAAATTCAGTATCTCCCGTTTCGGTCCGAGTACTTTCCCGACAGCTTGCTCACTGAATATCGATCACTGTATCTGTCGTCGGGGAATTTTTCTTCCGCTTTGTAGTGGATCTCCGGCGTGCCAATGTGCTTCTGCCAGTGGTGCGTCCAGTAGAGATCGTCTGGATTCAGGTCCTTCGGAGATCGGAATTCCCTGCAGATGACTACGCAGTAGATCAGGCTGCCTATCAGCGTCAAGAATCCGAAGATGAGGAAGACTATTCCCAGAATCCTGAAAGCATACAAATCTATTACTTCTTGAGCGCAATTTGATCCGAAATTGCAAAAAAGCTGAAAAGTCACATTTTTCCACAATTTTCGGTAATTGCGGTTTGCCTAATTACTTCCATATCCAACGGATGGGAAGTATTGTATCGCGAAAATAATTTTCAAAAATTTTTATTTGCTCATTCGCTTTAAAATGGTCGAAAACGCAAAAAAATTTGAGCAAATAAAAATTTCTTGTCTGTGTGTCTATGGTATTGTTTGTGGACACGATAACTTTCGAAAGACTTAATATATAAACTTGAAATTTGGCAAACGTATAAATCGCAACTACCCAAAGCGACCTATTGTTTGTGGGGTAAGTAGGGTATAGGGAAGGGGGTAAAATTGGGGGGTAACTACCCTTTTTGCAAATTTTTATTTTTTTATTTTTTTGTTTTAGTGTGTGATTAGTATAACTGCGAGTATTATTAGCTCTTATAAATTTTCGGTAAAGCAATCTGTTTAGAAGAAGCAAAAAAGCGCCACTCAAAGAAAACGGTTTTTCATACATATCTCCGAATATATTTAATATATTCAAAAAATGAAAATAACATCAGATAGGAAATAAAATTTCTCACAAAAATTTTGAGATTTTCGAAATATTTCCAAAAAACCTATCTTGGACCCTGCTCGTAGGATTTTTTTAAAATTTTGTATTATATAGAAAATCAAATTTATGATCAGAAAGTGCCCTTGTAATTTTTTTGTTAATAATTTTCCAGTTATTTGGAAAAAACCGATTTTAAAATTTATATATTTTTGCTAATATCACGAGGACTGTTTGTCTTAGAAAAAATGTGTAGAGAGAAAAAAAATGCTTAAAACCAGATGTGGAAGTACTGATTACAGCGGATTTTTTAAAAAACGTTTTATTTGTTTTCTTGGCAGTATTAGGGGCTAAATAGATATATGGTTGCAAGCAACAATCTATGAACAGCGGATTATCGCTCACAATGGTTTACAAGTATTCACTGCTACTTATGAAAGGCATAAAATGAACTTTTTAAACAGGACAAGTTACTTGTTATACAAAATTCAAAGGTTTAGTGACAATGTCTGTGCTAGTAACTTCAAACTGTTATCACATTACCATTATTGTTATTATTATAAAAACAGGAAACCACAAATCCTCTGGTGACAAAATGTCTATCTTGCAGCCAAGTATAAATCTCTGAGCAGGCTTATAAAAAAAAACAAAATCTCTTTCTAAGAATCTTGTAAATCCCTATAAAAATGACACCAATGCATTGCCATTAAACTGAAACATGTTTTATATCAATTTACGAGTACACATCAAAATAAACGTTAAGTACGGCTTTAAAATATGGTCTTTCCTTGCCAGCTTCTAAACAAATGTGTAAGTGGTTGTGTTCATTTCGTTAGATAAGTTACCTTATTTATAAGAATTAGATGCGCTCAAAATCTTCACTTTACCTCGCCATAACATTTTTGCCTTGGAATAATTTACGTATATTATTTCGATAAAAATAAATATCATTTCCATTTGACTCGCTGATACATTGACATGTTACGAAAAATAATCATAGTTGTCCCAGACGTGAAATTTCCTTTACCTTTTATCAAAATCGCATTGGAATATTTCTTACAAACCTTCGTTATCTACACTAGGTCTTTAACTTCCACCGTTACCGAGAAAACAACTGAAATGTTTTAAAAATTTGGCCATTCCTAATTTCCGATAATTGTAGAAAAACAGACTTTTAGCAATTTTCGCAATTCGGATCTAATCATGACTTCGAAATTCGAATTCAGTAGATGATTTTACTTAATGATGTCTTGATGAGTGTAGAATACTGATGATCGCTTTAGAGTTTTGTAGTAGCCTAAATGAAGCACCATACTTTTGAAGTAGCAACAATAAATAGTAGCTTTCCTGATACAGCTTCTGCATGCATACTAATAGTATTTCTGGGAAAACATTTGAGTAATGATGATAATTACCCTTCAAAATGCTATAAATACTCTCAAACATCCCATTAGGAGGTAACGAAGTATTATTCCTTTAATTCTATCTTGCTCTCTCCATTATTGAGGTTAATTACCCTTAGGTACTTATTTTTTATCACTTAGTTAATTGTATACACTCCACAATTTGAAATAACCCGAAGAAGTTTTGCAAATAACTGGTTTACAGGTTTTCAGTTATCCGTTGGTCATCTAAATCACAACGTGAATGCAGTTAATTGGCACATGATCTCAGTTATCCTATCGAAGGATTTGTTTTTCAACGCCTGCTTATTAAAATGAAATGCATTCATGCCTCTCTGGCAAATATCTATAAAACGCGTATAAATCCATTAACCGTTAGAGACAGGTATCCGGATGTATGAAGTAAAGTGTAGTTTATTGTTTACCCTTGCACGCAGCGCTACTACTGCAAAGAAGACTGACGATTGTTATACACTATAAGCAGCAAAAACTTGCAAATCCCAGGATAACATTGCCCTAAAGCGAATGAAATTTATAATACGAATTGTCGATAAACTGAAAATGGTATACTGTACTTGGACATGTAGAATATGCACTTTATTAGCTTTCAGACTACTAATAATATGAATTATGCTGAGTGAGCAGTGAAAGTCGTTTTGTGAGCAGACTAGAGAACGAAAATAATACACATGGCATTTTTTTAATTATCCGAGCTAGCTGAACCAATAAGAGATCTGTGTACGTGGAACTAGTTCTTCGCAGTTGAGTATGTAAAGTATGGAAAAAACGGACCTATTTTTGTAAGTATAATTTTCACCGTAAAATGTCCTCAAGAGTTTTCTTTGTTAATTATTTGTTATTTTTAGTCTACTTTTTCTTTTTACAGTTTACGAATTTCCATGGCGCCCTAGCTTTTTTTCTAATGTGGACATGTATTTCTTCTCGTTTTGTTCCAACGTGTAGTTTGGGTATGCGGCCGTAGGATGGGCAATGAAAAGGGAAGCTTTWTTAGCKAAMTCAAAACAAAAAAAAATGGTGGTGAAAATAACAAAACATGTATCAACTGTTCTGACTAGAGAAATAATACTTTAGAGGTGAAGATATCGATGAACGTGGTTCCTTGTTTTCAATATGTCGCTTTATGTAAAGCGCTTGAGCACTCTTTGTGAATTTTTGACTTAAAAAGAACTGAAGAAATTCCTGGGTATAGAGGAGTACAAAAAATATTTTCTAAAAAAATTTAGTGAGTGACACTTCAAGAAGGCGTTCAAAAAAGATTTAGATTTTATTTCCTTTGCTAAAAATCAGTTGTTCATCTGAAAATCATAAAAACTTTTACTCGTAAGGATTAAACAAATCGCCCTCACTAACTTTCAATTTTACTATTAAAAAGATATAAAATCGAAAAAAGGCTTTTTCTTAAAAAAAGAATGACCAACGTGTTAGTTTTAAATGATATTAAAAATTTTAACTCGTCCATTTTAAATAATTTGTTCAATACATTTAATCATAATGTTGATGACTTTCTACAACTACGCAACCTACACGCATATAGCTTTAAAGTTAAGATTGCTGTTTTCACTTTTTAACTTTTGTGAATATTAATTTCTGTGATTTGCTCATAGTTTAATTTTTTTCATAATATTTTTATAAGGTGGAAGCGCTCTGCCCATTAATATTTATTAAATAAAGTGTAGAAGACTTCGGTATTTGCAATACTTATATCAGAATTACTTAATTACTTGCTTAATATTGAACTTTCTTAGTTTAGCATCTGTTTGATTTCACCACTTACCATACGTACAGAGGCTCGAAGAATTGAATAACAATAACGAATCCTAAGGTAACGAGTATTATTCCCAAATTGAGTAGCAGCATCAGACAGCACATGCCCTTTATGTTTGGACACATAGGGTTAGGTGCTGCCATTGCGTCAATGGTAACTCCTCCCTTCCTTGACGTTTTCGTCCTGACTGTGCTGGCTACGGAGGGCGCTGCTCCACTTCTGTAGGAATAATGACTTGGGGCACGTGCCCTAGATCCTCGACTGCAAAATGAAAAAACGTTAACAACTCAATTTTATAACATTTTTTACGTAAATGCAGTGATAATACATTTAAATTAGCATGAAATGACGAAAGTATAGCACATCTCGCTTATCAGCATTAGATTTTTTAACACTAGCTTTTAAAAGTCCAACGCAAATGCTGTTACGACGTACCAGTTCGAAAACAGCGGATTTCTAATTTAACTATTTAAAACACTTCTGTCAAATACACTAAGTCTAAATACAACTAGTTCATAACACTACTAATTTAACACTACGCATCCATTAAATCGCTATACTACACACACCTGCACTAAAAACAATTGCTTCATTAAGCCTTCCGCTCGCTTTATAATCGCTATTCGAATTCAGAACTGTCCGCGCTCTCTCTGTCGGGTTACTTATACCCCCATCGAAAAATCCAGAAGCGACGCCTTTGCGAAGGTCCATCGATAGAATTATCTAGAGAGTATACATATTCCCTGTCATCTGTCTGTTGCTAGGATGGCTAGTTGCAGTGTTTTACTACATCGCATCTATACACCTGCAACTCCGGTCAACAGATGGCGGCACACTACTTCCTTTTTAGAATTTTCAGTTCTACGGGATCTCCGTGGTACTAGCTTGAATGAAGCAAATGTATCACCTTCATCCTTAATCTTTGGCTGCGCTGGATTCTGTCGACTACGTCGTTAATCCTTTTTATTACTCTATAAGGTCCTCCCCAGGATGGCAACAACTTAGGCGAAAACCTTTGTTTCCTTTGTGGGTTATAAAGTCACACTAATAGGTCTCATTCATTAAACTTCCTGTGATTGGCCCTTGCATTATAGCGAGCTTTTGCACGATCACTGGCAATCTTGATCTTTTGTCGCACCATTCCGTGGGTTTTCAGAGCTGACTCTCTAGGGCTGTCAACATAGTCGGTTACTTCCTCTTCAGACGTCCTGGTTGAGCCAAATTTCAGATCGCGCGGTAGTGTTAGCTCCCTTCCAAAGACTATCTTTGATGGTGTCTCTTCCGTGGCCGCATGGATCGCTGCGCTTGCCAACAGAAACAGATGAAGGCACTTGTACCTATCGGTTTGATGCCGCTCAACAACTGTGGGTTGGGAAGAGTTGTTCTAGTTTTTTAAATACTCAGCAAGCGAGAGAGTTTCTGAAATACCCTGGACTCGAAATTTCTTCCGAGTGCAATTCTAGCGGCACTCCAAATCTGCACACGAGGTTATTATCGTGCCACCGTTGATACATCCTGGTTCGGTATATCGTAGGCTTCTGGCCACTGCTAAAGTAATCCATTGAAACATATTATGTATATATTATTGTCTGCTGTGGGGAAACTGGTCAGGCGGCATCGATAGTAATCCTCTCAAATGGTATCTCCACGGTATACCGCTTCACGCTTCCTCACAGTCGTGATGTTGGACCCTTGTCAGCTGCGCAGGTTGCACACATCTTGACGGTGTACCCAGCAGAATCGTTCGCGATTTTTTGACATAGTCTTGCTTACTCCCAGGTGGGCATCCGATGCTTCCCCATGCACCTCTTCTGACTCCCGATGTACATACTCTTTGGGCACGACCAACAACATGCTTACATGCCTCCCATAGGTGCTTTCCCAATCTCTCTCCAGTAGGATGTTCTTCACACGTAAAGATTGCCACTAGGCCCATATTGCCTTTAGGGTTGGACCCTTCAGGGACACTTGCTCCCATCCAGCCCTTTGTCTTCTTTCTACATAAGCATAGGACCAATACCATTGTCTCGTAGCTGGGCCTTTCTGAAGTTTTCGGCAATCCATTCTTCGCTCTTATTGGTGGTGATTTTCTTTACATTGACCGTGAACTTGCGCTGTTATCACAAAGTTTATCACTGTTTTCTGTTATTTTTCTGCAATCAACTGTTGAATATTTCTTCTCCGCGTCTTCTTCTCTCAGTCTGTGTTCCTTTATTGTTGTCTTAATATATTTCGTACTCTTGTTTTTTGTGAGCTGCCCATGTTTTCCTAGTCCCTTCGGTATTTGTCAGGTTGTTACCATTATCATTATCAAAGGATGATTTTTGAGCGTATCACATATTTGCTGATACGTGTCCCAGAACGTATTTTTTACMTCTKGACTTGACTTGATCAAAAGATCCATTATCATAGGTTTGTTTACTTTTGCTACTACATTCATAATTCTTTCATTTATATCTATCCAGTTCTGAATTATTTGCCTGTTTTTTCTTTCCACCACTGCATTAGCTCTCTCTGAGGTTTTCCTTAAGAGGGGCATTTACTTGGAGCGATCGGGCAGAAATGTAAACTATGCAACCCATATTACCAGCGGGACATGGGACGTAAGAGGGTAGCCGATAGGTTGGAATTACGCAAAGATCGTATGTACTGCTGACTGTAATGTGCGCATAAAAAAGTAAACATGATATTAGTAACTTACTATCATATTATACCAGGTTATTCAAAATATGGAATAACCCATTTATTTCTGTAAATATGAACATTTCATTCTAACTGCATGTCGACTATGATTTCTGGAGGAACTTTTATAATAATTTTCCTTCCGCCTCCCCATTGCTTCGACAGACAGTAAATTAATCTGAAAGAGGTTTTAACATTATGTCACGTGTATTTAGACATACAATCTTAGAAATTCAGTCTTATCGGAATAGATCGTATACCGCTCGATCATTCCCGACAGGTTTGTATCTTAGCCTCACTGTTCACTGGATACCACGCGACGGACCTGGTGGGGATGGGCATTCGCATTTCGCTCCCGTGACGGAAGGGTTTGCGGTTTTAGATTTTTTGAATGTTTTTACTCATTTATCGTGCTCATGTTTTTGGTAGTGTACAAAGAAATATGTAGCTACAACGTGGAGTTCGATTTTTTCGTTTATGTGCCTTAGTTTTCGAGAAATAGCTCGCCAAAAATACGCATTTTTAAGCAAAATATAACAACAAATATTTACATTACCCTACCAAATTCAGAAAAAACTCGAACTCTACGTTGTAGCTACATCTTTTGTCATGACGATGTCGAAATTTCACTTCGAAAAAGTTTCGAATAACTCGGTAAAATGTAAAACGGCAGGTGCTTAAAATGACCCGTTTCGCTCTAGGTAAACGCCCCTCTTAATATAAACGTATACAGTCTTCTACAACTATCTTGCCTGTCCCTCTCTTTCTTGTTTCCGTTAATGCTATAAATTGCAAGTTCAACCTATCGGATTCCTCCACTATTTTTCTTTTCCATACAGTGTTTTTCTGTTCCAAGTATCGAATTGTGCATATAAAAGTCAAATTCAATGACAAATACTTCCTTCAACATTCACATCCTAATCCCAGTGGCCGTGCCAAATCTTATCTATATCCCATTTGATCTCATTTTCCATATAAAGATAGCTATTACAGTTCGCTAATATAACTTGGTTTGTTTGATATCATAGCCTAATTCGTTCATGGCCATTTCCCATGTAAATCGTGATTTAGAGATGTTGCCTTGGTAATATGAACTATTTCGCAGCGAAATCCAATATTTACGTAACTACACCCGGAAGCTACAATTCTGACACTTGAAGGTTTCAGTGTGAGATGGAATACAACCTGCAGATATTACACAATGTGGAGATTCATATCTATATGTTAATTATGCGAAATGTTACAGTTTGTATTTGAAAACTCTGATACCTACCTCATCCGGCAGACAATTCAATAGAAATAAATATAAAAAGGACAATAAAAGTAAATTCCTTCACTTAAGATGGGTCCGTTAACCTAGTTATTCCTACTGAGCGAATGATGACCGAGTCATTGTTTTCTTTTGCGGTCTAGATTGACAATTAATAATTAATTAAATAAATTCCTTGACAGAAAATGTTTCGTGGGCATAATGCGGATTCTAAATTGAACATCGAAAGTTAGCTACTACTTTTAAAAGCACACTATTAACCGTTGAATGAAAAAATACATAAATCTATAAAAAAATAGTTTAAGCTCAGGTTTGCCACATGGTCATCATATTTTCTTCATTTTGATATTTAGAAACATTTTATCACTGAATCTTCACAAATGACTTTCCATATAATAACACGTTATAAAGTGCCTGTTTATTTCTGAAGAAAATAAAAAATATGAGAGTTGTAGTTGCATCCTGGGATTTCGTATGTTTGTAAAATATTAGCGGTTTTCCTCTATTTAACATTTAAGAATAAAATGTCCTAAACAAAAATGATAGATTTTAGTGCAAACAATCTTAATTGCTGGAAAATATTTTCGAGTTGGTAAAGTGACCACCAGGAGGCGCTGTGGCACCTCCAAATTACAAAGTTAATGTTTATATCATTTTTAGCCTAATAAATGTCTGCGGTATTAAAAATTTTAAGATTGCTTGGATTGAAATCTACCATTTTTATTTAAAACATTTTTTTGTTAAATATCAATTAAAGGGGTGGGGGGGGGGTAAAAATTAATATAGAAGATCGCAAATATTTCAGGTTTGGCTTGTCCGATTTCAACCAACAAGGTGTCATTTTCAAGAGCTTATGTGCCTTTATAAAAAGCAATTTTAAGTGTCAGAACATAGTTTGTGTGTTGAGCGCAAGAGGGCGTTTTCTGAAATTACTACCTAAAATTGATTTTTCTCGAAATTTTTATGTGGTGCGGTTTTCACCATTTTAGTATATATTCAATTGTTCTTTTAATGCATTTAAAAATTCGAGAAAAATTGATATTTATGTAGTAACTTCAGAAAACGCCCTCTTGCGGCCAACACACAGTTAATGTTCTGACACTTAAAATTGCTTTTTATAAAGGCACATAAGCTCTTGAAAACGACACCTCGTCGGTTGAAATCGGTCAAGCCAAACCTGAGATATTAGCGATTTTTTATGTTAATATTCTCCCACCGCCCCACTCCTTTATTTGACATTTAACAAAAAAATGTTCCAAACAAAAATGGTAGATTTCAGTCCAAAAAATCTTAATATGTTGAATACCGCAAACATTTATTAGGCTAAAAATGACACAAACATTTTGTAATTTGGAGGTACCACAGCGCCCGCTAGCGGTCACTTTACAAACTCGAAAATATTTTCCAGCAATTTCTCTTGGCCACTTTACTTAAGAAATTTTTTACCTCAAAGCTCTAGGGCTACTGGTTTATGAGATATGACCGGCTACCTCTCTTATTTGCTCACCCTGTACATACACAAAGAGTTGAAATCAAACCAATTATGGAACAATGTAACTTTATAAAGTTAGATAACTCTGCCTATACTCACGTTCTTGCTCCAGCGGAATTTTATCTGTTTATATTGCTTTCAAACCAAGAAAAATTTTTTACAAGGACAAGTTCGCTGAAGGAAAATGGCATAAAGACATTTATGTAGGAAGGGACTAAATTAAAAAATAAAGTTGAGAAAAGAAATTGTACCGAATTTGACTCATTAGCTGGGTAGATTTCTCTTTAGTATATATGCTTTAGATTTAGTAATGGTCTCAAGCAATTGTAAAATCTTCGTAAAATCCATCAAAGATTACCATCCAGCGCAGAACTTTGCACTTAACTCTATGCTGTTAGTCTAACTTCTACTTTGATTAAAATACCCAATCCCTAGGCTAATCTTTTAAAGTAAGGATTAAAATATATGCTTAGTTCGGACCATCTTTATTGGTTATTAAGTTGGTATTCCCGTCTGAAGAGCTTAAATACAAGCGAAATTTATGAGTCCGACATCCGACTGAATAACCAAGTCATCTTACATGTTTTCCTCACCTCAGTTCAGATGGTGCCCTGTAGGCTCCACTGGTGACATAAATGTCCGAACCAGCATCACCCCCATATCCTCCACTTCCCCTGCTGAGTGCAGATGGCGCTCTTGAGGAACTTCTTGGCTGATACCGGTGTCCCCCGTTTCTTTCATTTATGACTGTATATGGCTAAAAAAAGTAGAAGATGGTGGTAACTAAAATAAGCAGCGAGAGTTTTTTTCTCACCACTGAAGTATTGTACTCGGACATCGTGCGCTCTGAAGGCGCCCTTTGACTTTCTTCCCCATCTGAGTAGGCTGTACTTCTCGTTACGTGGACCGGGGTCGGGGAGTCGGTTGGTGGTCGCGATGTTGCCACGTAATGATTTTTGTTGACGCGTTTTGCGGTAACCATTTTGGATTTTTAATAATCTGCAAGAAATATAATACTGATATAAACGAAACATAAAAAGAAGAAATAATAAATAGATAATGCCATATAATAATAAATTAGAAGCAAAAAAAGCTGGAGTGACCATAAGGGAGGAAAAAACTAAATATGTGTTAATAGGGAGTTGGAAAATGGTCCAGAAGCAGCAGTTTTCCACTTATATATATGTTGGTGTATATTTCCAAAACCTCTAAAAAATAAATTTTGATGACTTGTTAGAAAAAATGTAAAGAATTTCAATTATATAAAGAGGCAGTGTGTTTAATAAATGATTTGCTAACGAAGAATTCGTAGTAAMTACAGCAGTATTTTTATATTCCTCATATTGTTTTAAATGTTCATTGCCGCTTCCCGTTTGATCAATATAAATCGTTACAAGAAAAACATATATAATCCCGAATGATTCAAAACTGCAATTTTGTATTTATTGCGAACAAAACGGAAACGTACTGCTTGCCGTAGAAAATCCAGTACATCCCATGAGAGGAATATAACTTAGATAAACTAAGTGAATTGACCAATAAACCTAAGAGGATAACAAATTGTAGCTTCTTCAACATGAATGGTGTCAAAAGAAACTTTAAATTTTGTTAAATATTTAAAGTAAAAAGTATTTGTAATAAATGATTTGGAAAGTTATTATTAAAAGCAATTTGCAGAATTACACCCAGTTTTTTTAAAAGCGTTTAAGGAAACAGGTAACCTAAAAAGTAAAAAGGTAAAAAAAGAATGAAATACGGACATTTGTGTGAATAAGGGTGTAAAGAAAAATAATTAATAATGGTGTCCGTACATGTGGGTTCTCTAAAAAATTTCGAAAGATAGGTAAGGAGATATAGGTTGTTGAATGCAGTCGTACAAATCTATATGAACTAAGAGAATTCAATCTAACTAAGTAAAGAAGATTATTTAAAATACAAAAATTTCAAATAAATGTTAACTAAATTAAGATCCCTATAGTAGGTCTTCACTTCTGTCTTTAACCATAATCTTTAAAGAAATTGAGGAATACAGAAAGCAGAAAAGATGGAGAGAAACTGTCAATGACAGATATTTACTGAAAGTCGTCACAACATGAACAAATAATTTGGTTACTATTATTTAGTTTCATTTCGAATTTTGCTTAATGTACATACATGAGGTACAAAATACTATATAGTACATGTAGCAATATGTGAATTTAAGAATATCACCAAATCATTACCCACAATTTCCCATTTCTTATTACAAATCAAGACGCAGGCGCTCCTCAACGTTATATTGGTATAGATCCGACTGGATTAATTACCTAATTAATAGTAATAACGAGTCTAGAACGTATAACAAGCACGTCTAAGTACTTGTAACTTCAATTAAAAGACGCAGAATAGGCAGTATGACTATGAAGTGTGGTATGCGGATCCTTGCATACTTATGCACTCTGTAATTATTCCTGAACATTCTAATTAAAGTAGTCGGATTGTTTTCAGTTGAGGGTGTCTATAAGGAATGCGTATGTGGACCATAACGGTTCCTGAACATGTGGGCTATATACAATTTCATATTTATTCTCTCTGTGGTTTTAATTGCGCACGTCCAGCTGTGAGATATACGTGTTATGCGGTTTTATGTCATTACAAACAATGCGTAAGCACATTAGTGATGACATCCCGTCTTACTGACCCGAAGAATGGTTTCAGAACCAAGCGGAAGTACCGTAATGTTTTTAGAATTGTTACTTGATTTCTTGCACGAGTATATAGGTATGTAAACTTTTTGGTAATACATGTCAAGTGTTGATGTGCGGGAATAACGATTTAGCTTTAGAGAAAGTCCATCCAGTTTTTTTTACATTTAGTAAGCTATACACTAAAAGCCAGCATGTTCTTCAAGCCATTACCATGTATGCTTTGATAACGGGTAACACCTAACTGTAATCCAAGGTAACTCAGAATTAGAATTTCCCTAAGTCGATGGAGGTTATTATTATTTCCCTTGTTATGGATAATTTGTGCTTTGCTACATTTCATAAGAACTTTTTAGTGGCGCGGTTTTTTTATTGTTTGGTTTTCAAAAGTCCCAATTCTTCCTTTTCTTAAACGTTGTCCTTCTGGATACAAAGGTGTGTATAAATAAAGTTCTATTCCAATACTAGATAATAATGTTCATAATTTTACTTGAAAAGTGCAATAAGTTTCCTTATAATTAAAGTAAGAAATTAGATGGCAATGCCATCTGTTAGCACTGCACTGACATGATGACAAAGCCACCTAACTGCTTTAACGGGTTCCTGAAGGAAGTGACCTGTAGCCTGACAAATTGACATGCACCTGCATACTTCAATTCGGCAGCAGCCCCCCACGGGACTTGAAGAGTTATTCATAATAAAATTTTTGCAGTAGCGACAGGCAATGAAATGGGCGACTTTGTTTTTCTGTTATGTCATCAAAATGTACATTGGCCGCTCACTGATGTTACTGGTTCAAATTTGTAATTAGCAACGAAATAATAGCATTTTGAACTATTTTTAAAATATTTTAAAGGGTTTGCTTCCTAGTAAGATAAAAGTACATTAAATTATTAAATGTAAAAAAAATGGGATAAACGTATATCAGGACTTCTATGGAAATAACGTTTAGCAGCAACGTGATGTTGGTGGTAGTTGAGTATGAGACGATCATCAATACAAATCTGGCAACCCTGCTGGCACAATGAAGCATTTGGTGATTGCTTTTCGTGGATTTATGTGGTTTTCGCTCATAACAAATAATACCTAGGCTAAATGAATTCTCCCGATTATTTGAGTGAGTGTTGAGTGTTACATAGGTGTAACATCTATTAAGATCGCGTTGTGCTCAACATAATGACGGATAAACTTGAAAATAAGTGGCTTGTTGTCCCTATGCTAGTAAGAAATTTGTTACTATACCAAAGGAAAAAGAAGGGAGATTAAACTTGTTTAATGCTGCAAGACACGAGATGATTCTAAAACTGTATTTCTATGCTGTGAGGACCATTTTAGACACAAAATCGGCCACCATTTAAAGCGTTAATGCGTGTTAAAATGTTCGGCGCGGTTCGTAAATTATGTCATATTCATATATAAATAATGCAATAATTAATACGAATTATGCTCGAATTATACACAAGAACAAGAGTTATCAAAAATTTATCCGTGCCAAACAGAAACAAAAAACGCAAGTCGAAAGCAATAATCAATGCCTGGTAGGTCACACGATACGAACTGTGACGTCAACAAAGCTTCGACTATTTAGCAAGCGTATTGCGATCCGCTGACACCGGTGTTACACCAAGAGTAATTTTCCTATCTGAGAGTCTCCTTTGAGGAAAACGAACAATAGCCACGGCATTGTAACTACAGTCCCCATACATAAACTGCATATAAGAATTTTCTCCGATTGAATATTTGAGCCGTCAACCCATTCATTTTTATAAGACTATTTGTTTAATTACGAGGCATGTTTTTTAAGTAAGTACCGTTTTGGAATTAAAAAAAGACGTGCAAAGATATCGCAATAATTTTATCTTACATGAAAGCCTGTACCTTAATCTTCTTTTCTACATAMTTTCCGTGAATATTGAGGCACTTKTCATAACGTGGCACCAGTGTTTGAATACCCTCCTCATAAAATTCTGCCACCTGACTTGTTAACCACTGTATCGCAAATGTTTCGACTTCGTTATCGTCTTGAAGACGCTGACCACCCAGGTGTTTCTTCAAGTGCAGGAACAATGGTAGTCGCTGGGCGCCAGATCAGGGCTGTATGGAGGATGATCTAGAGTTTCCCATTTAAAAGATTTGATGAGATCTTTGGTCCAATTAGCCATATGTGGATGGACATTATCATGCAGCAAAACGATACCCTTACTCAACTTGCCACGTCTTTTGTTCTGGATTGCACGACGCAGATTGTTCAATGTCTTACAATAAGACGCTGCATTGATTGTCTCATTACGAGGCAGAAACTCCACTAGCAATACTCCTTTTCTGTCCCAAAAAACTGTGCACATGATTTTCCGTGCAGAAATTGTTTGCTTAAACTTCACTTTTTTGGGTGATGATGAATGTCGCCATTCCATGGATTGTTGTTTCGATTCTGGTGTGACGTAGGCCACCCATGTTTCGTCACCAGTACCAATTTGGTCTAAAAAATCTTCACCTTCATTGTGGTACCGCTCAAGGAAAGTCAATGCACTGCCTAAACGTTGGGTTTTGTGCAAATCCGTCAACATTTTCAGAACCCAACGTGAACACAATTTCCGGTAATTCAAGTTCTCGGTCACAATGCGATACAAAACACTACGAGAATATTGAGGAAAGCAGTCGCACAATGATGAAATTGTAAAGCGTCTGTTTTCTCTCACCTTTTCGTTCACTTTCTGCACCAAATCTTCATTAACGACCGAAGGACGCCCACTCCGTTCTTCATCATGCACATTTGTGCGGCCATCTTTAAATGCTCTCACCCATTCCCTTACCATTCCATCACTCATAATGTTTTGTCCGTAAACTTCTCAGATCTCACGATGAATATCGATCGGTTTTACGCCTTTAGCACTAAGAAATCGTATAACAGCCCGTACTTCACAATCGGCGGGACTCACGATTATCGGAGGCATCTTAAACACTCAGTAAACAACGTATACAATGAAGAATCAAACTGTAATGGCGTCAGTGCGTAGACAAGAGATGTAGGTAACCAGCGCGCATGCGCGGAACGCCGACCGTAGCGCTGCGGCGGCGGAATCGCAAAACGGTACTTACTTAAAAAACATGCCTCGTAGAAAATTGTGTTTTGACCCCATAAACCACCCTGAAATTCTTGAGAAACCATTCTCTAACGCCTTGTATAACGTGAACTTAAAAATAACCGGCTTTAGTGATCCAACGGCCAACAACCACTTGCAACAAAGAAATTAATATTTTTATGAAACGTTTCTAGAACTTGGGGTATAAAAGAAATACGGAAGAGCAAAATCATAATATAAAGTGTCCACTCAATATTTTAACGTTCCTTTTTACCCGAACCACGTCGGATCACATTTTGAAACCTTTAATAGAAATTTAATTTGAATAAACATCAAGCATCCTGCAAAAGTAGGTTAAACGCTTTAAGACAATTAACACCGAAAACCTGTGCAGCTGTGAATTGACAAGCCATGTAAACTCTCCTCTTTAGCCATTGTTTTAKAGTTCATTTGTTTACAAACGTTTCCCGTTGTTGCACAACAATGATATATTTCTTCTCCGAAATTTGCATCATCACACAATCGGCTCGTTATATTCATCAAGCGTTCCCACAACGTTCTCATTACACCAGTATTTCGCACCTTCCATTTGGCCTGCATTGTATGAAATAATGGTTGTACTAGTCGTTACGCAACACACTTTCAATTCAATTATTTGTAACGCAGTTACGGATTTGAATGCCGGTCTAAATAAAGTTAATACGGATTTTGGTCTGTTGCAGCTGGACGTATAGAAGTAGGTTGTGTATTCCAATTCATTAATTTTGAAAACAGTTTCTTCATAGACATGACACTTTCTATACGTTCTCGATAGTTTTTTCGTAAATGCCTGGGATGCAAAAAGTTGCGGGACATTACGGTGTAAATACCTAGCACCTGCAGATCCATGAAGGAAACTAAGACTGTGCATGACAAATTCTTTCTTCTACTGTTTTTTTAAGGTAAAGCATTTACTGGTGTATTTCGACGAACTAGTCTTGCATGTTTACGATTCACGCGTGCGTAGTGTAAATTAACACCTTCATTTAATTACATGTTAAACGTATGAAAAATTACTAGGTACGGCTCTTATACTCGGCAATCATTACAGTAGTTGGCTATTATGCTTTTAAAATTGATTTGTTTTGTTGTTTTTCTTAAGTAATTTTGGGTAATAATCATGTATTTCAACTACATTTTCCTATTTTATAGGTGTAAAGTACCGGTCGCCACTTGTTCATACTTCAAACTAAAATTAAGGAGAATGTTAATTACTGATATACTTTAAAACTAGACTAGACTAGAAAAATGGGAGTAGTCCATTGTAATGTCAACAGGAACTCATATATGTTCAAACACAACTTTTACTGACTATTATTATTATGTATTAAAACGTTCCATTATGATGATCATGGAGGTTAAATCCATTAACAAAGTCATCTTTATGAAAGGTAGCTTCATCAATGAAAAGAACTTTTTGAAAAACCCCTTCTTCTTGAATATTTTACTAAGAGTTCGCTAACAAAAACTGACTTCTTTCTCAAAATAAACACAGCACTGCCACAGGCTAGAGACCAAATTAATAACTATATTTAGTTGTTAAATAGCTTAAAAATTAATTAGTAATTTTCAAGGAAGGTATTCACTAACAATATCTATAAAACCGTCCATTTTAGGATTACTTATTCATATGGATCTTTTCATCCACGATGACCTCATGATATCTGATATGGACCTAAAGTTGCGGAATACTTTGTATTAGAAGGCAGTTGCAAATTTAGCTGGTTTATATTTGTAAGGAATCAGAGCAAGAAATACTTGTTTATATACTTTAGTTGATCAACATTTTATGGACACCATCTTAATATCGACGGGGGTGGAGTTTTTGGACCATGACAGCATTAAATTAAATTAAATTCATATTAT
Source organism: Rhyzopertha dominica (assembly GCA_025024175.1). Lineage (NCBI taxonomy): Eukaryota > Metazoa > Arthropoda > Insecta > Coleoptera > Bostrichidae > Rhyzopertha > Rhyzopertha dominica. The sequence continues at coordinate 60,423,712 of QCXZ01000003.1, forward strand.
AAAATTAGGGCAAAAGTGACACTAACAACCTAACATGCATTATTAAATAAACATCTTTAGAAGAAAAACAAATAACCATTCTTCTGACATGATAAATCTATGTAGGTAGATGTATTGTACCAAATCTTATGATAATAATGCATTTATTATTATTTTTATTGCTGCATAGGGTGTGGTATTGAGGGTTGAGGGTCCACTGCACTGAAGCTTCATTTTATTGTATTATATTATAAGAGGTATGTTACCCTATTAATATTGGTATCATCCTGGGCGTTCACACAAAATATAACACCGAGTGTCATCCTTTATTATTTTCTATACCACTTCCTAGATACGAGTAAGTGTTTCTTTAAACAGCAATGTTCCGTAAGCAGTCATATTCTTAGATGACGCCTATTTAATCGCAACAAATTTGTAACTTTTACTTGAGACCTCCCCGTATGCGTATGTGCGTAGTTTACGTCCCAAAACTAAGATTTCTTCAATAATTTTTGTTCGTCTGGGTTCAATATTGTTGCTTTGTCTGAAATATGGCTCACCGAAGATATTTCTGAAATTGAGATAATCCCTAACGATTTTTCTGTTTACTGATGCGATAGAAGTATCTTGGTATACAATATACAGTTTGACCATGAGTTGTTTTTTAACCTTTTTAGTTTGGTAAATGAGTTAAGCAAAGACCACCTTATTGTCTTGGGTGATTTTAACACTCCTTATTTTACCAGCGGCTCGCCTCATGCCCGCTGTACTAGACTAAATAAATTCCAACTATTTTACAACTTTTCACAGTTCAGCGCTGGCATTGACAATTATTATGGTTGGACTTTGGAACTTGTTTTCTACTCTTTCGCTTGTGATGTTGTTGGATCTTTGTTACCCTTGGTTCCCGAAAATACTTTTCATACTGTCCTAGACATTCATTTCGATGCTTCACATCAGGTTGCAGCAAAATTAGTTTAATTTAAAAAAGCTAATTTTCATCAGTTATTATGATTCTGTACCTAAGCGTAAGCTTAGATATCCCCAATGATTTAATGCGGATATCATTCGCTAACTGCGTGACAAGCTTAAAGCTGTTAGACTATATAGAAGATGCAATTATCATCACTACTATAGGCGGTTTTGCAGTGGCTAATATTGAGACATCCATACTTGATGAATCTAAAAAATTTTGATCTTTATGCTAAATAAGAGAGGGACCACACGCATTCCTGGTACTATGAAACTTTTTCTGAACCTAAAGTTTTGTTTTCTAATATTGTTTCTGTGTCAAATTTTTCTAATGATGATGTTTTCAAAGCACTGAAGGCTGCTAAGATTGCCTTTACTTCTGAAGTAGATGGTATTCCTAATTTACTCTTAAAGAATTGCGCTGTTATTTTTTCCACACCGCTTTCGTATTTTTTCAGTCTTACCCTGAAGACGTCTACTATTCTGGATTTCTGGAAGAGATCCTTTGTTTGTGTAATGTGTAATAAGGGTGACCTAAATAGATCTACTGCACCTAATCTAGTTTGCTTTAGTCAGTTTGTGACGGAGGGTTTGGACGGTAGAGGACAAGTTGATGTCATATACACGGATTTTCAAAAAGCATTCAATCAAGTTGACCACTTCGCTCCGTTAAGTAAAATGGAGTGGTATTGCTTTTCTTTTTCGCTCATAAAATTATTTCAATCATGTCTGCAAAATCGTCAGCTTATCATTAAATACAGGAATTATATTTCTACTCTACAAACTTATGAACTTAGACAAGTAAAAGCAAAAGATGGAAGCATTATTACAGACACAGGCAAAATAATTGAAAGATGCAGAGAATACTTCAAGAGAATACAGTACAGTTTATGGAGGAAGAAGAAGAAAATTACATTAAAGACGAAGAGGTAACTGAAGCTATTAAGCAGCTAAAGAGAGGGAAATCAGCTGGACACAATGAACTGACACCAGAAATGCTGAGAAACAGCACCAAAATGCCAACAAAAATATTCAACATGGCCTTTGATACCAGTGAAGTCCCTAACGATTGGAAGATCGGCATAATAATTCCAATTCACAAAAAAGGGGACAGCCGAGTATGTGAAAATTACAGAGGTACAACACTGATAAGTATAGCCTCTAAACTGTATGAAAGAGTGATTGAGAAAAGGATTAGACGGAAGGTGGAAATTCAACTAACTGAGGAACAAAGTGGTTTTAGGAAAAGCCGAAGCGTACAAGACCACATCTTTACCGTCAAACAAATGATAGAAAAAACAAGAGTAAGGATATATGGCATTCATAGATTTGGAAAGAAGAGGCATAAATATAAAATTGCAGAAAGCTACGAAAAGTCTATATAAAGATAACAAGAGCTATCTAAGGAAAGATAGAACACATTCCCAATTATTTGAAATAAACAGTGGGCTATGATGGGGGAGTCCTGAGTCCTTCACTCTTTATACTTGTCACGGAACAGCTAATAAAATCTACAACATCAAGATGCCATAAAGTAAACATAGGCTACAATAAACTTAAGCCCGTTGGTGTATCAGCGTGCGCCTTTGCAGATGACTTAATGATATGTGCCCGAAATGAAACAAAACTAAAACAGAATTTGCAAATATGGGAAGAAGAATTGAGAAAGAAGAACATGAACAAGAAAAACAAAACAAAAATAATGGTAACAGGAGTAGGAACTCCAATCACACACATACAAATAAACAATGAACAAATAGAACAAGTAGACAACTTTAAATACCTGGGAGTATCCATAGATAAAGAAGGGAACAAGGAATCTGAAGTTAACGAAATAATAAACAGCGCAACAAAACTGTAACACAGCTTATGTAACACATTCCTTAACAAAAGAGAAGTTAGTACACGAACAAAGATGACGATCTACAAAACAATATTCAGACCAGTACTCACATATGGAAGTGAAAGCTGGGTACTATCGAAGGCCATAAAAAGCAAAGTCCAGGCAGTTGATATAAAATATCTCAGGAGAGTAAAAGGGGTAGCAATAAGAGATAAAATCAGAAATAAAAAGATCAGAGAAGACCTCGACATAGAACCAGTTCTACACAGAATAGAAAATCAGCAACTGAAATGGTTTGGACACCTAAACCGAATGAACAACAATCGACCAGTCAAGATAGTATGGGAGGCAAGAGTACCAGGAAAAAATCCACGAGGAAGACCAAGAAAAACATGGAACTCGAATGTTGCAGTAATACGTACCAAGAGAGGGACAACATGGGAAGTGGCAAAGACTTTATCACTGAAAAAAAATAAGTGGTCAAAGTTTGTGCACGGTGGTGATGGTGAAACATAGGACAGTAGCGAATATACAAAGAAGACGAACAAAACTTAAACCTCACACGCATAGGGTACAAAGAGGACTTGATTATTATATCTCTACTTCATACGTTTCTACATTCGGTGTGCCTCAGGGGTCAAATCTTGGTCCGTTTTGCTTTTTCTTCTCTATATTAAAGATATTGTAGACATAATTTAGAGCAAGAAGCTACTTTTGCAGACGACCTGACGATATTCTATCGGATAGACACATCAGAGGATTCGTTGTGTATCAACAGACTTTATTCAACAATTCAATTCAACAATATATCCGTATCATGTTAGTAATGTGGCTCTTATCAGGATATCAAGTAGATTTAGATATACTTTTTGAGGATAAATTCCTTTTTGTAGACCACATTAATAATATTGTCGGCAACAGTTACAAAAAATAGGTTTTATTTATAAAAATAGCAGGGAATTTCGTAATATTCATGCTTTAAATTCACTGTTTTTCTCTTTAGTCAGATCGCAGTTGGAATATGTGGTACTCATTTGCCATCCTTCAAATAATATATATCTTAAGCTAATTGAGGCTGTACAAAAGCGATTTTTAAAACTTGATTTTTGATGGTGTTTACCCTACTCAATGTTGTAATGACGATTATTTTGCTCGTCAGATTTAGCTACATTTCATTAGAATAACGTCGTAAAGTAGTAATTATTAAATTCTCATTTGGTCTACTAAATAATCGCATTGATTGTAGTTTCTTATTGGGTAGAGTTAATTTTGCGGTTCCTTGTTTAAATTCCCGTCAACATCTGACTTTTATCCATTTAAACCTAGATCTAATGTACTAGTACGATCACCTATATCTATTATGTGTAATCTTTTCAAAACTGCATGTATAATAGCACGCGTGACATTCATTATGACCCTGTTAAACAACTGGTTGCCAGCTTTATACTACTTTAATAGGTTTCYYTTTGTGAACTAAGTGTTTCTTTATTACTTCCACATCCAACGGATGGGAATTATTGTATTGCGAAAAAAATTTTCAAAAATTTTTATTTGCTCATTCGTTTTAAAATGATCGAAAACGCAAAAAAAAAATTTTAGCAAAAAATTTCTTGTCCGTGTCTGTGGTTTTGTTTGTGGAGAAGATAACTTTCGAAAGACTTAATATATGAACTTGAAATTTGGCAAACGTATAAATCTCAACTACCAAAAGCGACCTATTGTTTGAGGGGTAAGTAGGGATGGGGGCGAAATTTTGGGGTATCTATCGTTTTTTTTGTTTTAGTATGTGATTAGTAGTATAATTACACCGGCCAACACAAAATTTGACCTTGATATGAAAGTATAAAATTTTGATAGATTATAGCTCATAGTTGAACGATAAAAATTATATGGCATTAAAAAGTTTGCTTTTGTGTCCAGGAGTACGTTTAAGCAATATTTGTAAAAATCTGTAACTTTAAATTTTTGATGATAAAACAATACAAATATATTTCTCTATTATTTTATTAATTTTTACTATCAAAATAGTGAATAATAATTTAAAAGTGTACAGTGCTACTTTTTCTTTTATGTTCATAAGTACTTTCTCTCAATAAAGCCAAAATATATTCTCCCATCCGATTTTCATCATACTAGCCTCGATAACGTTCGAAGTTCATAATATCTTGATGGAAACGTTCTTCTTGCTCTTCTGAATACGCCCTTAAGTTATTTATCTAAATGAGCATGCAGCATATGCACTTTTAAAGACCTCCTACCTCCCATGGACTTCCGAACGGGAAAGTTAAAACATGCTTCGTAGGCTTTACAGAGAATATTACATGTCTTTAATTCAAATTTCGCACTTTTATAAATTGACCACATATATAGCAGAATTCATCAGCATCATATTTACAATTTCGCGATGACACTTTAACCTTTTCTAGACTTGTACAGGGCTTCTATAAATTATTCACGCAATGCGGGCGCTGTTGATTTCTGAATTCTTTGTGCCGCCTTTTTGTAACCGCTGCCAAGCTACAATATGCACGGCAACAGTACTGAAGGTTCCAGATCAATGTCACCCCACAGCYCCGAAATGTGAGCTTTCTGCGMCCTTAAAGTTAATTATACCACATAACATTACAGAATATGTTGAAAATACACACTCCCAAGCGTTTTCTCGTATTAAAATATATCAACAAGTATAATATGTCACTTTCCTGAGAGGCGGCAAATTGATTTAATCGATAATTTCTATTAGCGCCCTGGATGCATTAATCATCTGGAGGCACTGTGTGAATGTAAAAACCCCACCTTTATCTCGCAGGATTTTTGAATGTAATAAAATTTATTAAAAGTCTTATAAAAACTTGAAAATGGGTATTATTATTATAACTATCACAAAGGCAAACTTTATTTGAGAAAAGGGTATTTTTTCTTCATTCTTGCATATAACAAACAAGAAAATCATAAAATAAATTTTAGAACAAAAAACAAAATTTTTTTTCTAGGCTTATAACAAAACATCTAACTTATCACTCGAGTGCCATCTGGAGGTACAGTGTGAATGTAAAAAACCCACTTTTATCTCGCGGGATTTTTGAATGTAATAAAAATAATTAAAATTTTTATAAAAACTTGAAAATGAGTATTATTTTTATAACTACTACAAAAGCAAAATTTATTCGAAAAAGAGGTATTTTTTCTTCATTTTTGCACATAACGAATAAACTTTAGGACAAAGAGCAAAAATTTTTTTGTTGAGTAGTGTTATTTATGTATATGTTTAATATATTTAAAAAATGAAAATACCATCAGATAGGAAATAGAATYTCTCACAAAAATGTCTTACATAATTTATTCAAAATTTTTGAAATATATCCAAAAAACTTATTTTGGTCCCTGCTCGTACGATATTTTTAAATTTTGGCATTATATAGAAAATCAAATTTCTGATCAGAAGGCACTCTGGTAGTCTTTTTGTTAAGTTAATAATTTTCGAGTTATTTGGAAAAAAACCGATTTTAAAATTTATATATTTTTGCTAATATCAGGAGGACCGTTTGTCTTAGAAAAAATATGAAGAGAAAAAAAATGCTCAAAACCTGATTACTAATCGTATAGTATTAGAAAAAAAAACGTAAATGTCATTTTAACAATTGGATGTGGAAGTATTGATTCAATCTGCAGCGTTTTATTTTGTCATAAACAAAGTTTATGTATAGGTGGATGTATCGGTGCGTGCAGCTGATCGTTCAAAATAGACCTTTAGCATTTAAAACTAGATTTTCCAAGAGTACGTAAGTACGTAAACATAACGCCCCATTTACGCAATTTAACTGGAATGTCTAATGGAACAGATTATGAGGAGAAAATTCGTTTTGAAAATCGGGCGGGGTCGTGCACGATATCCAGTTTTCTAAATTGAAAACCTTGTCTAAATTGACGTGTGATTACCTTGCCGTGATTTCATTCCTCGCCAACTACATTACCGCGTTGACTATTACATTTGGAACAGCCCCAGCTTTGAAACTTTTATATTGCATATAATATCCCGCGCGAAACCATTTTCGAAACCGTATACAGTTACCGATTTCATTATTTCGCATTGGACGCCTATTTTGCAGCCTACTAAACATGACCAGCAACCGTTAAGCACCAAAGGCTCCTGAGAAACCAACAAAGCGGCAGTGGAACTCACAAGCACGTTCCTAGGTCACAAGTGAATAATGTGTACAAAGCCGACTCGAATTAAACCATTTAGATGCTGCTGCGGACTGCGGAGAGCATGTCTGAAGGCCGCATACTGCGAGATCATGCTCCGAGCCTTCATGTGGCATGATGTATTTTTCTCACCTTAGTCACCGACTTGTTTCTTGTTCAAGGATGTAACTTTTAGCGTCTCGGGTGAACATAATATATGCATATGAAGTTTCAGATGACGTATATAGTCATTGTATAAACATCGACTTCACCAGAGAAAGGTTGAATATATTAATGTAGTAGTTACATAGAAAAATTTTTCTCTGGTGGTTAGTTCTCTTTAGATATCTCTCAACCTAAGTTCATATTTAAAAGTACCGATTAACTAACTATATTAAAATTTGAAATTGCGAATGCGATGTGGCGATTTTAAATCAAATATTTCTTTCTTTTATAATATACAGGGTGATTCACTGATCGGCTGTGTCTTGAAAACCCCTCACGCCAGGTTGAAGTAGCTCACAATTTAGCCATTATAAGTATGAACCAGTATTTGAAATTAAACAGAAACTTACCTATTGCAGAAGCTATAGTTACGTTAGAACAGGAAAAGGGAATTGGTAGAACTATATCATATCAAGCCAGGAAAATAAGAAACCACTTGCAGATTGATGAACAACCCATTAAGAATAGAGAAGAACATGAACAAACCAAAATGCAAGTTAGAGAAAAATTAACTGAAAAACTAAAAAATCAGTGGATAAATAAACCACTTCATGGAAATTTCTACAGATCTATAGATAAATCTACAATAAGTAAAAGACATACGTTTCGATGGTTAAACAGCAGTTGCACAAAAGGAGAAATAGAAGCGCTTATAATTGCAGCACAAGACCAAGCACTGCGCACAAGATACTATGATAAGAATATCTTGAAGAAGGACACGAATGAATTATGTAAGCTATGTAAGCAGCAGAAGGAAGCAATAGATCACATAATTTCAGGCTGTAGTATACTAGCAAACCAAGAATATATACGTCATGATCAAATTTGTAAATACATACATTATGAAATTTGTAAGAACCTTGGCGTAGTGACAGACAAATGGTACAAACATGAACCAAAAGCAGTTATAAATGTGCAAAACACTACATTAATATATAACCAACAAGTACAAACAGATAAAACAGTTTCGGCCAATAAGCCAGATATTATACTAAGGGACAATAAAAACAAGAAATATTCAATAATAGAAGTATCTGTGCCTAGTGATCACAACATAGATAGGAAAGAATCTGAAAAATTGTTGAATTACAGAGACTTATTAACAGAAATATGTAGAATGAGGCACACAAGAACTAGCATTATTCCAATGATTGTAGGTGGAGTAGGTACATGTTCGAAGCAATTTGACTCCTGTATACGTCAGCTACCATGCAATATATCTCAAGAAAAGGTATAGTCGATAGCTATCTATGGTACCGCGCATATACTGAGAAGAACGATAGGAAATTAGTATAGGTACTGGTTTGTGCCCTGAGGTGACTTGACTTGACACCTTGACACAACCAAAAGGACCAGTTAAAAAACTGTGTATTTTTAAAACCCAATAAATAATAATAATAATAATAATAATAATAATAATAATAATAATAATAATAATAATAATRATAATAATAATGCATTTATTACCCAACAGAAATTTTCATTTACAGGATAAAATAGAAAAGCAACATTTTTAGTAAATACACAGCACACACTAAAATATAATATACTACTGCTCAGTTACTACAAACGACAACAGCTTTTTCAGACTATCACAAAGAATGTCACAATGTCCAGATATCCTATTAAAGTTATTCGACATAACAAAAACAGGCGAGTTAACAAGTACATTGGTTCTAGCATTTCAACAATAAAAAGTGCCATCATCCCGGGAACCAAGCCTAGGTACACTTATATTAAATAATGCCAGCAAAGAGGGACAGTCAACATCGCCATGAAATACTTTAAATAAAAATGTTAAACTAGTGCGTATCTTTCTAGCTTGCAGAGAACTAACGTCAAACCTTTGCAACAAGAGTGTGTTTTCCTCTATGCGGATAATAATTGTCTACTCCATACGACAAAAACTTAAGAAATCGTCTCTGAATTTTCTCAGTTTGGTTTATGTGTATTTCATAATGAGGATACCATATCAAACTGCAGTATTCCAACTTAGAACGAACAAAAGTATAATATAAAGGTTTCAGTGCACTAATATTATTGAACGGTGCTGAGTTGTGAATAATAAAACCTATAGCTTTATAGGCAGCTTTTACCGTTCAGCCTATGTGACCAGTAAAAGATAATATAATTTACAATCATAACTCACACCAAGATCTTTAACGCTGTTGCAGCGCATCAAATCGACTGCTTCAATTGTATAATTAAATATCAAAGCTTGCCTTCTAAGGGTATAAGTGCAAACCTTACACTTGTCAATATTAAGAGGCAATCTATTCACAGCACACCATCTAGCTACACGGTTAACCTGCCCTTGCAATACTAAAGAGTCATCCTCGCCGGATACCTCAGAAGATAATTTCAGGTCATCCGCAAAAAACAGATGATTAGATTCTAACGAAAGTGATAGATCATTTATAAACAAAATAAACAGCAATGGCCCCAAGTTAGAACCCTGAGGAACTCCGGAGGTTGCTAAAAAGTTGTATGATTTAAAACCGTTATATGTAACATATAATTTACGTTGAGTGAGATATGATTTTACTAGTTGATCGAGGTAGTCACTCAATCCAAGCTGCTCTAGTTTATTAAGTAAAGATGTAATATAGAACTATTAGAATCTCTCTTTAATTACCTAATAGTTTCATTACATCATTTTTTTTCTGGTTGTCATGGTAACGTCACTACAAAGTAAAATAACCTCGACACTTCTAGATGCTGTATCTTCTAAAAGCCTTAACCTTAGTACTCATTTTAGAGGTAGTTTCAAGGACATTAACATTAATTTTTTTCTCTAAATAGCTGTAGAAGGCATCGTTTGAAAAATTAACTTTTCTCGATTTCCCAAAAAGTTCAAATGGAGCGGTATATGTTTTCGCTTCGTTTTGTAGCCTATTATTAGAAGGAGAGTGGTGAAAACCTTAGCTGAGTATCATCTTTCGTTTTAAAGTTTTTAGCACAATAGCATACACAAACTACAAAACAAAATAAGAACTTTTTCTTTGATTTATAAAGAAACGCTGGACGAAGCAATATGCTTTTTTCTCTTTGTTTTGTAGGCTGTTATTTAAGAAAAACTGATAAAAACCTGAATTTCGGAGCTTTCCTCGTTTTGAAGTGATGAGGTTATGAGTTACCTATAGTTATTCATCTTACCTAATTAAGGAACTATAACAACTAACACAAAAGTCTATAGGGTTGCGTTTGATTTTTTTAAGATATTTGATCGGATATAAAATTGTCTGAAATAACGCTTTCCATTGTCAAACATTTGCACTAAATCATAAATTCCCTATGATTGCAATAAAAACCATAAAATTTACTTTAAAATTAGCCATCATAGGTTGAATTTGTTTAAAACATACTTGAGTTATGCCATTTCAAAAATTTGAAACTTCTGTCCCCCATGTTGTTGTCATACTAACTAGAAAAAAGGTTTAAATTTATTTGTTTATAAGTAAACATAGATTATAATGAGTCTAATTTAGACCAACATTGTATTGCAACTCTTTGGAAAATGAAACGATCCTTTAATCTGGCAATTCATAATATTTTAAATGTGGCCATATTTGATTAAAAAATTTTGCCGCAAGATTCTAGAACAATTAATTTCGAAGATGCAACCGGTGTCCAGTATTAACTAATCACCCTGTATACTAACATATAGCAGCTGAATTAATAAAAATACTGACATGATTGTTAAATGTATAAGAATGACTATGCTTGACACCCCATTGTTTGTGATTCTGTAAAACCTAAAAAAGATAATTAAAAACTAATTAGGTAAAATCAAATGCAAAAAGATGCTCTACAAAGTAACTATGAAGTATTTTATTTGCGGAAATGAAAATAAAAAACATTGTTGCGGTTGATGAAATATTGCCCTTATCTTATGATGTTGCAAACTGAAAACAATTCCAAAAACTGAGTTTAATGTTCTTCCCGAGACATTGAAGCATTAAAATCGTTGTCTATCCAAAATGTTCTCACCACTTGACTGAACTACTAAAACTGCATTGTAATAAGAAAGATCTAAGAGTTTTAAAACATTGACCATTTATAACAGAACAGCACGTTGTACCTAATGTTTATTTTGAAAGATAAATTGTTCGTACTCGTATTTTTCACCATACAAGAACTAACGTTAATAATAATAATAATAATAATAATAATAATAATAATAGGACTTTATTTAAACATACTATTGGGCGAAGTCTAGCGTAGCTATTCCACTCAACCCAAAATAAAATATAAACTTAGTACAATATGAGAAATAAACAAACCAAAAACATAAACAACTATAGTACCATGCTTTGACCAAAACTACAAGCTAACGACTTAGCCTATACATCATCTGTTTTTTGAAACTTTCCACAGAGCATATTTTACTAAACAAATCAAAGTGTTCATTATAACATTTTATAGCATTATAAGTAAAAGACCGCGTGTATAAGGAGGTTCGGAAGTTAGGCATTGATAAATGGTGGACATATCTAAGAGATAAATCAGTGTAATGTAAGCTGCGACGACTATGAAACTTATCACGCAAATATTTTGGCGAAGAGGATCGAAAGACACGAAACAAAAAAGTTGCAAGGTGGTAATGAAAAAGTTGATCAATTTTCAACCATTTAAGTTGCTGTATGTACTTACTGATATGAGCATACTTTTTTAGTCCAAATATGAATCTGCAGCAGTTATTCTGCACCTTCTGAAGCCTGTATCTATTAATGGCATCAAGACAAGGAAAATATAACGTAAAACAGTAAAGTAAGTGAGGGATTACCAGAGATTCGCATAATTTTTTCTAAGTTTAAAGTTGAGGATGAGATGATTAGAGTACAACAGCTTTAAAGCAACATAACATTTTTTAATAACAGAAGACACGTGATTTTTAAAACGAAGGTCATTATCTATACTTAAACCAAGACTTTTGATCCTTTCATGTACAGGCAGTTGATTATGGTCCACATATACATTAATATCATCCTTCACAAAACATTTTTGTGACGGTTTTGACGCAAAGTATACTACAGAACACTTATTGCCGTTCAACTTTAAGTTAATGTTACTAGAACATTCACTGATGCTGCCTAGGTCCTCATTCACTTCTAAGCATGCGCTCTCTATGTTCTGTGGGTTGAAATGTAAGAATGAGTTAAACTGCGACGTACCAGATCTTAAATTAATTACTGCTGTAAAGTACAAGGAAGGTGCTAATTTAGTTCTAGAGATGAATTCTACACTATTTAAATTTTTTAATGATAAAGGCTTTATGTATGTAGGTTGGAAGCGTTGTTATGTTAAGGAGCATATACATTTATTGAGATGTTATCGTTGTTCTAGATTTGGTCATTACCAAAAAGACTGTAAAAGTAGTAAATCGATTTGTCCTAAATGTAGTCAAGATCATGCACTCAAAGACTGCAATTCTAACACATTTTCTTGTTCAAACTGTATAAGTTTAAATGAAAAGCGTAAGTGTAATTTTCCGACAGATCATTCCACAAATGACACTACCTGTAAAGTTCGACAGATTATGATAGACCAATATCGATTAAGAATCAACTATGGTTAGGTTAGCTCCAGGTTATCTCAAAGTAGGACACTTAAATGTGCGTTCTCTGTCGACAGGTTTTGACCATCTTAGGGAAATTGTGCTTGTGCACAGTTTTGATGTTATGTGCCTGTCAGAAACTTGGCTAACCACTAATGTATCTTCTTCTTTGTTTGTTATCTCCCAACTATAAGCTAGTTCGTAGTGATAGAGATGGACGGGGTGGTGGAGTGGCGATTTACGTGAGGAGTGATTTTATCGTGAATATAGTTGACGCACCGGTTACCTTTCCGGGTATTGATGCCCTATTTTTGGAGATTAAATTTAGTCGTTTGTCAATACTGTTTTGTGTTCTTTATGTTATTCCGCGTTTTAGTTTGAACTCGTTAATTAATTATACGGACAATGTAATTTCGGCCACACTGCCTCTTTTTAACCGCGTAATGATTTTGGGTGATTTTAATGTCGATCAACTTTACAATAATCCCTTGCTCCGTAACATGTCCAACTATGGCTTTGAACAATTAATTTCTGAACCTACTCGGGTGGCCGCCTCTTCGATGACCCTCTTGGATGCCATTTTCTATAATAAAACTGAGCAAGTTGCATCTTCAGGAGTACTAAATGCCGACTTAATATCTGATCATTCCTTAACTTTTTGTATTTTGAAACATGAAGTTACTAAATTACCACCTAAAACTATTACTTATAGAAATTACAAACAATTCGCATATGATCACTTTCTGAGAGACCTGGAGAGTGTAAAATGGGATGACGTTTATTACATCAATGATATTGATAGCAAAGTCGATTTTTTGACAAGTAACATTAAAAATCTTTTTGATCTTCATGCGCCCTACATTTCTTCTCGTGTCACTAAGCCATATGCTCCATGGCTAACTTATAATATCAGACTAATGATGTCAGAACGGAATCGGGCGCATTCAAAGTTTAAAAGAACTAAGGACCCACTAGACTGGAATTACTATTGTATCATGCGTAACGTGACGGTTTCAGCAATTAGAAGTGAGAAACAGTCTTACATCTGTGCGGCCGAGCGATCTCGCGACCCTGGTCTGCTTTGGAAGACTGTAAAGCACTTAGGAATTAAAAATAATCGCTGTACAGATATCCCTTTGCAGCTTCGCAATCCTAATGACATTAATCATTACTTTAGTTCTGTATTCTCAAGCCTTAATGATCGACGTCCAGCCACTACTCATTATACTTCAACTAAATACAAGGAAGGCTCGGTATTCTCTTTTGTACTTCCTGACATAGACGATATTAAAAATATAATATCTAAACTTAAGCTTTCCAGTCCTGGGTGGGATAACATTTCTGCGAAGATGATCAATTTTTGCTTGCCAAAACTTGCTCCTCATATCACACATATAGTTAATTGTTGCCTCGAAAGCGGTTACTTCCCAGTATCATGGAAAACCTCCGTTATTATTCCCATTCCAAAAATAAACAATCCGGTTAACTTTAGTGACCTTCGTCCCATAAGTTTAGTACCTACATTTGTAAAAATTATCGAGAAAGTTGTACATCTGCAACTTTACAATTACGCATTAGAGAATAATATAATTTCACCGTTCCAATCAGGTTTTCAGAAAAATCAAAGTACTACCACGGTACTGTTGAAAGTCCTGGACGATATAATAAGAGAGCGTGATAAGGGCAACTGCACGGCTCTCGTTTTACTTGATTTCTCTAAAGCGTTTGACACAATCGATCATGAGCTAATGTGTGCCAAATTGTCTTACTTTGGACTTGATGCAATCGCATGTAGTTTTTTCGTGTCTTACTTTAAAGACCGCTTCCAAGTAGTTCGAGTTAATGGGCTTCTTTCGGATAAAGTGCCAGTTACTAGTGGTGTGCCCCAAGGGTCAGTACTGGGACCCCTTCTATATTTAATCTATACTTCAGATATATTTAGCCGTGTTAAATTTTCTAATATTCTAGGATATGCTGATGACACCCAACTGTACCTATCCTTTAAGATGTGCGACACAACTACCGCATGCGAGCAGCTTAATTGCGATCTCGACTCCATCTCTAAATACAGCATGGACCACAATCTTAAACTAAATGCTGATAAATGTAAGGTCATATGCTTTGCGCCTGCTGTAATAACTCAGTTGGTTAAATCACACATGAGTTTAGCTATTGAAGGTGTACCCATCAATATATGTTCTGAAGTTAAGAACCTTGGTTTAATCTTCGACGAAGACCTCCGCTTTGACACCCACGTCTCCTTACTCATTAGAAAATGTTATTTTGTTCTCAAACTGCTATACAGCAACATGGATATAATTAACTTCAAAACTCGCAAAAAGCTTACAGAAACCTTAGTCCTGTCATTGCTTAACTATGGTCTAGTAATTTTCTTTCCATGTTTAAACTCAAGAACACAAAATCAGATTCAGATGATCCAGAACAGTTGTTGTCGCTTTATATACAGTCTAAGAAAGTTTGATCATGTTTCTGCCAAGATCAATGAACTTAAATGGCTGAAAATGTCTAATGTCTACCGCTTACAGTTGCTTTCTCTGGTGCATAGAGTACTGCTTACAGATTTTCCGTCATATCTAAGAGAAAAATTGAAATTTAGAAGTAGTGTTCACCAGCTAGGGTTGCGCTTCACCTCCTCGTCACTCGATATGCCTAAGTATTGTACGTCATTATTTTCCAGGTCATTTACGTATAACGCTGTAACATTACATAACCGCTTTTGTAAGGATTTAGTGCGTTTCAATATCAGCAGCTTCCGTAAGGCTATCAAGAATATACTTGTCGAGCTACAATAGTTTTTACGTTTATCATTGATAGGTTCTCTTTTTTTCTGTTATCTTACCTTTAAGTTTACTGATTTCTGTACACAGGTTAAGTAGAATAGTTATGCTAGACTTCGCCTGTGTATATGATTACACAATAAAGACCTATTATTATTATTATTATTAAATGGTGTAAAAGGTAAGTATCGTCAGCGTATGCGACGCAAGTTGAAAATTTGGGCTTTGGGAGTAAATCAGCGGTGTAAATTAAAAACAGAATTGGTCCCAGGATAAATCCTTGAGGGACTCCCGACGTCACTCTGCCGACATTGACTATTGAGTAAATAAGATCGGAAGAAACTAACAGAAACCTCATAAAAACCGTAGTAAGTCAATTTACTACAAAGCAACACATGATCCAGTGTATCAACAGCTTTCGAAAAATCCAATGAGACCAAAAGACTTGCCCTACCAGCATCAAGGGATCCAATGCACTCGTCCACCAAATGAGTCAACGCAGTTGTTGTACTGTAATGAGTACGAAAACCTGACTGGTTTTCGGGTATAATTTTAGCTTCAGAAACATAATCATATATTTGTCTATGAAGAAACTTTTCACATACCTTGGACAACACAGGCAAGATGCTGATTGGTCTCAAATAGGATACGTTGCCTAATGAGTTATATGGGGACCACATATTTCCTCCAATAAAAGAGTATGTACCCTTACATCATTTAATTGAGCGTATTGATTATTTTTTAGGTGATTAAATTTGTTACATTCTCTGTATTAGAGGTAAAAAATTAGTTGGTTAAGAAAAAATGGAACAACCATATTATATAAGCTTTACTTTTTCACAAGAGTTTTTATTTTTTAAATATTATTTTAACCAGGCAATTTTTCAACTGGATTTTTGATGGGACTGATATTTTGAGGGAATACTAGTGAAGTATACCAAATTTGAATAGCTATTTAAACACCACAAACAAATATTATTGAGAAACTGAATACATAAACAAAAAATATCTCTAACACGAAATTAAAAATATTTCATGTGAATGGGCTTTTTAAGCACTTTTAGACCTAATGTCATATTAAATATGAAACGAAATAAAACAAGTTTTTGCAAAATGTAGAATGTGCTTCTACTCAAAAAGAAATTATTCCTGTATTTCACAAAACCTGCTAGAATGATAATGTAGGTAGTACATAAAATATGTATAGTAACTACCAATTTTTTAGCATATATTTTTCATGTAAATCAAAAGACTTGAAAACTTGTTTCTTTGAATTGAATCTAATAATGAGAGATTTCCCTTACTTTTAAGTGTATACCTCCGATATAACTGTAAGTAGATATCACACTGATTTGTGGGACACTATTTTTTCAACAAGGAAACATTACTCTTCTGAAAGCATGAAAAAGCGCAGGTAACGCATTTTCAACTCGTCGAATTTGTTCTTCCGCTTCCTGCTGTCAACAACTGCTGTGTATGTTTTCCAATGATTGTCACATTTCAGCACGATTCTTTACTCACGAAGGAAACGACGTCTTGCTTTCTTTGACAACAGCTTCAATTGGATGTCCGCATGTTTTCCTTTTACGAGCATTTCCATGTCCCACGGCAAACATTTATAATTACAATTAAGGCACGTGTTTCCTGTTACGTTCGATCGGATTCAAGCGACAGTTCTATAGTGCAAGAGTTAATGACATTAGATGGCATTTATTTAAATATTATATCTGCTTTCCTTTTCAATGAGCGGGAAATATTCTTGAAATGTCACTAGTCGCGCTGCAGTTTTTTAATGGTCGATTGGCAGCTGTCGCTAATTTTTGCCGAGTTAGTACCGTTATTATCCAGGCCGCTGTTTGCTTATAAGCGTATACAGTAGTGTTATTTATGAGTTTATAGAAGGTGTCGGGGTATCATGTATACAAAATTACGTGTATGTATTTAAATGAGGAGAACGTAAAAAGGTTGTGTCAACCGTTAAATGTCAAAAACACAAATGAGCTAACAGTTTAGAAACTAACAAATTCTACATGCACAAAACCAACTTTTATGGACGATTGTACAATATTAATGCAATATTTGATCTTTACGAATAACGATTGCGTTCCAATACTTAGACATCTAATTAGAGTTGATATATAATATGCGTCCACATCCGTGGATATTTCTAGCTTCCATTCAAAATGATTGCTTAAATATATGTTTCCTAATGACACAAAGATTAGGCTTATAATCTTTCTATTACGGCTTAGTATTGGCCAATACTCTTTTTTTTATAAAAAGCATCTAGTACCTGTTGAACGCATTTGTATTAAAGTAGTACCTACACATGAATTGGGTATTATGACATGTTTTGAAAATTACGTAAAATTAATCTTGAAGTGCTTATATATCGTACGCCATGTTAAAAAAAAACAAAAAAAATATTTGTAGGTAGAGAATTTCACGTCTGAAATCAGAATCTTAGGAGTCACCGCCAAAACGCTTCTATCCAAGGTTATTCAACTCGTGACGTCAAGTGTCATGTAATTATTACCGAGGAGCGTGCTGTTTAATAGTGTACTATCATTCTTGTATTGGAAAAACTATTGTGTGGTGTTTATTGAAAGGACGGGGTAGGAGATCGCACCAAAAATTGATTTGTGTTATTTAAAAGTATCTATTATATATGGAAAACAAAACAAGTGTTGTTGTGTACATGGTTATAAAGGTACTTCAGTCAGTACAGTTAACAAAATTTTTGTTACGGTTCCTCGAGATTGTCAACGTATGAAAAAGTTGTTTAAGGCCCCTAGACGTGATATGCCGAAATCGCAAAGTTTGTTTTTCTGTTGTGAAGATCACCTTAATTCCTACTGTAAGTTTTATTATTCTTTTTGGGGTTATAAGTGTTTACCATTCAGTTTCCATTCTGTTATAGCTTGAAGAGGATATGAAAAATTATATGTGTTTTAAGTTGATAGAATGACGTTGTTCCCCATATATTCGACTGTTAGCCAGACCGGAAACGAACCGCAAGAGCTCCAAAAATAAATGGCAATTTATATTTATCCTGACCTCTAAAATAAATGTCAAGTTTAGGGTACATTTTTGATTCCTACATTTTTATGTTTACAAATAGTATGTTTCCAACAACCCACTGTAATCAAATTATCAATGCTACGTTAATTTGATAAAAAGTTCAATTATGCTGTTGCTTGTTGCTTTTACGTTCCTTATCTCCGCCGCGTTGAACCGGTCGTCGCTGTTCACAAATTCCATAACAATGAGCATGCCTTCAGAAGGCATAACACATGAGTACTTCACTTTTTCTTGGCGTATTTTAATTCGCTTGTCACAAAATGAACGCAAACAACAAACTGATAAATTGACGGGCTGAGGCTGACGCGTGACGCGCTGACCCCAGATGTAAACAAGCGGCCATTTACAAGACACCTGACGTCACGGCCAATATGTTGGCGTTTTGGCGGTCCTTTAAATATTCACATGTTTAATATTAAAAATGCACCTTACGATCCATTTTTTTTTAATTTATAAGCTGTCACACCTGTTTTGTGTATTAGATGCTACCCATTAATATGCAATTTAATAAAATATAAATACATGGCAAATACCCAATTATTGAAATATCTCTATGCTCTGCAAAATGGAATTAAAATTAAGAGTTTACATTCACCTTGCCACATTTCTTTCATATATACCTACAATACAATTACTTCGTTATGCTTTAATAAAAGAAATTCAATATTATTTACCACTTACGAAATGCCCTAATTTGCATGTGTATTTTTTATTTTTATTGTCTTAAAACCTACTCATTTATTCTTTTTTATAGTGTGTATATTTTCAGGCTTATAAATATATATATTTGAAAACTGAGATGGTATTCATTAAAAAATTTGTAAGGATACCTCATAATATAATGTTGTTACATATATTTCTTCCGGTTATACAGAAAGTAGGCGTTAATTTTATTTTGGTTATGTTGTTCTTTGTCCCAGTTTAAGTTTAATTTTATTATTTTATAGGCATGTAGTATTTTAATTTTTTAATACATTCCATACATTGCCATTTTGTTGAAAGCTAGCAAAAAAACTTCATATTCGAACTAGTACACTTGAGGGCCAGTTGCACAAAAGTGGATCTCAGTTAATCCGGGTTTAATCCGTGGTCCGGTGTTCTGATTGGTGCTGCTATAGCAACAATCGTGGATTAAACCCGGATCAAATTTAATCCATGTTTGTGCAAGCCTTAACAAATTATTAGCGTTTATGCCCCAAAAGTTACTTGTAATCTGCTTCTCAAAATATTACCAAATATTTGCCATACACAGGGGTTAAAAATGTTTGCACAATTGACTAAACTTCAGTAAATAATAACATTTTTATTTCAAATACAGAGACCCATTTTTATTTTAAATATTCGACGGAAAAAATAATTCTGAATCGAAATTAACGCCGAAAACATTGTTTTTCTGATGTGTAAGATGTAAATATTTTGTATAAGATGTCAATGACATGTGGATATTAATCATTTTTCCAAGAAATGCATGAGATAAAAATTCAGGTAATTCTACGACTCAATTTGCAGTACACTGATAAAGTTTTCAGTCTTTGGCGGTTATGTGCTAATCTAGTTTGTAGAAGTTAACCTGGAATGCTGCTAAACGGTCATTAACGCTTGCATATGAAATAGGTAGCAGTGTTTAGTACCTTGAGTTAGTGGAAAAGAACCTAGAATAGTATTCTACGAAGCAGGCTTTTTTGAATTTACTTGAATATAGCACGACGTTATATAAAATCAAGATTTATTACTGTGCTTTTATTCTAGTCAAGGAATTGAATTATATGTATTAGTATTTGTATTTAAGACATCATCATTATGCATAAACGCTGCATATAAAATATAACCATACAAATTGCAAGTAGGTACCTTATATAAACACATTCAAATTGAATGAACTGAATTTGTATAGTATATAGTATATATTGCAAAAAGTGTAATGCCTAAATTTTCGTATTCTTAGAATTGTATGGATTCAACAAGTTTAAGTCATGGCACTTCCTGGTGTATGAAGCCTAGTAGTTTAAAATCATTTTTACTAAACAGTTACGAAACCGTAAATGTGGATCTTGAAGACTTTCTCAGCAAAGACGACACCGAGATCTTTAAAATGGGTGACAAGTTGTATTGTCAGAATGTCAATGATGTAGTGATAACAAATGGAAAAAGTTGGCCAGAATAATAAATCGAAACACATTTTTTATGTTAAGAAAGACTTTATTTGATGAGCATCATTAATACGAAGCGTTCAAATTATGCTGTAAAGCTCAACAGTCAGATAAGAAAGCAACATTCCAAAAAATTTTATGATCGATCACAGTATCTATATCTATCTATCTATCTATCTATCTATATATTTATAAAATAAAATAGTGGAAGTAAGACACTCTATCTGGTGTTTTTTTTTCTGGTACAAATACAACTGTAGGTTAGAATATACAATTTAAGATACCTGCAGTGACTAAATAACACTATTATATATCATATTAAAGGTGGGCAGAAATACAAAATTATATTTATGAATTATGTAAATGCTAATAGAATTAGAATGAAATAAGTAGACGTCGCAAGGTTCTTTATAAACAAAGCATGAGATCAGAGTCTGTACACATACATAGCAGCTACCATATTTACAAGACGTTTACCTTGCACTGTGTAAAGAGTAAAACTACTTATATGCCCACCGTGTCAGCAAAATAACTATTATATTACTGTAGTAGTACTTTGTAATAAAAAATAAATGTGGAGTGTAAAACACTGTTTTAAATACACTAAATTTATTAACCATTATTGTTATGAATATACATATGTTAATAGAAATGAAACTCTTTTTATCTTAGTTGAGCTTTTGAACATTTTTTTGTCTTCTTTAGGGCCTATAACTTTTCATTAATTGACTATACAAAGAAAAGAGGATTAAAAACCATATGAAAAATACTTACAATAGATATCGAATTAGTCAATGTCATAAGTAGTGTAAGGAACTACAAACATAGTTATTCATTGTAAGTAAAATAAATCATTATAAAGTTATTGGGAAATATTTAAGCCAAAGCATTGGTCGAATTCATAACGATGAATATTACAGAGGTTGCTTTATATCCCTTTTATGTTCTTTAATTTAGCTGATTAAATGTCTAGAAGAGCCGACCTATATATACCAATTCATAGTTATTACAACTTAGAAATAAACTGTATTAGTTCAATTTTGAAAAAAGAGTATAAATTTTAGCAAGTGGATAGCAACAAACATAAATTTTAATTTATAACAACAATTTCTTTAGTTTGTCTCTAAGACCTCTTATTATATGTATTGCACAACATTAATTATGAGTAAGGAAGTAATACCATTAGTTAAAACCCTATCAGATATATCTCCATCAATTAAAATAGTTTCAGAAATTAGAAAATCGTTAGGCTAAAGAAACAGGGTATGGACTAGATGCTATTTTTGTTTTGTTTTAAATTTTTGTTTAATAACGTTTAGGCAAGTCTGCTTTTTAATGCCGCAATTATATTTATGTTAGTTTTAAATTTATGATAGGAAAGAAAATTTAGATATACCGGTTCGCTACAAAGTATGGAACCAGCAAGATATTTCAGGTTCTGTTCCACCGATTTCTCTGAAATTGTGCATGGGCCTATGGGTAACTAATATACATCTTCTGTAACTTTTTCCACTCCGTGTCAGTTCTCGTTTACGAGATATGGGAGCAACTTGAATTTTTTTAATGGGAAGCTGCATTTTTTTCGTTTTTTTTTTTACTTTTAGCGTACCCGATGGTAATAATTGGCTTTCTTGTCCATTTTAGCGATGAAGAAAATTGTTCTCATTCTTTTCTTTCTTTGTCAGGCTCAGATATGGTATTTACACTTTTCTCAACTCAGAAGCAATAAAAGGTACAAGTGTGATAAATTTTTGAAGCCAGGAAATATATCCCCTTCAGTGATATGCCCTTTGGCCCCCAACTTGCAACTTGCGCCCATATCCAGAAAATGCATTTTAATTACTCTTAGGCCCATGCACAGTTTCAGAAAAATCGGTCGAACAGAAACTGAAATATCCTGCTGGTTCCATACATTGTAGCGACCCTGTATATGTCAGTTTGAAATTTATGATAGAAATGAAAAGATATATATCAGAAGAAATGGGTTTATTTTAGTAATATACAATTATAGTATTTTGACTATTCTTATCAATAAAGTATCCAAAATTGTAAGGTTTTGCTACTTTCTTTTTCAACTAAATTGTTTACTTATGTAGGTATATTATATGAATGGTATTCGTCTTGTTTGTTAAAAAATATATTAGCAAATGTAAGTATATCTAAAATAATGCAATGTTATTGAACACTATCCCTATATTTGGTAAAAACTTCTTTCCGAAAGTGTAAAGTAATATTGGTGAAAAGGGATACAAAATCTAAACTTATTAAACAATGATCAACATGAGGTCAATAGGTCATAAATTTATTAGAAAAACAAAATAATATTTTACGTAATGAGAGTTGTCATAGTTATAAGTTGAACTTAACACAACTGGAAAAAATATAATTTTAAAAAACATTTAATTTAGGTATCTTAGGTAAAGAATAAAACTTTGGAACTATACTGTTATATTTATTAAATATTTTACTATATCAGGTAAAGAAATCATTTTTATTAGCCTTATTTTGAAAGAAATGGTATACATGATCAGAATAAATGGTAACATAAAACTTAGTCTAGTTTCTAGTTCCTAGATATAAAAACTGTAGTAATAGTTGTAGTTACATTTAGTCTATAGTTAATTTATAAAATTATTTATTATAGGCCCTGAAGAATAAACAAATGTCCGAAACCTTGGGTAAGGTAAAAGGAGTTTCATACCTACTGACCGATACCGTACTCTTATTCTGAAAGTTTTACACCTAGAAAATTTCTATGCGTGTCCTGTTCAGTATAGCTGTAATGACATTCATTATTAATTTATGCCAAAATTTTAAGTATTTTTGATTATAAACGAAGCCGTAGCGCTGCGTTTCCCCCAGTACCTAAAATAGCAGCTAAACGAACAATAGACGTCACGGTCGTGAGCGTGCGCTGCATCCAATGTTCATAAAAGGCCAACCAGCTAGCATTGACTGTCTGAATCACTCATAAAAAATAAGAACCTGTTCCCAGAAGCAAAACGTGTACATTTTCACCTCGATACCTAACTGTCAACCCTTCTTTGGACTTCCCCTAAAGAAAACACGGGAAAGTAAACGCAACCAAACGGTATCGCAAGCAATTCAACGGTAATAACGTGATGCGGTGTGCGTTAAGCTACGTACCGTTCAGAAATCCTTACGTGTATCCATTGCAGATTCACTGGTTCACTCTCGATTTCGCGACGCGTTCGGTTTTTCGGTGGAAACGGTGCATCACACACATCCTACTCCGTAAAAAGAGCGGCACTTATCTTTCAAACGGGCGATCTCGCTATGACCACGTTAAAACTGTCCGCGCGCCGCAGTCACCTGTGTGGGGAAAGCAGCGGCGGCATGATTGCGTCACCTGGTGTGGGGCGAAGGTTGCCGTGAATCTCGAACGCAGATGTTTATCCTTTCGTGACTTTTTTTATTCCTTTCCTTATGGAACTGATTGGAGCTGTCATGGGTGGCTGGGGAGGAAGATTATTACATGCATAAGCAGGTGGAAGTTTTTGAAGAAAGCCTATTTATAGACCACGGCACTCTTACTTTTTCTCTTGTTTTCATCATTGGTTTACTCATAATAGAATCATAATAATCCATGTTTATATCAATAGCATACTGGTATCGCTTGTTATTAAACGATATGCATCTATAGCATGGAGACTTGAATAGTAGATCAAGAGCGAAACCTTGTGCTGAAGTCGCCATTCATATAGGGTGTACGATATAGCAGAGTTGGATCCAGTACAAGTATTTTAATTTCGGTACATCGAGTACATTTGGAGTACTTGTACTTAGTATTAATTCCATTTACGGATTATGTACTTGTACTTAGCTTGCATGGTCAAGATAAAATACTTAGAGAGTACTAAATACTACTAGGTACCTACTAACTAGTTGTATTCCTTGTTGATAGCTAATTGATTACCTGCATTCTGCCTTCAACCGTAGGACGTTATTTTGCGATAGTTACCTATATGAACTAAAGCGTCCTATATTTTACTATTGACCAAAGAAAGCAATAAGCACTTTTTAAAATTTTGAAGATTAATGAGCATCACCAGCGTTAATGTATATTAAAGAAAAACCATCAAAATTGACTGTTTAGCGCACACATTCTTTTATTTAATTTAAACAATTAACCAGGTTTTTATTCAAAACTGTAACCACATAACTTTTAAACTGATCATCAAAATTTTAAATTTGCGTAGGTAATCCAAATTTTATTCTAAGTGTAGTCAAAAAATTACATTAATAATACTCCCATCAGTGATGGTAAAACTACTTCCCAACGTGTTATTAATTGCAATTACAATTACTTTCACGATAGATTTTACATATAGGAATATTTTTACCCTGAGATAAGCTAAAAATTCTGCATGTGAAGTATTTTCACTGGCATCGTCCGGTTCTGGAAAATCCATATAGGTAATAAAAAATTTGACAATATTCTAGAGGTGCATTGCAAGGACTTTGGTTATTATCATTCGAAGGAAAAAGTGTATTTGGTCTTTACTCATGACGAATTCTCTAACTGCAACATAATTTCCATTATCT
Source organism: Rhyzopertha dominica (assembly GCA_025024175.1). Classification (NCBI taxonomy): domain Eukaryota; kingdom Metazoa; phylum Arthropoda; class Insecta; order Coleoptera; family Bostrichidae; genus Rhyzopertha; species Rhyzopertha dominica. The sequence continues at coordinate 60,449,068 of QCXZ01000003.1, forward strand.
TTATCAGAATGAACCCAGTTAAATTTAAACTGTTTTTAACGTTTGCTATAACTAAATCCCAGAACTCAAATCTACCTATGGTTGCATAACTACAAAATATTCTTACAAAAAAGTTTACAAGTGATTTTATTGTTTAAGCAGTCAAATCCATCTTGTAGTATATGGTACATTCAATTTCTTAGCGCATATATACGCGTTCTACTTCATCGAAAGTTTTAGTCGATCTATCGACACTAATCCATATAAATTGTTTTGTTAAAGCACTGTAATAAATTTTATGTAAAACAGTTTCAATAATGAGTAGTTGAGTTTTTTGGAAGTTATTAAATAATAATAAAACACTTTTTATCCTATTAAGATAATATTTTGTCGGATAGATCGCTGTCTCTTGAAAAACACTGACAAAAAATTAATAGTCTGACGTTTCAATTACAACTGTAATCTTTGTCAAAGACGCAGAACCTCAAAATTTGCCTGACACAAGTTCAAACAAATTTTTGAAAGTAAATAAACAAATCACCAAGGAAGCGAGACGTCATAGAAACAACGTGCCAACCTGATAAAAAAGGAACCTAACGATGAAAAAGGAACTACCTACCTACTAGATATACACGAACTACTTGATAAAAGATAACTACAAAATAGCCTTCCAAATGTCACCTAACTCATAATTTCCATAATCCCTATTAAAATTATTAGTATTCCTACAAATTTCTATAGCTTCTTTTATTAGACGTTTGTGATAATATTTTTCTCTATGTAAAATTTTTGTTTTATCAAAATCAATCATGTGTCTAGTCAAATATGAGTGTTCAGCTACGGAAGATTTATCTATCTGTTGCAACCTAGTAGCACGTATGTGTTCTTTCAAACGCGTACCTACTTTTCTTTTTGTTTGACCTATGTAACACTTTCCGCAAGAACAAGTAATTTTGTAAACACCTTCACTCTCTAAATGTACTTTATCTTTAGTAGAATTTAAAATTTTATCTAAATTATTATATGTACTATCAACAACTAAAATATCATGTTTTCTAAGCATCCTCTTTAATTTTTCCGAAAGGCCTTGTACATAAGGCAAACTCAACTTCAATTTACTTAGTCGTGGCTGAGAATTTACTTGATTTGGATGAGCACTTTTATTAAAAACTGACCAAATATTCTTACTACTATAACCATTTCTCATTAGCGCTGATTTAAGATAATATATTTCTTTTTGTACAGAACTTTCGTCTGATATCCTTTGTGCTCTAACAAATAACGTCCTAATAAGACTATTCTTTTGAGAAGGAGGGTGGTGAGATGTGGCATGTAAATATCTGTCTGTGTGTGTTGGTTTTCTGTAAACCTTGTGTCCTAACTGTCCAGTGTTTGTTCTGTAAATTTTGACATCCAAGAAAGGTAAACTACCATTGCTTTCTAATTCCAAAGTAAATTTTATGTCGGGATTTTGACTGTTCAAATGATTTAGAAACCTACCCAGCTCTTCTATACCATGGGGCCAAATAACAAAAGTGTCATCTACGTACCTATACCAACATTTTGGTTTAAGATGAAAACTGTTTATCGCTACATGTTCAAAATTTTCCATAAACAAATTGGCTACTACAGGACTTAGAGGTGAACCCATTGCACAACCTGAATTTTGTTCATAAAAATTATCGTTCCATAAGAAATAAGTAGATTTTAAACAATGTTCGGATAATCTGGCTATCGTGTCACCTAAGGGATCGCTATTAAGCTTGGATTTGATGATATCTATCGTTTCAGGAATGGGTACTTTCGTAAATAAAGAAACCACGTCAAAACTAACCAAAATATCACCTTCTGAAATACTTAAACCTTTTATAATATCGATAAAGTGTGAAGAATTTTTGATGAAACTACCGGTATTTCCTACATAAGGTTTTAAATAGTTGGCACAAAATTTTGCCAATCTGTAACAAGGACTGCCAATCGTATTGACTATGGGTCTTAACGGGACACTGGTTTTGTGGATTTTGGGCAAACCATACAATTTAGGTACCTAAATTGTATGGTTTGCCCAAAATCCACAAAACCAGTGTCCCGTTAAGACCCATAGTCAATACGATTGGCAGTCCTTGTTACAGATTGGCAAAATTTTGTGCCAACTATTTAAAACCTTATGTAGGAAATACCGGTAGTTTCATCAWAAATWCTTCACACTTTATCGATATTATAAAAGGTTTAAGTATTTCAGAAGGTGATATTTTGGTTAGTTTTGACGTGGTTTCTTTATTTACGAAAGTACCCATTCCTGAAACGATAGATATCATCAAATCCAAGCTTAATAGCGATCCCTTAGGTGACACGATAGCCAGATTATCCGAACATTGTTTAAAATCTACTTATTTCTTATGGAACGATAATTTTTATGAACAAAAATCAGGTTGTGCAATGGGTTCACCTCTAAGTCCTGTAGTAGCCAATTTGTTTATGGAAAATTTTGAACATGTAGCGATAAACAGTTTTCATCTTAAACCAAAATGTTGGTATAGGTACGTAGATGACACTTTTGTTATTTGGCCCCATGGTATAGAAGAGCTGGGTAGGTTTCTAAATCATTTGAACAGTCAAAATCCCGACATAAAATTTACTTTGGAATTAGAAAGCAATGGTAGTTTACCTTTCTTGGATGTCAAAATTTACAGAACAAACACTGGACAGTTAGGACACAAGGTTTACAGAAAACCAACACACACAGACAGATATTTACATGCCACATCTCACCACCCTCCTTCTCAAAAGAATAGTCTTATTAGGACGTTATTTGTTAGAGCACAAAGGATATCAGACGAAAGTTCTGTACAAAAAGAAATATATTATCTTAAATCAGCGCTAATGAGAAATGGTTATAGTAGTAAGAATATTTGGTCAGTTTTTAATAAAAGTGCTCATCCAAATCAAGTAAATTCTCAGCCACGACTAAGTAAATTGAAGTTGAGTTTGCCTTATGTACAAGGCCTTTCGGAAAAATTAAAGAGGATGCTTAGAAAACATGATATTTTAGTTGTTGATAGTACATATAATAATTTAGATAAAATTTTAAATTCTACTAAAGATAAAGTACATTTAGAGAGTGAAGGTGTTTACAAAATTACTTGTTCTTGCGGAAAGTGTTACATAGGTCAAACAAAAAGAAAAGTAGGTACGCGTTTGAAAGAACACATACGTGCTACTAGGTTGCAACAGATAGATAAATCTTCCGTAGCTGAACACTCATATTTGACTAGACACATGATTGATTTTGATAAAACAAAAATTTTACATAGAGAAAAATATTATCACAAACGTCTAATAAAAGAAGCTATAGAAATTTGTAGGAATACTAATAATTTTAATAGGGATTATGGAAATTATGAGTTAGGTGACATTTGGAAGGCTATTTTGTAGTTATCTTTTATCAAGTAGTTCGTGTATATCTAGTAGGTAGGTAGTTCCTTTTTCATCGTTAGGTTCCTTTTTTATCAGGTTGGCACGTTGTTTCTATGACGTCTCGCTTCCTTGGTGATTTGTTTATTTACTTTCAAAAATTTGTTTGAACTTGTGTCAGGCAAATTTTGAGGTTCTGCGTCTTTGACAAAGATTACAGTTGTAATTGAAACGTCAGACTATTAATTTTTTGTCAGTGTTTTTCAAGAGACAGCGATCTATCCGACAAAATATTATCTTATTATATTATGGACGCTGAAAGCATTCACCCTCGTATACTTTTTATCCTACTTTTTATCCTACTTCCAATTGTTGCCAAAATTAAAAATTGGAAGTACGATAAAAACAAGTGTTTTATTATTATTAAAACAGTTTTGCTTGTGGAAACTGTCTTTTCAATATCTATCTGCCTACTGGCTTGCAATCGAATTTAAATTTTCCAGAGATTGAAAATATTATAAAAAGTTTTAAGAAATTGTAATGAATTACTTAACAACATTGGCTACCATAAATTAAAAAGGTCTGATTGTATTTTAAGACGCGTTTTTTGTAGACAGCTTGTGTACCTACAGTGGTGACTATGTGTGCAAATTTCTGCCGTAACTACAACTTTATACCTTATGGATGGCAGATTTCCGATTATACTGGAACTGCACCATTATTTGTAACAACGGCAGCAGCAATAGCAGCAGCAGTAACAACAACAATAACAGTAACAACACAAGCAAGGAGAAACTTATAACTCCGAAAATTGATTTAGAACTGTAGATATACCTAGGTGACAAAAGAAGCTCCTTAAATATGCTTCACGATTATCCAATAATTAAAAAAGTATTTTTATGTTACAACAACTATTTTCCATGACCAGTGTCCGTAGAACGTCGGTTTCCATTTGTACCCATCATCAATAGCCTGCAGCATCACGTTTAAAGCGACTAAAATTTTGAAAAGCTGGTTATTTTAAATGCAAATTAAATAAATTATTCTTCAATAGTAGGTCGTAGCTCAAAATTATAACTACCTTCTCTACCAGATAAGAATAATAATTATAAAGCCTAAAGAAGCCTTCAAAAGAAAGCCCCAAACGTAACAACACAGATTTTTTTACAATTTTGACTGCTACATACTTGCAAAATAAAAATTATTGCAACTAAACAATAGCCATCAGAAATAGAAACATACAAATTTAAAAAAATTAATCTGATATGAAACTCTTCTCGCTCATGATTCAGTGAAATGCATAAATGTAAGCAATAACATGCTAACTCACTTCTCAAGTACTTCTAAAATTTCTTACGTATTCCTGTGCACAAATCCGCCACTGATGGGTAAAAATTTTGAAGAAAGTTCACGAACTATAGAACTATTACTTTTTATCTTACTCTCCTCATTGGTTTACTAAAATTGTTTGTTATTGAACGATATGCATCTATAGCATGAAGACTTCAATAATAAATCAAGTCGATGGAGTCGCCAATTATACTGGTGCCATAGAAATAAGAACATCTTGTAATAATTGCGTTGCTAGGATAAATTTTGTAGTACAATAATTTTATTGTTAAAATATAAAAAATTACGCTACAAAAATAGGATAAGAACAAGATAGATTACAACTACCAGTAAATCAAATTTGAAATTGTTTATAGGAATTCTAAATTTATGATTAAAAAATATACTACACCTTAATTCAAATCATAAACATTTTCAGATGAAGAACTGTCATTAGCCGTACGCCTGTACACATTCCCACCATTGCTCAATTATTAATTTTTCAACTTTCGGTAGAGATTCTGTCTACAAGGATAAAAACAGCTTCTTCGCCATATCGCACCAACATTTTTATCATCATAACTAAGTTGGATGGTTTCAAATGTGCACTTCTTGTGAAACATTCTGAATTAATTAGACACCTGGGAAACAAGTCGATTGTTTTAATGTCCTTTATTTAACGAGATAGTTCTGACGATCGACGACGATCTGACTATACTGCATTGAGATGTGCAGAATTTTGTCTACGTCCCTTATTTTTACAGGAGTTGCAAAAATTTCTGGCCTAAGTTTGAAGGTCGATTTTGTTTGTAATTTTGGTAATATCAAAGGCGTATAGACCTGGAAATTTATTTTTGCGCATTTGCCAAGGTTTTTTCTGATGTGGTTTTTTAATTTCCAATATTCCAAAAGGGTTACTTTATTGCCTTTTCTTTGGCAATGAAAGACCTAGATGTTTTGATCTAAACAATGAATTTTTGATCTAAAAATCAATAAAATTTGTTGTGCTTCTATTTGGGTTTATACTTGCAATGTGGTCTGTAATCCTATTTTTATTCTCTTCTCTCTATAGCCTTTATTCCGAATCTATTGAGCCTATTTTTAACTCAAACACTAACAACTTTGATATCATTCACTGTGACGAAAATATGAGTATCATTTAGGTATGTTAACATTATACAACATTCTTTATACTCTACCTTTGTTTTTTTTCTTTTCCGGTGCACAATTTTTGTATCCTATCCATTGTTAAAGGTTACCTAACTTTAAAATGGGTGTCAATTTTTTTCCAAATTTTTCGTTTATAATTCTTCATTAAAAGTATTGAACACGGATTGTTTAATTTACAATGATTGATATGCGGATGCAAGGATTATAACATTATAACATCATATATCGGTTTTCCATAAATTTCAAACTCAATTTTATGGCTCTTTACTGACATACTTCGATAAGTCCAGCAAATTAAGAAATTAAGAAATTAAGAATTTTAAGAATACATTCAACTTTAAGAGGGCAATTTACAATTACTTCTTACTTTGTTTTAAGGTAGATGAGATTTTGATATCCTTTAATAAATGTTTTATGTTATTTCTATTTATTATCTGTATTCTTCTTACAGGTTTTAGGTTTCGTCTGAAACAATCTTCACGAGTTTCATGCAGTAAGTTGTACTTTAAGCTAGTATAGTTCTAATTAAATGCTGAGCCTGGAATATCAATGTAATATGGATCTTTGCCATTTGTGAAAAACTCTTTTTGCTAATCTAATTATATGTTTTAATTTTGAATTCACATAGGTATTTCCAGGGAGTTCAAAATTAGCAAAAGATACATTATATCGTCAGTAATCGCTTTATTTAATTTTATATACTCCACATAATATGTTTAATAATTAATAAAGAAGTTTTCTCTGGTTCCGGCTCACACAACTTTAGCGTATTATTATTTTTAGGATTTTTTTTGTTCATTTTCTATTATGTTTGTATACTTGTCTGCCTAAACTCTGAAGTGCTAACGCGTTATTTATTTCCTTGGTAGTCAAATTTCAGCTTTCAACCTTCTTAGTAACTGTACCGCTTTTTGTTTTAATATGCTGTAAATGGTCAAATCTCACTATTCTTTTAGTTTTACATAATTCCGTCATAAATAACAGGGAACTTGAACATAAGTAGACAATGAGTACCTATGCGTCGAATTTATTTCACACATGTGTATGCAGTGTAAGCTCCTACATATATTCATATTCTGCGAAAAACATTCATACTTTTTGTATAAGCCGTTCACGCGTAATCTGTAGTTTTATCTGCAATATCTGACGGAATGATATATCTAATTCGTTATGAAATCCGTGGTATCATTTGCTACATATCTACAAGGCTGACCACTTTATTAAATTACAGTGCAAAGTCGTTTTTCCAACACTTCGTTAAGAAGATACCTAATATGCTTACTTTAACTGACGGAAATGTATATATTCATCTTGATATTCATTAATTTTAGGTTTTAAGTGGATCGAAATTAAGCGTTGCAGTTTTGAAAACTTTCTAATAGTACCCAATTCCTAATTATTACAGGTTACAAGGATTGTAATATAATTTTAAATGTATACAAATACAAATTATAGAGGTATGTAGTAGAAAAAAAATCGGTTCATATCTTGATATTTAACGAATATTACTGCTTTTCACCTTAGTATATTATGACGTAATTTGAATTTGTGTAAATATACACCAAACCTTGGTTTCAATTTCTGCGACATCTAGGAGTTTTAGTAGTAAGCGTACATATTGTGGGTAGGGAACTTTTCAACTTGTAGTTCGCCTTTTCACCGCATATTATGAAAATTTTGACAATTGAAATTGACAGTTGTTGTGTGTTTTGACGTTTTAAAACTGTTCGTGTGTCGTTTATCGTGTTCCCTTTTCGGGATTGTGATTAAAATATTATATTAATTAAGAGTTGTGTTATTAATTATTTAATTTAGACCTGAATACTGAATTTACATAAGTAATAAGGTATGGCTCAAATAGGGGAGCCTCTCACATTGGGTAGAGGTATGTGATCCATAAACTTCGCCTTTCTAAACAGTTTAACGTATATTTTATGACAATTTGCAGATATCAAACGATCAATAGAGCTGTTAGAAAAGCTTCAAAAGAACGGCGAAGTACCAGCTACGAAATTGGCCGCATTACAGAAAGTACTGCAAAGCGACTTCTTAAATGCAGTCAGGGAAGTGTACGAACATGTCTACGAAACCGCAGACATACAAGGTTCGCAAGACGTCAGGGCGTCAGCCACAGCAAAAGCTACTGTTGCTGCTTTCGCCGCAAGTGAAGGTCATGCTCATCCTCGAGTTGTGGAGTTGCCAAAGACGGAAGAAGGACTCGGATTTAACGTGATGGGTGGAAAGGAGCAGAATTCACCCATTTATATTTCTAGAATTATACCGGGTGGGGTGGCCGATCGACATGGTGGTCTCAAAAGGGGAGATCAACTTCTGAGTGTTAATGGAGTGGTAAGCCAATTATGTTGCTGCAGTTGTAGAAATTGATAGTAATACCATGTGAATTTTTTAGTCTGTGGAGGGTGAAAATCATGAAAAAGCTGTCGAGCTGTTGAAACAGGCACACAGTTCCGTAAAATTAGTTGTGCGTTATACACCGAAAGTACTAGAAGAGATGGAGCTTAGATTTGACAAGCAGAGAGCCAGAAAGCGACAACAGTATAAGTAAATGACTCGATATGCTGATTACAGTATTAGCATTTTTGTAAATGGATTTATTTATTATGTAATCTTGTTTTTATATAACTTAAACACGTTGCATAAGTAATCTGTGTTATTGTTTACAATATTTTCTGTATATGTGCGAATTTCTTAGTGTTCATTGCCACACTGTAGTATAATAAAATATTGTGTAGTATTATGGATTTGTTGTTTATTTTTATAGTCATTCACCACTGATAATTTCAATATTTCTATTTTATTTAGCAAAGGTTCTTAAAATGGTAATACCTCATAAAAATACATACTTGTGTTCAACAATATTTTTCTGTGGAGTATTTTAGCTGCTAAATAATAAGTCACTCTCGAAGTCATTTTTATTTTAATGTGCTTCCATAAGAAATTTCAATTCAGGAATTATAGAAAAAGAGTATGTAAATGATTTACCTCAAAAAATTTTTTTTATGAGGCGTGTTACACTTTGGTTCAGGTATATAGTACTTTATGAATAAATATAGTATTTACTGTTAAATTCACTGCTATTTGGATACTGCAAGCTTTATGGAAAAACCCAACACAATAATCTGTTAATCCACATTTGGTTTTAAAAGTTTGACCTCAAATTTGAAATGTAATTGTTTTTATTCTAAAAATGTGTTTTCTTTTAAATCTTGGTTATAAAAAATATATGTTAATAGTGTTTCAAATTTAATAGTTTGGTCAATAAAAGCTTAAGGTCTAAAGTGTATTTTTTCTGCCAACTTCAAAATGGCTGAACCACACTTATTATTTTGAAGAGTCAGTACTCCCTGGCAGCTATATTTAATCATGGCACAAAAAAATTAAGGCTTGTGCTATTTTTAATGCAAAGTAAATGTTGCACATGGTTGTTTTAGTAGCCAGAAGTATTTAGAAACAGACATGAGGACAATAATTGAATATACACTCTGTTTTGTCTTTTTCCACCATATGTGAATAATTTTGACGTAGATTTATCATTCGTAACTGTGGTGATAATACAACAGTTTATATTCACGAAGTTAAAACACCATTCTGACAGAAACCTAAATATGCACTCTACTTAAATATTTATTTAATTATTGCATTTATACATTTTTCAAGAGAATAAGGAAACATTAAAACAATATTATGTACATTACAAAGCAGTCAGCAACTTCTTAGTTATTCCTCCAATAGTCTGTTTACCTTTAGTCATAAATTACGACCTTCACGATTTTTCCTTGTGAGCAATTTTTAGTATTATACCTACTAACCGAAAGTAGCTGGTCGTTAGGTACTGCATGGCTTTTGTAGGTACTTATTTGTAAGTAGCTTAGTCATCCATGACTGTTATTTTTTTCTCATTTGTAACCTTATCGAATAACAACTATCATTCTATAATAAACACTATGTGTAGTGTTTGTTTTTATTATTATGTTTGCGTTAAACTAGTAAGTAAAAGGTGTCCTCCTTTGCATCTGAAAAGTATGACCTTTTTATGTGTACCTTTTCTACTTAGGATGGTGGTTTGAATTCAGGTAGCGATTCGTGTCAGTAGGTTTGCGGTAAACCTGATGTCTAGCGTCCTGGAATCCTCTTCATGGTAAACTTTATGCTTAAGTGTCTGCTGTTTAGGTGTTGAATGATCGTCTGAAGAGCTTCCTTGCCATGCGTCCAGACTATGAAGGTATTGTCGATGCATCTGTACCACACCAAGGTGTATCCAAGGTTCTTTTCGAACTTTTTCATGAAAAATTTGTCTACCACTAGACTGAGCAGGCTTCCCATGGCTACTTCTCCTTTGGGATGCTTATAGTAATCACCCTTCCAGATGAAGTAGTAAGGCAATGTTTACCGGTCGTTTAGTCCAATTCGCAGAGTTTTCGGTTTCTCTACGAAGTCCTTTATGTAAGTGGCTATGTTCCCTAAACGATATTGCAGTATCGAAGTGTTTTGTTGCATAGTATGTTGATGATCTAACTGGGCAGATAATTGATGGCGATTGTTGACCTTTCGAAAACCGCTGAGGTGAAGGGCATTGCCTCTGATTACTCTATCATCTTGTAGGTCTACTCATCAAACTTTGCTTAAATCTACCATTTCAAAATTTTTGTTTGTATGGGGGGATTTTCAAATAGGTGTTAAATATTCAATTCAAGATGGTAAAGTTGAAGAATCATTGGTGTTGGGACATTATCAATGGTTGGAGTTTTTAATTAGCCGTTCACTTGGTGGGAAAACACACAAGATTTACAGAGTAAAGGGTCTCAAGATTCGCTCCTTACATGACTTTTGCTCACAATTATACATATTGTCATCTTTCTTTAGGTGTTGACAATTAAGACTACCGGCTACTTAAATTACTTTTTATTTATAACATAACTTTATACATCTCTGAAAAAAATATTTACAAACATTACCAACTCTAGAAAAATATTATGTAAATACATAATTTTATTTTTACAGTACTGGTAACAAAAAGATTACCACACACTTTTGAACATTGCATGTCACGTCCCGTAGCCTCATACTTGTGTTTTTACTTAATCTATTGTATAATTAAAGGTATGATTTGTTGCCAATGACAGTCTTGGTGTTTAAACCTGGGATTTATAATGTAGTTCGACAAAACCCTTGTCGTGTGTGGGTATTTTTATTCTCCTGACTAGCCTATGATCAGCAGAATGTATTTTCTTATCATCTACAATTAGTAATGATTACTAAACAAAACAATTTAACATTATGATGAAATTTTGATTAATACTAATAAACAAATAATGTTTCTCAATTTTGCGCTGCCAACCTGTCCTTTTTTGCAGCAAAGACCTTAATTTTGAGTTATATGTAAAATGCACAACTAGTTGATGAAATGAGTGTGAATAATACTATTGACGCCTTATATATTAATAGTGTACCATTTTTCTAAACTAACCTTTGACAACTAGATGAAGAAACTCATTAAACATGTGTGAAATGGATCTATGTACAACTGAATTTGACTGTTAGATTACTCTATTTCTGGTGATCATAAACTGGTCGCATTGTGGAGGGTGACTCTTCATGTTGTATTTACAACCCCTTTTGGTTTTATCATCATGCTAGCTTTCTTCAGAGTGTAGTCCCAGCCTCTCCAACGGAACCATACAATTCCTGAAAATACATATACAAATTTAACATTGTCACTGTTATCAAGTATCTATACATTGGTTGCTAATACAACAAAAAATAGAAAACAACTGTGACATGCTGTTTACATAATGAAGATTCGCATGGAAGCAAAGTAAACACTTATTCAATGTAACAAAAAATTGCGGCTACAGAATTCTTTTTGGAATGACACCAGTTAAAGTATATTTTCCGTGTCATGTTCTGAAGATTGTTACGTTCTGTGAAAAGTTCTATAGCACACGAACGACATTTTTACTACATGAAGATTCTAAGAAAACCTGTCAAAAATATTTCCTGCAAATGTCGTAAGAAAAAACAAAGAAACACTATCTCTTGAGGAATTTAAGATTTATTAGGAATATACTGTTGCCCYTCAACGTGCGACGAAGGGTCAACTGAAAGATATATTTCTTTTGAGGAACATTTAGAGAAAACTTTCCACTTTCATAGGACTACTAATATATAGATAATATATTCTGCAAATTTGTGTATTGCGATAGAAAAATTTGTAAGGAAGTCATTAGCCTTTCATTTTGAAGTAAAATCAGATTAATGCAATTTAATTGATTACGTTTTAACTGGAATAATTTGAAAAACTGCTAAAGAGGAGCAAGAAACCAATGAATAAATATGAATCTTGCTCTAGGTGGTTTTGAACTGGTAAGCTAGATAATAAATTATTCCTACACTAATAACAAACTTCAACAAGCTATCCTAATCAAGACAAAAAAATGAAATATCTAGTGCTAATGCAGAAGAAGACCCTTTTACGAGAGAATAAATGCAAAGAATTAAAAGAAGGAAGGAAAGGGTTTGGAATAGTTAAGGAGTGATTTCAATTTTCTTGGATGCCTGGCGTGTTTAGAAAAGTGAAGATTTTAATGCGAGATAAATTGGTTGGGATGATGAAATATCTGAGCACCCAAGAGAAGTTTGGAAAATGGCAGGAGTTCAAGATACAATGACAACAAAAGTAGCAGAAGCACAAGCTTTTGCTGTAACAAGACACTCTAAGGGGTGCTGACAGAAAGGATGACTACTGACATTTCATCACTAACGACTTTGAAATCCAAATCATCCCTCAATTAGCAGCTTCTGTTATGGCAAACACTCTGTTGAAAATGGCAAGAACAGAAAATTAAAAAGTGGATGAAAGACTGGAAGGGACTTGTAATTGGTAACATTGTGATAGTAATTAACACATCTTAGTTGTCTACTAACATCCTCATCAAGATGTCATCTTGGTCTTGGATATGGTGCTAGGAAATCGACACGTTTAGTTAATCTTTTATTGATACTTTCATTTTAGTCTAAATAAAAGGGTCATGTCATAATTCCAACACAAATTAAGCTGGCGCTGAACTGGCCCTAGTGAAAAAAACGAGTGCTCTGAAATTATAAGTCTATCATTGGGACATCACTCAGCTATAGATAGAGTGCTGCTGATTCATTGAGTTTATGTGTAAAAAATTCTCAAATCGGGGTAGTTTGATACAATGGAACGCGTCACTGTAGCGGATTAATGTGCGTATATCAAAATGCAAACAGTGCACGAAAAAACGGTTGCCGAAATTCACGGTGCGTTACAAGAAGTTTGCCAGGAGTCGTGTGTGGATAGTTCAACAGTAAGTAAGTGGAGTAAGCGTTCCAGAGCGTTGAACCAGTGTTAAAGACGACCACAGTAGTTGGAGACCTCATACTGCTACCGACAACACCTTTGCTGCTATTGTGGCTACAATAATGGAGAAAGACTGCATGGACAAACAAGGAATAGACAAATACCAAAAGACAATTTAAATGATGACTCCAAAAGTGTAGTCGACATATGAAAGCAGTGGCATAATCCTTGACATAACGCTTGATCGCATAAAGCAATGTCAGTCAAGGGAGTTTGCGAGAACTGCTGTGAAATTTTCTCACATCCCCCGTGCAGGCTTGACATGAGTCCTCCAGATTTCGTTCTTTTTCTCCAGTGGAAAGGAGAATTTTGGGAAGTTCGATTTATTGACTTGGAAGGTTTAAAAGTCCTGCAACAGCATATGCATTCCAACTGCTGAAACATCTTGACATATCTTGACGTATTTAACGACATTACATTACTGTCGAAGCGAAATGCAAGGGTATTATATTGAAGAACTTCATTGCAATTTTTAAAAATTTACGTTTCATTTGCGAGCTGTGTTTTTGCGTGCAGGAATTTTGATATAACCCTCGAAGTTAAATATTTCCTCAGTCTTTTATGAGCATCCTTTGTTGATTGCTAAGCAACCGCATACCTATATAAAATAATTTAAATGGGATGTCAATGCTGATCTACTTTCAGAAAAAAGGCATTTAAAAATCTATAGTTTATAGTTAAAGTTACCACTGGTTTCTTTTAGTAAACGCAACTGATTAAGAGTGAGTCATTTGTTGTTACTTGAAACCATATTTATCATTGAACGCCAGTTTGCTCACAGTTCATACTACACTTTTTCTGAATTCTGATGTTGGTTTGAGAGGTACCTACCTTGCCTGGCTGTCAAATCTTGCGGATCATTCAAATACAACCCATTTAATCCCCTTCCACAGGATTTCCACCACCATCCACCCTTGAGCATAGAGGCACAATTCAGGCTAGATCTGTCGTTATCTCTACAATCAGATGGAAAATTAATAATTTCTAAAAGACATCTAAGTCTGATCTGCCATTACCTGTTATAGGTAGAAAATGGACTGTTGTTGCTTCCATACCATGGGTCATTCAAAGAATCTCCAGCGTTGCCCTCGTACCCGTCGATTTCGAGTTTGTAGTATTCAGCTTCAGAATAGATTTTGAAATGGGAATATTGGGCGTATCTATGGAGAAACATCTTAAGATTATTCAGAGCACATTTCAGACTAAGACGTGGCTACGAAACAGTTGATTAATATCACAGATTACTATACTACGTATTCATTGTACTTAGTTAAAACTTATTTGCTAAGCTCTTCAAGATACTGAAATTGCTTAAATAACGGAATTTGCAAACTATTTTGCCGTTTTGTTTAAAAATTTGCAACCATTTAGCAAACTCGAGGCTATGTTTAATTAATGGTTTTCAACAAATTATTAAAATTTCTTAACCCTGATTAGCGGCAACATCAAAAATTATTAAAACTTAAGATTTTTGATAATAAATTATATGAAAAAGTGTTAAAAATACACATTTGCAAACTAGTAGACTACATGCAGCATGTATATATTTAAATAAACGTTACTCAATTTGCTTATTAGGCTTTATTTTTACAAAAAATGCAAACACTGTAAATATGAGTAGCAAATGCCCAAAGCATTCTAAATATCGTATGTTGAAATTTGCTAACTGCTTTGATTCCGGCACAAACATGAAATTAACAATAAAAGGGTATTTTTTCAAGCAATTAAAAATTACCTAAATTTCGCAATTGTCACGTTTAAATTATAGTCTATCACACAGTTTCGGGATTAGCCGTTTTCAGTAATGATAATTTACGGGTTGTAATTAACGGCCGGTAATTTAATGCAGTTTGCAGATTGAAAAAATAAAAAAATGGAGGATAAAATAATAGAAAGCTCCTTATATAATATATATAAACAATATAAAATATCCTATTTGTAGGCTAAGTTCTGGTCGGTATTTTACTGAAATATGCACTATAAAAATATGTAATTGCTCGATAATTTACGTTCACATACCATTATAAAATACATTCAAAAAGTGTCAGCTGTAAAACAAATTGAACGCGACCCATTACAGACAGTGCCTCACAATAAGGTAGAATGGATTGGATTGACGGAAGAAATTTAGAGTATTTTGTTCAATAATAGCATTTAATTTGACATTCTAAAAATCACTGTGCTTTAAAATATATAGAGCTATTTACATGGGAATTTAGTATCCAGCTTGAAATTAAACTTTAAGCACCCACACTAAAAGTACATTTAAAACTACAAATTCTTAGAGAATATTTTATTTCAGCGTGAGAAAATTCTGAACGCCCCAGTAGCACTGCGTATCAAAAACGTACAATAAAATACGCCGCTGTGATTTTTAGTTGTATTCCCAAGGTCAAACGCCGCAGCGCTCCGATCAACAACTGACAAAAAACATCTGAATACACTACTTTTTATAATATTGTTTTTTTTTTCGTCAAACGGCACACACAAAAATGCATTATCACGTATTAGTTGTATTGAGGAGTTCTTAATGTGCGCGGTGTAGCTCCCTAATTTTGGTTTCTGGAAGTGGTTAAAAGATGATTCCGGAAGTGATTGGTGTGCGTAGTGAACTATGACTATGTTATGGTATGGTGGTAGGTGATGGCGAAAACGCCAAGCAATTGTAAAGAAACAAATGCGAGAAATGTGAGTAATTAAAACACCTCTGAGATGTATTGAAGCAAGCGGCGTTTTTTCGTATTGGAAAGTGACGCGCACTCTGGTTTGAAAGTAGCGTTTTCAGAAAAATGATTAATTTCGTTTGGATGTTTATGACAAAAAGTTTTTGATTAATTAAACAGACGATTCTGAAAATTAATATAGTTATTTTTTTGAACCGTGACTTACTAAAGGTTATTAGTAAACTAAATCATTTGTCTAATATGCCAATTAATACAGGGTGTCTCTAAATTCGATGTCATAATTTCTACTGCGTGTTCCTGACGTGAATTTGTGACGAAAAGTCTATATAAACATGTGTCCGAAAATGCTTTATTTTTGATATACAGAGTGTTGAAGTTAAACAAAAATTTTGGAATTTTTTTATTATTTAGAGAAGGTTTTTTTTAAACTTTACGAATTTTGGCAGAATGTTATAATAGATCTCGGCTAATAATATCATATCTTTAACAGAGGCGGCGTAGGGGGAGGGGCAGAGGGATTTTCTCCTTGAAAAAAAGTTGTGTGTGAAATGTCAAAAAGCTCGTTACCTACTATTTTCAGAAAGAACAACAAATAAGGTACAAAAAAGGATCTCTTATAGCATTTCGCTAGAACGAACCGTTTTCGAGGAAATCGAGAAAATATGAATTCCTACGGTTTGGCGCAAATAGACCAAAAATTCACTTTTTTTATTTTCCAAAGAAATAAGCGGTTATATGGGAACAACTTTTTGAAATTAATTGAACTGTACTATTGCAAATGATTATTGATCAGACATAAGGATTACCTCCATATCTAAACAGTAACGGCAATTTGGGGAGGGGGAGCGCAAGAAGTATTTTTTATAAAAAGATTGTTTCCACATTTTTAAATTGTTTCAAAAATTATGAAGATCAGTTAAAAATATTAAAAAAAGAAAAATTTACTTTTTATACTGCTAAGACAAGCCATTGTTGTAAAATTAAGAAATTGCATTTTTTAAAGATTTTTAATAAAGCCAAATGCAAGTTGCATATCTAGCTTTAAAAAATAATTAGTTTAATTTAATTAATTAATTAATTTAATTTTTTTTGTATTTTACTGGTCTTTATAATTATTGAAACGGTTTCAAAAAATTTCGAAACAAATTTTTATAAAAAAGACTTCTTGCCCCCTCCGAATTACCGCCACTGTTTAGATATGGTGGTAATCATTGTGTCTGACCATTTATCATGATATAGTTCAATTAATTCCAAAAAAGTGTTGCCATATAAACGTTAATTTCTTTGGAAAATAAAAAAAAGTTAATTTTTTATTAGTTAGTTTTGGTCTATTTACGCCAACCTGTAGGAATTCAGGCTTTGTCGATTTTTTCGAAAGCGGTTTGTTCTAGCGAAATGCAATAAGAGGTCCTTTTTTGTATCTTATTAGTTGCACTTTCTGAAAATAGTGACGAGCTTTTTGACATCTCACACACAACTTTTTTTCAAAGAGAAAACCCTTCTGCCCCTCCCCCTACGCCGCCTCTGTTACAGATATGAAAAAATGCTTTATGCCAGATTATTAGCCGTGATCTATTATAACATTCTCCCAAAATTCGTAAAGATTCAAAAAACCGTTCGGTAAAAAATAAAAGAAATCGAAATCTTGTTTTTAACTTCAACACTCTGTATATCAAAAATTAACCATTTTCGGACACATGTTTTTATAGACTTTTCGTCATGATTTCACGTCAGGAATACGCACTAGAAATTATGACATCGAATTTAGAGACACCCTGTATAATTTCACCTATATGTCATAAAAAAACTCGAACATTAAATTTCATTCGGAGATATGGTATAACAGTATAATAGGGTCGTTCGCAGTGAATGGACTGTTTGGATACGAATAAAACGACTTAACTGCGCAAATTTGAACATAAAATATGTTTCTGAGACAGCTCTACCTGATAAAAACTGGCCAATCTTGTATAACTTCAAACTTGGTTATTTTAAACTCAATACGAATCTATAGTGCTTTCGAAGAAAAAACAATAAGTACCTACGTATCCACGTAAAACATCACTTTCTTATATTTTTTACTATTTATTCTTTTAGAATGCAGCTATATCTTTGAAACGCGTTTAAAAATTGATCCAATGACATGGATTTTAATAAAATTTGTATAAAATTTCGGTCGCAGTAATCACCACGGGTGCTGACGATTTGGTTTTGGATTTGACTGGAGGATATTTTCCTCCACAGATCTTCAGCGTGGAATCAGTGGAATCAAGTCAATAAAATGTTATTATTTATACTGTTTGAATTTGTACGCTTAAGTAAATTCCTTATCTAGTCAAAAATCTCAGACCTAAATCTGAATTTACTAAAGTGTCTTCATTTCTTTGAATACAGATGCTTTCGCGTTTCCGTGTTGTTAGAAACTTCTTTAAATAGCCTTTAAAAATTATTATGGGGTGAGTTGTGTCTTTCATGTTAGTCAACATCCGATTTATCAAACCTCCCAAATCTGAAATTCATTAGATTTATCGAGCGTCTACTATATTTATCGAATATTTAGTTTTTTTGTCATACATTTGGATAAATTGACTGGAAAATACAATATGCGTTGTAAATAAAATATCGAGCATTTATTTGTGCACATAATTTACTATCTCAAAACTACAAATCATTTGTTGTAAAGACAAATTTTTATTCTAGCTCCAAAAAATTACATTTTATTTAAAAGAGTCCAAAGTAAGAGTATTCAATTTAATAAGTGAAATATAGTAAAACCAGTTACATGGCATACAGATGGTGTGTCACAAAATGGGTCGTTCCATTTTCTAATTTCAAGTTTGTGAAGGGCTGTCAACTGCATTAAGAGGGTATGATTCCAGTAACAATGGATTTATTGCTGTGTAGAGAGAAAACTAGAAAATCATTCATAATGTATTATTTAGTTATATTTTACAGTTTTTAAAATACTGAATTATATTAGCAACAAATTATTGTCATCAATTGAGGCTGATATTCAGCGAATGCTGAGGTCACACAACAACAACAATAAAAGTAGCGTCAAGATTATAGTTCCTTCAAAGTGTCTTTTTAGTCTGTTCATTTGTCTAAATTAATGGAAATAGATTTCCGGCCTAAAATGTAGCTGTCCGGAAGTTTTAGATCAGACTTCGAGAAAATCAGTTAAAAATAAACGAATTACCGAAAAGGTTAATTTTAGTTAGAGCACGCAACTTATGCTTATTGATACTTAAGATGTGTTAGTTTTGATCGAAACATCGTTGTCCAAAGACATTTCTAGCAGTGAATGTACTGATCATAGATACCTACATAGTTTTTAGACAGGAATATAAATAAACAATATATTGTTAATGAATAACGTGGTTTCTTAGGGGTAGGTCAATTAAGACAAATCTGTTTTTTTTCAACTTTGTTAATTCTGACATTTGTACTTATTTATGTAAAACTATCGTTCAAGTCAGTTTTGATCGCATAATTTTCAAATTGAAGGTTTAAGTATTGCTGATTCACTGCTAATTAGAGTAAAATCGTATCTGACACGTGGTCAGAACAGAAATAAATCAATTTGTCGTTTTTTTTTTACAGTATTTGTGTACAGTTCTTGACAATGTTAATCCTGTCAACTGTTTTGGTGTTATTTAGGATGCACGCCTACACATCATATTGATGAAACGTATGCTCGTGTTAATAAAATCTTTAGATTTATTAAACGTCAGAGGAGTGAGCTTTATTATGACGTACGTGCACTTTGTCTTCTTTATTCGTCTCTTGTTAGGCCATTAATTGATTACTCCTTTCTTATCTGGGATCCCTGTTATATTTCTGGGACAAATCGTCTAGAAAATGCTAAGAGAAAGTTCAAGAATTATTTGTGCTTAATTTTTTTAATGAATATTCCATTGCGTCTTATGGGTGCCTTGTTTAAAAGCCATTTGGGTAATATTGTCCATTTATATATTTATTGCAGTCAGCTTATTGCTCGTGGTAAGACGAGATGGCGTGAAAGACGAGATCTTATTAAAAATKACTAGAAAGTAAAACATCAAGGTTTTTTAAATAATGCTGTGCGAGAGGATTTAATATTTTACTCGCTTTTATTTKTTCTTAGTCTGTGTTATATTCATAGTTTCTCCTGTAATTTGATATTTTAGAAATTTTTAAGCATTCTTTGCACATAATCAAACGCAAGTTGTTGACACAGCTCAGCCTTCTTGTCAAATATGTGCACTCTCCCTTTTCACTGAACCATTTTACTGCGACAGGTCCCACAGCAATTTAGCGAAACTTAAACAAAAAGTGGTCGTTACGACCGGAAACTCGGCCCTTGTATCAATAAGACTTTCACTGGGACAGGCATTGTCAACGCCGAGAACGCGTGCAGGTTAAATTACAAGGTGGGCACATAAAAATACTGGAATTATTTTTTAAAGCTAGTCGTTATCGGCGCTATTGTCTGCACAGTCATTTGCACTTGCGAAAGTGCGAACACACAGTCCCACTTGCTCATTCTTGGGTTCGGTTTGAACGGTGATTGTCCCAGAAGAGCATTTAAACAATGCTACCTGGATTTATATATTATTATTATGTAAAAAGACCTTTTTATTCTTGAAGCAGTAAAAAGCAAGAAATAAAAAATCGAGAGTTTGGGTTTTGCTTTCATCTGTGATGTGCGTGTAGAGTTTCAAGTGGTATAACTAGTTTGTCACATCATTCAAATATATTTTTAGACACTATACAAACATATCAACAAAAAAGCAAGCCGGTATAGAAATAACCTGCCTTATTCAAATCAAAAATTCCGCTATTTTATAAAACACTCAATGATGCCGGACTAAAAAAAGAAAAATGTACTTTAGAGCACAAGAAATAAAATTTCTGGGTTACATGTTGAGTCAGTAAGGTTTGAAACCCCATCCCGAAAAGTTAGCTGTTATCTAGAACAAATTCTTAGCAACAAAAAGGAATTACAATGAACTCTAGGCAATTATTTAAGCAAAATTAAAAATTTTCAGAAATAACAGTATCTTTGAGGATATTACTACCCAAGGATGTCGATTGGAGTTGGAATAAAGAACAAGATGAAGCATTTAAACAACTAAAATGATTACTCGTAACTCCACCACTTCTAGGGTACTACGATGTTGTATGTATACTAAAAAAACGTCAATAAAGACATGCAAGCTTTTATTGGACGATGCAAAATTTTAAGTAAGTACCGTTTTGCGATTCCGCCGCCGCAGCGCTACGGTCGGCGTTCCGCGCATGCGCGCTGGTTACCTACATCTCTTGTCTACGCACTGACGCCATTACAGTTTGATTCTTCATTGTATACGTTGTCTACTGAGTGTTTAAGATGCCTCCGACAATCGTGAGTCCCGCCGATTGTGAAGTACGGGCTGTTATACGATTTCTTAGTGCTAAAGGCGTAAAACCGATCGATATTCATCGTGAGATCTGTTAAGTTTACGGACAAAACATTATGAGTGATGGAATGGTAACGAAATGGGTGAGAGCATTTAAAGATGGCCGCACAAATGTGCATGATGAAGAACGGAGTGGGCGTCCTTCGGTCGTTAATGAAGATTTGGTGCAGAAAGTGAACGAAAAGGTGAGAGAAAACAGACGCTTTACAATTTCATCATTGTGCGACTGCTTTCCTCAATATTCTCGTAGTGTTTTGTATCGCATTGTGACCGAGAACTTGAATTACCGGAAATTGTGTTCACGTTGGGTTCCGAAAATGTTGACGGATTTGCACAAAACCCAACGTTTAGGCAGTGCAATGACTTTCCTTGAGCGGTACCACAATGAAGGTGAAGATTATTTAGACCAAATTGTTACTGGTGACGAAACATGGGTGGCCTACGTCACACCAGAATCGAAACAACAATCCATGGAATGGCGACATTCATCATCACCCAAAAAGGTGAAGTTTAAGCAAACAATTTCTGCCCGGAAAATCATGTGCACAGTTTTTTGGGACAGAAAAGGAGTATTGCTAGTGGAGTTTCTGTCTCGTAATGAGACAATCAATGCAGCGTCTTATTGTAAGACATTGAACAATCTGCGTCGTGCAATCCAGAACAAAAGACGTGGCAAGTTGAGTAAGGGTATCGTTTTGCTGCATGACAATGCCCGTCCACATGTGGCTAATCGGACCAAAGATCTCATCAAATCTTTTAAATGGGAAACTCTAGATCATCCTCCATACAGCCCTGATCTGGCGCTCAGCGACTACCATTTGTTCCTGCACTTGAAGAAACACCTGGGTGGTCAGCGTCTTCAAGACGATAACGAAGTCGAAACATTTGTGATACAGTGGTTAACAAGTCAGGCGGCAGAATTTTATGAGGAGGGTATTAAAAAACTGGTGCCACGTTATGACAAGTGCCTCAATATTCACGGAAATTATGTAGAAAAGTAGATTAAGATACAGGCTTTCATGTAAGATAAAATTATTGCGATATCTTTGCACGTCTTTTTTTAATTCCAAAACGGTACTTACTTAAAAAACATGCCTCGTAAATAATACATCGTTATTGGGGGTAGTTACTTAGAATTTATTGATTTACGAAACTATTACTAGGTACATCTTCTGTGTGTATTACTCAAGTAAAATAAATGGTTTCAGTGCAGAAGTTTTAGAAACTGACAAGGGACCTCAATTTAAAGGTAAATAAGCAAACTTATTACGGTACATAGAACAGATTGTGAGATTTGCATTAATAAATTATTAGTTGAGGAAACTTACAAGAAAATAAGTCAAGATCTTACCTAATAAAGTTCCAAAATCACTAATAATCTGGTTAAAACCGCAAAACATGTGAAGGAGCAGAGTCATTTTCATTATTTCTGCCAGCAAAGCACCAAAGATGTAAGTTTGCCCAAAATCCATAAAAATTTTCCCCTAAGGCCTACGGTCAGTGCGATTGACAGCCCTTACTACATATCAGCAAAATTTTTGGAAGACTTATCAGGAAATACTCAATTTCATAAAAAAATTCTTCAGATTTTATTGATGGTATTAAAGCATTGCTAATTTGAGTGCAAATTAAAATGTTGGTACATATAGCTTTTGTAGATAATGCCTTTATCTATTATTTGGTCGCACGGTACGCTAAAGTTAAGTAGATTTTTGAATTATATGAATTGTGGAAAACCTGTTATAAAATTCACAATTGTTAGTAAGATTTAATAATTTATTATTCTTTGATATCAAAATTTACAAAAATAACAGTGGTCATTAAAGATAGAAAATTTACCCACAAAAATTAAGTCTTATAAATAAGCTCAAGGCATTGAAGACAAAATATTCTTATAGCAAGAATACTATCATAAAAAAATGTGGTGAATTTTTAATAAAAGCGTTGTCCAAATTCATTTTTTCGAAACGTAATAAAGGAAAACTGGTAAGTAGTTGATCATAGCTTATGTGATTTTTCCTTTCATTGAATGTATTTCTAACACGATGAGTATTCAAAACGTTACTGTCGCATAACGATTAACTTTTTGAAATCCACACTTGACTGTCTCAAATTTTTATTTGTCTTTTATCATTTTTTGAGTGGTCACGTTAAGACGTGCTTTTAGGACCATTTCGCAAAAATTTCTTATACGTCATCTAGCAGTGGCTTTACGAACTAGGTGGGTACGGTCTATATAAATATATAGACCTGCATTGCCGATTGTCCTGTCATTTTTTTTGAAAATCGGTAATTCTATCTAGCGACGGCCTTAAAACTACGATATACAGAGACCTACATCCAATGAGCCAGTTGGAAAAAAGACTTTAGTGAAATAAAATTACTTTAAATGATTAATCATTGTTCTATTATTTTTAGCTCAAAATTAACTACCTTTTGTGCCACATAGTTAAGAGAGATGCGTTCCCGTTAAACCTACAGGTATATCAAAGGCACAACCACCAGTGATTTATTTCCTTTGAAATTTCTTCGTTAAACAAAAATAAACTTTTTTTTCGTCAGCAAACCCAATCTGGGGACATACATATTTAGCCATAGTTTCCTGATTTATAGTACTTTTTTCAATTACCATTTTTTTTATCTACACCAAGGTTTATAAAAAACAATAACAATGTTATATAGATTATTGGTAAATTACGGTGTGTAATTTACTGAGTGTGCTACTTATTGGCGGATGCGCCGGAGTATTCTTTTTGCCCATAACTTATAAACATAACATAAGCATTGGCTATTTACGATTTAATTGCTGTCGTGAGCTGTTAGTTTAACAATTAGACTTCAAAATGTCAATATGGCATAACCTTGGTAATCAGCAGTTACCCATGCAGAAATCATTTATTTTATGCCCTTCACCAATATACTTCGTAAGAGACCAATATTCCTTAATCTATGAAAGATGATGTTAAAAAGTACTTAAACAAGTAAAGTCTAGTACACCTGCTTGGTAGTTTCAGCGTATTTCATAATAAAAAAAGAATCCTACATTTCAGCCGTACTCCTCGGCGTTTTTAAAAGGTTGTTTATTTACGAAACTTTTTGATTTTGTTGAAAATGTGATGGCATGCTTCTGAAGCATTCTGGTTATTGGTCGAAGCATTCATATAAGTTTTGAGACATTTATGTCAGATTCAAGTGTAAAAAAAAAACTCTACCAAGTGTCGTTCTTGCCATAATAATGGAAACTACGTTATTTACCTTTTATTTCCTTCGAAGTCTTCAAGCTCTATCCTCAGGATGTACTCTTCGTTGTTAGTGAGCATGTAGATGTTCTCGTTTCCAAGCCAAAATTCTTTCGCTGGATCTCCGAAACCATTCTTGTAGTCTGCCCAGTCTCTATTGAAATTTTCCCGTGGTTCCCCAAAATCGTCTCGCCTTTGGATGACCTGCGAATTATCATGAGTTAGTAACTGTTTTTACTTAAATAACAATCCACCATAGTAAACAACCACTTGTACAGTTTAAATAGTTACTCATGGTAATTAATTTTATGAACACTGACCTTAACAACTAAGGAAGAAAAACCAAAACAGGTCAAGAAGAAATGAAAACAGGACAAGGTACAAGGAGAAACAAGGAATGAAACAATAATTAGGGTGCAATAGAAATAGAAACTAACATAAGAAATAGATAGACTTAAGGCAAATCACATTATGATATTCAATATATATTAACTTTCTTCGTTGCTTCATCGCTAGCTTCTTTCGATTTTTCCTAAAAATTGTATCAAAATTCTAAGTTATCAAGTTTTCCGAATTTTCATGTAGTGCTACTTCATACAAACAAATTAATTTTGCTAACTAAATTTGTCTTTAAACAAAATTTCATGTCTTTTAATAATCAAAACTATGTACAAACCTCAGGACTAACTATGACTTCTACCCTTAGCCCTCTTCTGGCTGAACTGTGTATAAATAAACTTGAGAAAGACTTATCTAACAGATGTACTTGCTTTCTGTGTAATGTTCATTTTTGGTTTCGTTGCGTAAATGATATTTTGTGCCTTCTAAGGTCCCTTTAACTTTCTTTTATTACTTTCATTACATACATCATGAAAAATGAGATAAATAACATTATCTCTTTCCTAGATTTGTTAATTAACGTCACGAAACATCCACACTTTACTTTAGAAATTTTTTGGAAACCAGCGTATTCAGATAATACTATTTCCTATAATTCTTTCCATTCTTACCAACATAAATTAGCTGTCTTTAATTTTTATTTAATAGACTTTTTAAAATTACTTTTTCGTATATGACCTTTGAAAAAAACTTTTTTACAAATCACTTCTGACAATAACTTTCCAAATTATTTGATAGAAAAATTGTATCTTAAGTATGAGTACTTAACAAAATTTAAGTTTTCTTTTAATACTATTAATTAAGATCAAAAACAAAAAATTGTCATTTACTTAGGTTTATTGGTAAATATTTCCAAATTATTTTTGTCTCACCGTAGATAGCTTAGGACCCCAGTTAGTCCATAACAAAAATAAAATTCAATCCTTAGACATTTTTGTACTGCGATTTATGTGGTATAAACTGGGAGATCTTTAACAGTTAGAGGGAAGGAAAAATTATAAGAAAATTGGATGTAATTACGACAAATTCTTCCTTGGCCAAACATTTATTATTTTATAAGCACTCTTCCGCTTTGGATAATGTAAAGAATTTACAGTTTTGCAATTAATGACCAAAATTAAACTTCTTAGAAATCTTAAAGATTTACAAAACAATATTTTAAATAACTAAAATGTTACAGTTTCTAATGAAATTTAAAATTTTAACTCACTCATTTTAAATAATTTGTTCAATACTCAATGATACTGGTCTTGCAATTGCGCAACCTATACGTATAACTTTAAAGTCTAGATAGTTGTCTCCATTATTTGACGTCTATTAAAATTAATTTCAGTTGTTTCCCCGTATTTTGTATTTTTTACTAACATTTGTATCAGTCATTGGCGATGGAAATTTAAGGCCGAAAGCGCTCTGCTTTATTAGTCTACTAAATAAAGGGGAGATAACTTTGATATTTGCATAATTTATATTATATTAAAACTAGGGCTGGGCGATACCATTAGATAGGTATCTATATTTGATACCGGTGCAGTACCTAAAGTATCAAAAGTATCAAAGTTATTTCACTATAAATCAATGGTTAAATTACTGAAATAGAAATAGTATGGTATATGCTGAAGCGCATGTACAGTATATCAAATGTTAGATCCAGTTATGACCTATGAAACAGGGAAATCATTAGATTATTGTGTTCCTAATTCCAGCGCAACAAATCCCCTGAAATGCTCCATGAGCCACGAATTTTTCCTTTCACAACTTTAGATACTTCTCATGCTACAAATTAATTCGATATTTTGTTACTTACAATACATTTAATACCGCTAATACACTAAATACTGCAATAATTGCGATCCTTATACTTTAAATTATTCACATATTTCTATACCTTCAATATCTTTGATGATGTTAGTATTTCTGACGCATCTGTTTTTTTGATACGTACTTTTCCAACTTTGTATTGTTTTAATTTTTAATATTTTCATTACTATTGAATAGTTTCGATACTTCGACGCTTTTGAATACTTTCAATACTTTCGACACTTAAATACTTTGAATACTTTCGATACTTCTATACTTTTGAATACTTTCGAAATTTGAATACCACGAAAAGTTGGTATCGACACACAAAATTGATCATAGTTGACCATAGTCTTGTAGGTGTGGAATTTAAAAAAAAACTAAAATAGTAAAAAATTCCTTCAAAGATTTATTTTGGAAGACGCACCCCTTGATATTGTGCGATTCAATGACTGCAAGGAAACTGAGTAGGGGCAATTAGCATAGCGAATAGTATATAGTTTTCGTCGTTATCTGATTGACAACGCTCTTAGCAGCATGTAATAAACTGATATCAAGCAAGGGCACATTGCAAATATCAACGACCTAGTTCATAGTAATTCGTTTTTAATGTTCTCGCAGATATAATCAATGGAGGCGTTGCCGAAACAGTAGTGCCACAAACAGCATTGTATTAACTACTAACGCGGTCATTATCAAGGATTTAATTTTTCGCCTCTCAGAAATGCCAACCTTCAGATTCCTATCTGATAAGCGGCATAATTCAAACTAATTTCTTTAATTCGTTGCATTGTAATAGCATCGTTGACATTTAGTCTCGGCTCGTCTACAATTATTGCAACTTTTCAGCAAGCGACTAGCGCTGGACAGGTAATTATAACTGACCTATAGCGTGGAACAGAAATTTTCAATTAGACGTAATTAGCATTTATATATGACTCTCAATTCAGCTTGCGTTTTGACCGCTGCCCACGGCCTGTAAATCTGCAGCAACAAGAGATAATGCTAGTTGAAACGTGGGATGGAATACATGCATGGATTATTACTATTGGACATTTGTTTGCTAACAAGATGATCTAAATCTACTAAGCAATAAACGCTTTTTATAGCATCCATTCAAACAGCAAAAACTTTAAATCATGTAAAATCATTAATATAGTTACGTTTATCTAACACGAGAACGAGTTTTTTTATTTTGGCGGTAAAGTTTACAATAGTATTGATAATTACTTATTAATTAATGATAATTATAACCGATCGTTATTCTCGCAAGGTGTGGTACCCTAGAGGACTCGTTAATGACTAAGTGTCCTGAGCATCCAGGCTGCAAGCTGGAACGTGAGATGCTTTTGTCAGCATCTTCTTCGGGGATGTGGATGTAATTATACAGGGTGATTTTTTGAAAACTTCACACCTTAAATAACTTTAAATAGAGGAAAAATTTAAAATTTTGCAAAAACAGGTAAACTTTTGTTTGCAGGGGACAACTTTTGAGATAAGTTTTTAATGGATAGCGCTTACTCTCTGAGCAGGGTAGATATCCCTTCAAAAATTTTAAATGAAACTACCCATCTTACGATACATCATTTAAAAGCTTATTACACAAGGAGTCTTGCCATGTAATTAGTTTTACTATTTTTTACCCATTGACGGGGTACTGGGTCAAAAAGTGCATTGTAGCAAGTGGCTTATAAAATGGAATATTTTGGACTTTTTTTAACAAAATTTATTGTCTTGCAGTTACAATAAAAATTGTCCTTACTTAAGCCTAAAAAACTTGTTAAAAATAATTGTTACAGCTAAACAAAATGCCAAAAATACTTAAAATTTTCTTTCGACATTACTTGATATTGCAACTCGACAGATTATACTGAATTGGCTAAATAATTATCTACTTTGTGTTTCCAATTTTTTGTTTCAACTTTTTGGCTACTTCTTTGGCACGACCATCTTTTTGTTCACATTCCTTTTTATAAATCGCGTGAAGAAGTGAGAGTCCAAGTGATAATGATTTATTCAACTGCCGAAAGGGTAGAAATAATTTTTATTTACGGTGCTTAGCATAGCTGTGCTCGTGCGTCAGCAAGGGTGTTTAACGAACGGCACCCCGATAAAAATGTTGACGCTAGGTACATTCTCGATCTCGTGCAGMAATTTCAAGACACTGAATCTGTAGTAAACAAAAAAAGGGCAGGGAATAGAGTCGTTGATGAAATGGCCCAACTTGAAGTACTTGGTCATTTTGCAATGGATCTACCTAGCTCTTTGCGTAACATTTCTACAGCCACTGGACTTTCTTATTCATCTGTAAGGAAAGTTACAAAACTGCACAAATTCCATCCCTATAAGATGAAAACTCTCCAGGAACTCGGCGAAGATGACTTCGATAGAAGACTGCAATTTTGCGAAATTATGACAAAAAAGATTATGGCAAATCCAAATCTAATAAAAAAATATCTGCTTCAGTGATGAATGCACATTTTTTTGAACGGCTCTGTAAATAAACATAACGTCAGGTACTGGAGTGACGAAGATCCTTATATTTTTCGAGAAGGTCATACACAAGTTCCTCAGAAGCTGAACGTCTGGGCTGGAATACTTGGCAACGCAATTGTAGGTCCAATTTTCATTGATGGGACGCTAAATGGGGGAATGTATTTAGAATTACTTGATAACGTTATTGATCCTTTAATCACAGAGCAATTAGAAAACCAACGTGACCCTGAAGGAAATCCAATGTTGGATGAATAAGAATTGTTTTACCAACATGATGGAGCCCCACCGCATTACACCATTAATGTGCGAAATTGGTTAAATCATATTTCCTCTTCACTGGATTGGTAGGCGTGGAACAATTGAATACCCGCCACGATCACCCGATTTGACTGCTTTAGATTTCTTTCTATGGGGTCATTTAAAATCTGTGGTTTACAAAACACAACCTACTAGCCTGGACGATCTGCGAGAAAGAATTATTAACGAGTGCAGGAGGATTCCACCTGAAACTTTCCGAAAAGTGCAGCAGGAGTTCGAGAACCGTCTGTATTATTGTATGGAAAGAGGTGGTGCACATTTTGAGAATCTATTGTAAGGTTTGAATTTCTATGGTTTTGTTCACACTGTTTTTAGAGTTACAAATAAATAATTTTTCTTTTTCGTGGACATGGACTTTCTAAAAAATTACATGATAAATACTTTAATGTTAATAATAATGTTAAAAGAAAATTTTCAGTATTCTGGGAGTTTTTTTAAGTGTCATATTTTTTACAAGTTGTTTGTTTAAATTTTGGGTTCTCGTAAGGACAAATTTTATTTCCGCTCTAAAATAAAATACATTTTGTTGAAAAGAGTCCAAGATATTCAATTTAATAAGCAACCTGTTTCGTAGGCACTATTAATCTATTACCCCGTCAATAAGTTAAACGTGGTAAAACTAATTACATAGCCAGACTCTTTGTGAAATAAGCTTTCAAATGATGTATCACAAGATGGATAGTTTTTTTAAAGGGGTGTCTACCCTGCTCAGAGAGTAAGCGCTATCCATTAAAAACTTATCTCAAAAGTTGTCCCCCTGCAAACAAAAGTTTACCTGTTTTTGCAAATTTTTAAATTTTTGCTATATTTAAAGTTATTTAAGGTGTGAAGTTTTCAAAAAATCACCCTGTATATATATGTTTGTAAGTCGCAAACATGAAAGAAGCAGTAACCTTTGTAAATTGTTAAAATAAAACACCAATTGTATTATGTAGGACTAAAAACGCATGCTAAAATTTTGTTTACTTAAGCGAATCTTTTATAGATATTACCAAATTAAAGGAAATACATGAAACGGATCTCTCACATGTCTTGCATGTCTTTACATCAACAGAATTTCGTTCTTTAAATATTTATTTACTATTCTTGTAATAATACACTCGGTCCCAATCAAGAAAATGTCATTAGAACAAACGAAAACAAATTCTATTATTTACTACTGTGCTTACGCTGTTAAATCAACACTTTCACGGGTTCGAGTGATCCACAAGTACATGTTACGATGGGTATCGCAATTAAATGGTGTAATTACTGTGTAAAAGTGTTGTAGCTGGATAGGCTTCAAAATTAGGTGAAGCAGTTGTCACATTCCTTTCATTTGAACTATCGAGTACTTTAACTAGATATTTACATTGCAGTGTTCGTAAGTGCGCATTTCAAAATCGGGAAAGTGATGCTGTATTTTGCAGATACTCTTGACATCTATTAGTAATATGTACTACTTGTAAGATCTGCATACTCCTTGGAATTATATAGTCTGTAAGCCACGTATAGAAAATGTTGGACAGTAGATTAGGAACAACGCTAGAATTAAGGAAGGATTACCTACCTAACCTTTTTATCAGAAAACGTTGCAAATTAGATTTTATGAAATGGCAGGAATTTCTTTTCATCGCTCTTCAGTATTGCTAGAGTCGAAGTAGGAAATCTTGTCGGCCATGATAATGAAGCAAGTGATTTCTCTACTTAATGTATATAAAATTACTATTTAGAGAACCTATCTGTTGCTATGAAAACTATTTTGAAACAATAATTTCCAATCGACAAAACATTTTTAAAGCGAAAATCGTCGAGATCTAAAAGCAAAAAACTATGAAGTATTGTCATCATAACATTTATCCATGATGCACCTTAGCATAAATTCTTATTTTGCGAATGTAGTGATTTTTTATGTGAAAATAAATTTTATTTATTTTAGGTAGTATTAATTTTTGCTACTACCGGCTCTTGTATTCATATGAGCTTAGAGATGTGGAAAAAAGCGTTATATATWATKATTATKATATTATTATATTATTATATTATATATATTATATGATTTTAACATAAAAATTCACGGTACTTTAATTTTTTGCTTATTTACTGTTTTCAGTGTTCGCGTTTTAGCACAGCTTTAGTAGCCTTTGCTTAGTATGCAATCATATATAGAGTAAATATTTTATTACCTTCCAATTCTATTTAGGTACATAAGTTTTTAATCATAGAAAGGACAATCATGGTAGCATCTTGGTAGCAGCAAATACATGGAAACATTTTTGAAGGTGTTGACAACAAATACTAATTTAGAGTTTGTTTCCAATTCTTAGTGTTGTTTTTGTCTCTCAGTGGCTAGTAAGTTGTATTACTACCTCTAGAATTAATAACGGTCTGGCAGCTCCTCGGCATTCTTAAAATGCATCGATCAGTGGCTTGTTCAAGAGACTTTTAAAATCTGGATGGAGCACGTCCCACATCTGCTCAATGGATTCATTTTTGGCGGCTGAGGATGCCATAGAAAAATTATAATTTATTTGTCAGTCATCTAGTTTGTGCAACCAATATGCGGTCGTGGATGTACTGTAAATTGGCCCAATGGTTTTACAACAGGTTCTAAAACTTGCTTAATAGATCGATCCTAATAGATTATTCCAGTGACCAAACCAGCTCCAAACTGACCCAGTCTCTTTTGTACACATTGACAAAAACAGTGCATTGAAAACGGTAAAAAGCTGTCAATTTTTGTCTTAATAAACACAAACATGTGTGCCAAAACAAAGACAAGTATTCTTGTTAAATAAGTCTGGCAAAAATTGCGAGAATCACTTCGAATTGTTCAATTTTGGTCATTTACAATATTGCATAGGGTGCGCCATCTCGAGCTTCGGTATGGAAATATTGAATAACTTTGTTATCCATTGTCGGTATGATTTGAGAAAAAAATCATTTGGAAACGTCATTTCAGTACAATTTTAACCAGGAACCACTCTTAGGAGGATTTTAAAGAAAGATCTTCTCATGTTTCCTTACAAAGTGCAAATAACAATTATTGCCATCCGACGAGCCCCGTCGCTTGGAATACTGTAAAAGCGTGGTTCGAATGGCCCAGGTTGATTCTGAGTTTTGGAATCAAATTTTGTTCATTTCCATCTCTCTGGCGGGGTGAACAAACAAAATTGTCGATTCTGGGGCACAGACAATCCTCACATCATCCACGAGAAGCCATTGCATTACCAGAAAGTCACTGTTTGGGCCGGCGTTAGGGCCAAAACCATCATCGGACCATTTTTCTTTCGTGAAGGTGAAACCGTCGATGGCGACCGTTATCGGTGGATTTTGGCGCACTATGTGATTCCAWAAMTGCGCAAAAAAATTTATTGAACTTCTGGTTTYAACAAGACGACGCCCCATGCCACACGGCGATCAAAACGATGAACTTTTTGAAGCGAAAGTTCCCCAGCCGTTTGATGTCGAAAGGTGGCGATATTGAGTGCCCTCCAAGATCGCCGAGTTTGACGCCGCCGGACTTTTTTGTGGGGTTATCTAAAAAGTAAAGTATACGCCAACAAGCCCACGACATTGGATGCGCTCAAGACCAACATTCGAGCTGAAATAGAGGCAATATAGCCCGAAATGCTGGTCAAAGTATTGAAAAATTCGAAAAAAGACCACAATATTGTGTGGCTCGTAAAGATGGTCATTTGTTGGATGTTGTGTTCTAAGTACAGTTGAAACAAATTGTAAAGGACTAAATCAAATGAAAAAAACATGGATGTATAAAAGAGGGGATCCAGCTTTTCACATTCTAAACCGATGCCAACATGTAATCACAGTCTAAGCGTTTATTTGTAGAAAACATTGGATCTTCCAGTTGACCAGTTGTGTAAGTCCAATGACTAAGCGTCATGTTCACGGTCACACACTATTTGGACGTTTGCGTGTTTGTTTTTATTTGGTTTTATGATGTGCAAGACGCAGGGAATGATTTCCATATAATTGTTAACGGTAGCAGTGATAAGATGATCAGGCAGTGTCAAATGTGCAGAAAGATTGATAGATGTTAACCCAATGTTTCATTTCACAGGTATGTAACACCCAAGTAGTATTTAAGGTTAAGATTCATAGGCGTGCGGTATTTAAATGGCTTATTATGCCGATATTTTACAACACTACTGCTGAAAGATGAATTGTTAACTAGTGTATAACAAAAAATTAGTTTTATATGTGTGCATAAATCATATTCATACAATATTTTTTTCCTATCTATTATTTTTAGGTTTCCGAAGCATGCTGAAGAATGCAAATTACGGCACGCCAATGCCGCGGCAAGAAAACAAAGTTTGTTATTGCGCTAACTTCACGCCATTTAGATGTGGGTTTCACAACAATGCGCTTTCTGTCAATGAGATGCGGTATCCCCTCTTTTATACATCCATGGAAAAAAACACCAACAAACATTCACTTTCATTACTTGCCGAAGTTATTCAATATTTCCATACCGAAGCTCGAGATGGCGCACCCGTTATATCTCTAGAATTTCTAAATAGTTAAATTTTGATGAATTGTTACAAAAATGTAAATTTTTCTAATTGTATAAGGTGGAAGTATGCTTAAATTATAATAAATGATTCACCAATGAAGAATTTCAAGTTATAATGTCTGTATTTTTATACTTGTTAAATTGTTTTGTTCATTGCCCCTAAAACACCACCACATGTGATAAAAAAGTTGAAATTTGGTACCTCCTTAGGTTTGCTGGTCAAGTCGCAATTTAATTAAATTATCTTCATTTTATGATAATAATAAATATTGCCTTTTCTACTGTAGGCAGTGTTTGTACCCGCTTTGTCCATAATAAAGATAAAATTTCAGTTTCATGTAACGGCTGTAATTCTGTTTATATTGGTCAAACGGGAAGATGCTATCTTATTTTATGATTATTAATTTAATAAGTATAAAAATACAGACATCATAACTTAAAATTCTTCGTTAGCTAATCATTCATTATAATTTCAACATACACAATACAATTGGAAAAGTTTGCATTTTTGTAACAAATCATCAAAATTAGACAATAATTTGACAATTCTAGGTGATTCCTGCAATTTCAGTTGTCCTATTCCAAATTTTTTACTTGAAAGCTAATTTTTATGCTGCTGGTTTGAAAGTTGCTTACCATTTTAAGTCAAGATTGCTTTGTTTAGATTTTAGATTCATTTTATTAATTTAACAACGTCATAATATTTTGTTTTGTAATTTGGTACTGACGATGGGTTATTAGCCGAAAGATCTTACCTAATTATTAATGAAATATTGTGGTTTAAACTTGGTGAGGTTTATTAAACAAGAATAAATTGCAGAAATCAACGTTGAGTAATATGGATCAGTTTTCGAGGAAAACAATTATTACTAGGCGAACAAACTGTACGTATTAGTGTTGATTATTATCTTAGATACATGTAATCTTCCAAGTTTGTCTCAGAAAAGAAAGGTGATTGCTGCCCTCCTGAGTGTCTGCTACAAGTTACTAGAGAAACTACTCTACCAGAGAATAGGACCTATTATTGAAGACTCACTCCCGAAGGACCAAGCAGGTTTTAGGAAGAACAGAAGTTGCTGTGACCAAGTCTTGGCTCTAACAACATATGCTGAAGTTGGTTTACAGAAACGATTGAAAACTGGAGTAGTGTTCATAGACTTATCGGCGGCCTACGATACTGTGTGGAAAGATGGACTGATCCTCAAAACTATTTAATACTCTGAAATGTGGAAAGACTGAAGCTTATCGAACGAATGCTATACCAACGTCAATTTAGAGTGTTTTTTGGGAGAGAAAAGTAGCAAATTCAGGATTTTGAATAATGGTCTTTCACAAGGATCGGTTCTGTCACCTGTTCTTTTGAACCTTTACATAGGTGATCTTCCAGTAACTCAATCGAGAAAATTTGTGTATGCAGACGACATGGCATTGGCTTTGCAAAGTAAAGACTTTTCAGTATTTGAACAAAACTTTTCAAGAGACATCGAGATTATGAATTGCTATTTTAAAATCTGGCGCTTGTGCCCTAATCCATTGAAGATAAAAGTAACTTGCTTTCATCTCAACAATCACCAAAAGAGGAAACAGCTTCAAGTTATGTCAAATAACATAATTCTTAAACATAACTTCTCGCCAAAATATCTTGGAGTGACCCTAGATACGTCTCGAACGTACAAGAAACGTCTAGAAAACGCCAGTAAAAAATTACAGACTAGAAGTAACATTCTGCATAAGCTTTCTGGTACAAGTTGGGGTGCATTGCAAATGTACTCCGTACTTCTGCAACTGCCTTGCTTTATAGCACTGCTGACTGCTGCTGTCCTGTTTCGAAAAACAGTCATCACACAGAAAAAATTGACACTCAGTTAAATACTGCAATGCGACTAATCACTGGAACAATTAAGTCAACTCCATTACCTTGGCAAAAATATCAATCAGCTCCTAATGAGTTTCTGATTTCCCGAGATCTGCAAGAGCTACCTACAACTCGGCTAACTTCTAGAAAACCTCTGTGGACAGAAGATTTCCTTCGTGCTCCTTATACCACTGAAGATGGATGGTGTTCTGATTGGCAACTTAAGAAACATGATATATTCAATCAGCAGCTGATAGACGATCCTACGGAAGAGGTAGCAGGAACTGACCTCCCAAGAAGGCCTTGGGTCACTATGAATCGCCTTCGCACTGGTCATGGGAAATGCAAGTTTTTTCTTAATAAATGGGATTTATCTATCAACCCTTCTTGAGAATTTGGAGATACCCTCCAAACAAATGGACATATGGTCAACAAATACTCCCGTACAGCATGGCCTGCTGGTTTTGCGTCTATCCATCGTGTTGATGAAGGTGTTAAAGACTGGCTTAAGACAATAGAGATCTGATTGGAGTTTTCTGCGGTTTTCTTCAATACTCTATCCAGAATAAATACATACTTGTATGTATCTATTATGGATAAAGCGCAAATGCGAGATCTCTTATCGTTGAACGAAAATATATTTTTTTCAATGCTTTTATAAAAGTCGACCGTGGTCGCATGAAATTAACAGTGCTGTGGAATGTATTAATGTTTTTCATAAGAATATATATATTGTAGAAGGAAGGGATCTTGCAGATAATAAAGTTTTATGCGCTGTATTTAAAGTGCATTTGTTGTACATTTGACCTTGTCATACGAATGAATGGTAATGGTGTATTTAATCCGCTTAAATGTTTTTATATGATTCGCTAATTGAGGAAGAGCAAGTCGTAGGCTTTGAAAGGAACAGTCTTTTACACCTGTTGAATACCTAGCTCACAAACAGTCGCGTTATAAATTGAATTAGAATGGCAAGCGCCAGTTTTGCAACTGGAAACATTCTGCTTGTACACTTCATCATGTCGCGAGACATACGGAATTCCAGATTATTTGTTTTTTAAGTTTCTGTTACGCAACAAAACCCGTCCAGCGCAATTTGCCATGAAGTAAGAGCGCGGCAAGAAACGCTGCGATTATATTCTCAAGTCAAATAAGGCTACGTAAATTGCACTTGATCTTTTGTAATTCGGCTGCAATCCGAATCGCTCGTTTGCGCTACGACGAATTGATACATACGATTTTTTGCCTCATTGATAATACATAAAAGCAGATCTGTGTCTAGCCCAGATCGGATCGAAAATACGATTTCTCCTTTTCTGCATGAAATGATAAATTCCGTTTATGACATGACTGATTTTTGAATGAACGAAACCTGTTATTTGAATTGCAATGGGAACCAGAAAATGTTTAGTATAACTTACCGTCCATCCTCCATCTGCTATTTCTTGTTCACAGTATACTTTCAAAAACCAATAGCTCGTTCCTCGTATTTGAAGATAGTAAACGCCTGAATCCCTCATTCCCGCATTCAAAAGGTCCACACACGAGTAACCCTGAAACAAACAAAAAGTATTGTTTATCACAAAGTATATATTAATTCATTTAATAAACCCTGGATAGGATCGCAGTAAAATAGAAACAAAGTATGCCACATAATAAGGAGTAAAACACCCAATTACTTGCGTTGCCAGTAGATATAAAGAGACTCCTCAACCTTTTATTAGCAGAACGTTCGTGGATTGCAGACGAAGTCATCCAACGTATAATGCGAGTTATGTGATGGAATTTGATGCTATAGGTTTGACAGAGACTTGGCTATGGAAGCAACATTTGGTCTCTGAGAATTTTCTCAGGGGGTATATAATGTAACATATATGAATGATCCTAATCTGTTTTAGTACCTTTTTAATAAAAAAAGCGGTATTACAGAATCCCAGGGATTATTAGGGTTGACCGGAAGGAGATCATCGTGCCTCATGTTGCTTCCATGATGTTTACCGCTGTTCATCAGCTTATGAACATGGAAAATTTGATAACATAAATAATGCTCGCAGTATAATGGGCTTGAAAGGATGGTCTGTGAGAGCTGAGAATGTCACAGTGAAGCCGTTGAAAAATAATATGACGATGGGACCTGACAAGGCCTTGGCTTTTTCCTTATATAGGGACTGTGGTTTTGCTCTTGGTGAGCTTCTTGCAACAGTATTCAATCGCTCAGTTCAGGTATGTTTCTTGGCCAGTGCTAGAAAGCTAAAATCTGTTCAGTGCATAATAGTGGTGATGCATCAGAACTAAAAGTCACCGTCAAAAGTATTTGAAATATTATAGTTAGGTACAATCACCTTTTGCTACATGTTAGCCCACATGTTCTACATCACAGCATAGCTTTGTTCAGAGCAGATCCACACTGACAAACCTGGCATTTTTGACTCAGCACGTTTCGCGAGCTGTCTCTACATCGTCATCTGTCATCTACATATCTACATCAACTTGTCAAAAGCTTTCTACTGATTGGATTATGGAATTTTCCTTCCTAAACTCTAGACTTGGTTTTAGTGAGGCGCTTGATAAAAGTCTAAGAATAAGATTCTTATGAGCATTCTGCTGGTTTGGGCGTTCCGCAGGGTTCAAACATGGGCCACTGTTATTCCTGCTTTTCATAAATGATATTTCCCGATATCTTAAAACTCGACAAACTTTCATTTGTAGACGAATTAAGGATTTATTTTAATATTTCATGACTGCAGCCGACTTCAAAGAGATCACAAGCTGCTGCCACAGGCTTAAGCCAGTTAGGTATGCGTTATAATAATATAGAAAGCGTTATTTTACCCATGGTAGGTACCTATGATTGGGGATTTGGGCGTTTTGTTTGACGACCGTCTTAGCTTGAATGAACGCTTGAACACTTTAGATTACAAATTGTTTTACTTTCAATGATGTTAGGACTTTGACGTATCTTTTTGTTGCATATGTATCTATTAAGAGTAAAAATGCGTCAAGCCGAGCTACTAAACTTACATCGAAGCGGTTATAGCAAGCGCAGCACAAATTTCTGAACGTATTGGCTAATAAATGCAACAGGTATGTTTTAAGTAATACGCTATTTTAGGTATTACATTTTGAAGAAATACATTCTGGTCCATCTTCTTGTTTTCGAGGTATATACCTAATGAATATTATTTTCGTTCTTTCGAATTTCTTTGGTAGTTTGTTAGAACAACAATATTTGAGGATATCTTGACATCAATTTTTTGACGTATGGATCACTATTAATAAGACGGAGACTAAGCTAAGATACGATATATATATGTTTTTGCCCTAATTTCTTTTAGTATTTTCACGTCTTCCTTGACTGCTTTAGAAATACCTCGATCTTGTGAGGCTCCTTATACCTCAACTATTTAGCGTACGAGGGTGATTTTGGAGATTTTCTGAAGACAATGCTTAGTGCAATCGAGAGAGCGACTAGATGTTTGTGATCATGTTTGTTTTATACAATTTTATTACGTTTATGGGTATATTTTACTATTTAATCTTATGTTTTTAGTGTGACTGATATCTGACTTTGGGTTACAAGTTTGCCAACACAAAGCTTTACCAGAAGGTTCTAGGCTTTACCGATAGTGTTTAAACTCTGTACCAAGATACTATAGGAAATTATCATACTCTTAAGATCTATTCTAAAACTTTTTCGGGCAGCTTTTTGAAAGTTTTATCTGTGTCTAGTGGGAGACATTTGACCCCGTTTGACTTGTGTTGTTACCATTGGGTACTAGTGCTTTCTGTGACTCATCAACATCGCCAAATATTACGAGCAGAACGGTTACTTTGAAGAAGAACTGAAATATTCGATCGAAATTCGTTGAACATAATAAAAATTTCTTAAATTTGTTTGGAAAGTTTTAATGTGCATACCAAACGACTTATACGGTTTTTTAAAACAAAAACACATCATCAATTGCTGTATAATGCAGACATTATTGCTAATTCCAGATATGTTTGTCGTCATTACTGTAATGAACAAATAGTAAACATAGCTTGTTGGTGTGATATTTCCCCATAAATCGCTGTGATAGCGCCACCTTTAGTTAAAATAATTTCCCCTTTTACATGCAAGAAAGTCCGTGTAAATTACGCTCATCAATAAACCATTCAGTGTTGATGGGCTCGTATACCATAACAGGTTCTGATTACAGGGCGCCAAGTCCGCTTATGGTTGAATTTTCTAATAAATCGAAATATAATTGGGACGTACTACGTAACATCCCAATTATATTGCTTAAAGCAAATTTGATGATTGCATGTATCGGTGAAAATGTAATTTTGAGCCATCAATTTCTCCAACGCATCAGGATGGGTATGGTAATCGCGTAAGATGCTGGATGCTTGGCCAGAGGCCATGGTGCACCCACGAAAATGTTATGAGAAAAATTAAAAGTCGCGGAGAAATTTTAACGCAGATGCAGCATGTATTGATGGTTCGGTCGGTTGGACGTCACCCATACTTCAACGCGACGGAAGATTTTCTTTCATGTTAATACACGAATACGCATGTGATGAGCCTTCAAAAGCCTTCTCATACCGGAATATTTTTGCAACACATTTAAGCCCATTTCGCCTGACATACCAGTAATTTTTTTGCACATAAGACTGTCTACGATAACTGCCCAAAACTCGATTACATATAATTTAGCTTTTTCTCAGACGGGCTTTAACAAATTTACAGTTTTGTCTAAGCGTAATAACTTGTTTATAAATATTATAGTAGAAAATGTAACTAACTTTACTTTCTTGGGCCCCCAATCTAAGAAAAGTGCCGACGAGATAGTTCAGCAAAAAGTCGCAGTTTTACTTCTTCATAAAACAAAATTTCTACTTTTTTCAACGCAAAAGCCAATAACGCGTTTTTTCGCGCAGACTATTAATAGAAGCATAATAAACATGAAGTTAGAATCTGGTTTCAAAAAAGTTTTGTTAGCTAGCAAAGAAGTACTGCTTAGTGCAAAATGATATATAACAATGGCACAATACAATAAATCGTTCATTACAAATAGGAACATTAAAAAAACTTTACCAAGAAGATAAAATAAATAAATGGAATAAGTGAATATGAAAAGACAATTTACCATCTTAACATCGACAACAGCTACAGGTTTATTCTTCAATATGAAATGGGAAATAGAAGGAGATAAAATTTCACTAAAACGTAGTATCCTTACATTTTTCAGCATTTAGCTTCACATCATAAATCTGAATTTTCAACAAGAGATCAAAATGTAAAGTAGCAAAGCAGATAATATGTATATCGAAGCAAATACCATTTACAAAAATATAAAATATAAAATAAAAGCTTGTTACACCTATTACTGAATATTCCGATATCCAGAATCCTTTTATATAAATCCATTAGGTGTGATTATCGATGTAACCACATACGTAACCATCCATGCTGTGCTGGACAAATAATGTTTTTGAACCGTGTACTAACCTCGAGAAAACTTGTAAAAATGATCGAAGGAACACATAGAATACTGAGAGGCCTGTAATTTTCAATATTATTTATAGATCAAGATTTCAAAAAATGTACAACATTCGTTTTCCAGATATCTGAAAAAGTAGTCTAAATAAATGTTCAACTAGTAAGCTAGTACTAAAAAATGTGTAAAAATTTAATGATAAAATGTCTGGTTCAGCTACCTTATCAATCATATTGATTAAATGTTACTTTATTTAGATCAATAACTGAGTTAAAATAAAAATTGTTGGCATTAAAAACATAGGGAGGAGAATAACTGATAATGCAGGAAATATTTAGCAAAATTTTGAACTGTATTCTCGGTTCCAAATATTGGTTCATCTTAGCATTATACCTAGATGAATTTCATTGTAGCTATGCATTTTAATTAATTTTCCCATAACAAATGACAATAAAAATTACTAGTGTATAGCTCTACAAATCTTCTAAGGACACATTGCCCCAGTAAAATATTTTAACTCCTATAATGAGGGATTGCCTTCCACTTCAGGTCCCTTTTGAAAATACGTGCAAACCGTTCATAAATTGGTCGCAGGTACACCGGATTTAGCCCACTTGAATAAGGGTTATTATAAATTCTGGTTAAATCCTAATAAACAGGTATACCTAAAGGCGAAAAAAATCTGTGTAACGAATATGATTAAAGTTCATATTCATATGTATACTGAAACTGTTTGCAAATGATTATAATAATGCAAATTTGTGATAGCGGCACATGTCTGCAGTAAACTCATTATAAAAGCTATTGATTTCTACACAAAGGGATCCCCTATATAACCTTATACGAATTAGAAGACTCTACTATATATTTCTTTGTATGTACCTCAACATTTAGTTCGTAACACACCGCTACTGCAGGTGACTACCCACAAAACACTGCATGCTTACAACTGCCCTAGAGATAGATGTAGTCAAAGTGTTAATCTATACTGCCAAAATTTCGATCTTCCTTCCAACAGGTGTAAATTTAAGAGTGACTTAAGAAATAATTTAAAATTTTAATTAGATGTGTTTATGTTATGATGTGTGCTACTGTTATGTACCGTATTGTGAATATGTATTATTAATATATTATACAGGGTCCGCCACCTATAACTCCCCAGGCTCGTATTTTCTTTATTTTTTTGCGTACAACCTTAAGTTATATGTCAAATTGTAGATCTTTTTAAACTCTTTAAAAATAGCTTGGTGGGCGTCCAAAATAAACTTTTGCAGATTATCATATTTTGTGTTTAAAGCTATTTTTTGTAAATATTTTTTAACCTCACCTCGTATAATAAATATTGCTTCACAGTTGAATAGCGACATTTGTCTTCTTCAATTTGTGTCATTACCATGTATGCATAATTTTTACTCCTTCTTAGTGAAAAACAAGAAAAACTAGTCGCCGCCGTGTTCTTTAAATAGGGTTGTTCAGAATTTTTAAGTGTTACTTTAGTAGCTTATTACGGTACAAATTGTGCCTACATATCCATCGCTGCACGCAAAACCTAAAAATTTTAAGTAACTTTTAAATAAATCAAGTACAAAGTTCTTTCTAAAGAGAGAGAGAGAGAGAGAGAGAGAGAGGCTAGGAAATGAAACCTCGTGACGAGGCTAGTAGGCGACGTAGAAAACCAAACTAGCCTCATCTCAGGGTTTTGCTTTCTAGCCTCTCTCTCCTTAGAACGAACTTTGTACTTGATTTATTTAAAAGTTACTAAAAATTTTGGGATTTTGTGTGCAGCGATGGGTATGTAGGCATAATTTGTACTATAATAAGTTACTAAACTAACACTTAAAAAATTGTGAACGGCCCTATAACAGAACATGTCGACGACTAGTTTTTCTTGTTTTTTCACTAAGAAGGAGTAAGAATTACGCATACATGGTAATCACATAAATTGAAGAAGACAAAAATCGGCATCCAACTATGAATCCATATTTATTATACGGGGTAAGGTTAAAAAATATTTACAAAAATTAGCAAAATATCACAATATGCAAAAAAAAGTTTGGACCCTCACTATGCTATTTTTAAAGAGTTCAAAAAGACCTACAATTTGACATATAAATTAAGGGTGTATCTAAAAAAATACGAGCCTGGGAGTTTTAGGTGGCGGACCCTGTATATTGTACATTAAATCGGATATTAGCGTTTCGTATAAAACTTTATACACTGGGATTGAGACGTTTATGTCGGAGTCAAGAAACAACAAAGCGGTATTACACTGCGCTATTCACACAGACCCCCGGGTATTGATAAACGGAAAATTGTGTCTGTTACGGTCAATAACGATAAAAAGTTGAGAATTTTATTTGCCAGGTTTCAAGCACAATTATGCAACTTATATGGTCGCAATAAAATTCTTTGTGCTGTTATAAACGAGCCGGTCTTGCACATTTACGTCCAGAGTAAACGATAATAAATTAATTTTATTACAGTTAGCGTCAACTTTGGTTTTTTAGTCTGTTCAGACACAGCTATTGTTTTTTGTTAACT
Source organism: Rhyzopertha dominica (assembly GCA_025024175.1). Taxonomy (NCBI): domain Eukaryota; kingdom Metazoa; phylum Arthropoda; class Insecta; order Coleoptera; family Bostrichidae; genus Rhyzopertha; species Rhyzopertha dominica. The sequence goes on from QCXZ01000003.1 coordinate 60,493,128, forward strand.
AACGTTAATGTTTCCTTCTTGTAGGTACAAATATTTCTTGTGTTCCGAACCATGAAACCAACTGTGCTGGATTATACCATCCACGTGCATTTTAAACAATTCTAATTTCATATCATCGGTTCTCACAAGAAAAACTAACTTCTTAGATAAAAAACAATTTTTATAAACGTGGTCTAAACATAGAAATTATGCAAATGTAGACACCTTTTTTTTCGGTAGATGTAGATTTATTGATTAATATTATTATTGGGGGGTCCTTCTTCCATGAATTACTCCTTTCTAGCTGCTTTTAAAATAAGTCTGTGACACACATATGTCTTGAATGTGTTACGCTTTTTATTATCGCACCAAGCAGTGTTTTTGCAGTGTAATTCTCTCTGTATTAAAAATTGCATAACTTAAACCTCGAGAAGCCGCATGCCTTTGGTTAAGCGGCAAAGAAGCTGTAAAGGCTGAGACCGATAATTGGACGCTTAATTTGGGGAAAGTGGCTGTTATTATGTTCTTCCACAGTCAATCAGGCATGTCGTTTATTCGGTGTTTTGGGCTGGCATGTTGGTAATGCCCCTCTGTTTTTTTTGTAAAGGATTAAAAAATTTTCTTTGAAATTAACAGATTGGTACTGAGTTCTTTTAGTATTAAATAATTGTTTCTCTTCCTCTAAGACAAGAAAACTTATTTTCTAAAATGTAGCCCGTATTGTGTGTTTATTGCATTTTAAATTAATAAAAAATTATTTGTTAGTCCATAAGGTCTAAAGGAACTGGTACCTCTATTCAGATCTTTCAGATTCTAATTGTATTAAATCTACTTGCATCGTAGACGAAAATATTAAACTCTAATGTATTGTGATATATAAATCATAAATTATAATTAATCGTTAATAATGATGTACTTTTATTAATCTCAACTAATATTATTAGGCATTTCATGAATATCTCGTTTTAAATATTTTAAAATTATTGAAAATCACACGTAATATTGGTCCTTCGAGTGGAGCATTGGTGAAGACCTTATCAAGAAGTATATTGAAACTATTTTTTCAACATTAACAAATTAAAGAGAATAAAGGTCGTTGAAGTTTCTAACCCTAAATGATAATAGTAGGATAAATTTAAGACCAATTGTCCAAAAAACTACTTTTCTGAAGTCACCAGAGTAATTTAAATGGCAAAATATAAACATAAACAGCTTTAGTTTGCAAACAGAAAGGATCAAAGTTGAAGTTATTTGATATAATTTAATTTAGTAATAGGTATTAACAGTAAAATTCTATAGTAGAAGAAAAATTATTAGTCCATAGCAGTGAACGGGTTTGCGAAATTAAGAATAAAAAGTGTAAAAACACAATTAGTTCAGAAATGTATTTACGGCTCTGGTGGTTTAATATAAGTCATCGTACTACCATCTGTCAACCTTAGGAAAGGACAAATAGTAAAACTTGGGCCTTGTTAGTAGATATATTTGTAAATAAGTAGCTAATGATCCATAAACCTTGTCAAAGTAATTTTGTGAACACACTCGCCTAAAGAAACAAAAATGTACTATAATTCATTTAATACTAATAATTAAAAAATGTTTCTAATAAAGTACTACCAAATCGAGTGTTCTACGCCATAAAATTATTTTGCACTAAACAGTGTGTCACATTTTATTTGGGCGTGAACAAGCTTTTTATCGGAAAACCCTGTATCTGTTTAGCACAATCAAAAACAAAGCGATAAACACATGTGATCAATTTTTATCGCTTCGGCCGTTTTAGTTTTTTTTTTTGAAATTTTTGGCATTTGTTTTGCGCCAGTTTTTAAACTTGGATAGCTTAGCCACTGTATCAAACATTTTAGATTCGTTCAAACGGTTTTCTAATAAGTACGAGAGATAAATTTCGCAATTTTCGAACATAGATAACTCGATACTTTTTTATGGAACGACATTGAAATATATCAGGTGTAGGTGTCAGATTTTTAACAGTTTTCTTTTTTAGAAATTGTTCGAATCACTGTTGCAAAATGTGGCAAAGAAATATCCCTGTTTGTATTGAATTAATGAAAATAAATCAACATAAGATGGTACTTGTAGTATTAGCAGCAAATATTTTATGAAAATAATAAATGTAGGACCAAGAAAATCGGTCATTAATAATTATCAGAAGCGGACTGTTTGCATGCATATTTGATATTTTTGAATGCTCTGTACAGCTAATAACGAAGGAATTTAGCTGAATTTTGCAAGTATATAAAAAACTGTTAATCAGTTCATTGCTTATAGGAGACATTAGAAAAGAAACGATGACATGAAAATGTTGACCAAGTCACCTAAACAAAGACAATTTTGGTAAAAAAAACAAATACAATTTCAAACTGCCACTTTATGTCCTAAGCAACTGGCAATCATTAGACAGGCTTACCTTACAGGAATAAATATAGCTTTACATTGAAAGAATCAAGTTGTTCATGATCCAAACTTGCGAAATCTAAACACTTATTAGGAAACCTTTACAGTACTAATGGTTATAGGGATGAAATCCGCATTTTTTCGCTTTCTTCAGCGCCCTGCAAGGGTGAAGATGACCAAAACGGTACAAAACAGAATAATTGTATTGTTAACAAGGTGACTTTTATTTTTGATAAGGAATTTAAAAGAAAATGTACAACTTGTTCCACTAAAAACAGTTTGTTAACGTTTAAAAAATAGGACATCTTATATAAAGCAAAATAGTTATATAATTTAGAGCGTTTGATGTTATCCAACTTTTTTGGAAATATCTTTTACAATATTTAATATTATTATTAATAAAGTCCATCCGTTACTGTTTGTCTGACAATCAACGCTATAGAACCTTACCTTCACGTCTTTAATGTTCCCTAGGAGATCAGTCGTGAAGGTACTGTTAGTATTCCTGGAAGGCTTGTTCTTCACGCTAGGGAATATAATTCCTCCCTTCCTCTTCTCGGGCTTCTTGGTTTGCGTGCTGGTTTCTTGTTGCGCAGATGACGTAATTGGTGTGGTGCTGGCTTGCGTCATCGTGACAGAAGTCTGCGTAACCACAGTGGGCGGAGGTATCGTTGTGTAAGCCACTGGAAACGTCGTGTCCGTGGCCGCGGGAAATTCGTCAACGTTATACCTGCTGGGGTTGTATTCCACCAGCCTGTCGATCGTCGGGTCGAGCAGCAATTCCGCAGGCACGGGTCTCTGCGCCAGGTTAACCACGTCTTCCTCTTGTTTCTTCAGCCTCTTCTCGACCATGTCGAGGTTGGCGATGATCTTGTTCGTTTTGGTCCGCAGGTCGTTGTGGATTTCTCCGATGGCCCTCTCCTGGCGCTGAGTTTGCGTTAGGAGCTCGTCGGATTTCGGCACCAAATCGTCGACGGAGCTTTTGGTGCCCACGACGACGTCCCACACCTCGTCCATCTTTTCCGACACGTTTATGATCGGCTTCATCTGTTTAACTAAAGCGTCGATTTTGCTGTTTCGCACTATGGGCTGGGGCGTCGTGGTCGTGGTGCGATTTCTCGGCCCCACAATGCCCTCGTTGTCCTCCTCGACTACAGCTTCGTGGACGTCTGACATCATGTTCACAAGTTTCCCCAAATTTTCACTCACTAAATTCAGGTGAAACTGCAGTTTACGATCCATGCTTTGAGTCACCTCCTTGAGCTGTCCCAGTTCCTTGGTGACGTGATTTATAACCTCGGAATTTAAGGCTTTCGTTATTTCCACCACGTTCATGCTGACTGGTTTCTTTTCGCTGGCTTCCGCGTTTATGTCTTCGTTGGACAGGTAATTGCTGTCAAGCTGGTTTTTAAGCCCGTTCAGTTTATCGTCTATGTCGCTGACTTTCTGATCTAGGGCAACCAGTTTGTTTCCCAGCGCGAGGGAGTCCATGGGAACCGTGTCTGAACGGGACGTGGCTCCGGGAATCTGGAACAGCTTCAGGTCCAGCGTCCGAAGTTTGGCTATGACGGCCTCGGTTTTGTCTATGTTGTTGTGCACCCTGCTGTCTAGGCCCTCTACTCGTCTCATGAGGTGCTCTACTGCCTTGTCGAGGTTCTCTATCCTCTGCAGCTTTGAGTCCAGTGTGGAGATTATGGCTTCGAAGACATTGAAGAGGTGTTGCTCCCTGAAACAATAAAAACAGCATGTTAACCTTTATTGTTAGCATGATGAGATGATGGAATAATAATACTAATGATTACCGTCCAATAACCGCTTCTACAGTCGTGACTAAAACGTTTGCATAATAACCCAATTAAAATTTAACACTCTAAGCATATCAACTACGCACTTAAAAATGTTTGATTGGAGAAAATAATTACTTTAGGATAAATTTATTTGATTTAAGGAGAATCGTGTTTAAATCAATGATATTTATTTGTTTTTAAAGCACAATGGCATTCTTCTTGCAGACGAAATTTTATTTTAGAAATTTGTTTGAATTWAAGGAATGGAGATAAAATAATTTTTTTTTTGTTGCAAGCTGTGTTCTCCTGAATTGAACATTACATTTCTCTTGCATTTAATTAATTTTTATATCCCTACAAAACACTTGTTTCATGGAACATTTAATTACTTTAATTTTAGAATAATGCTTACTTCAAAAAACCTTTTTGTAATGTAGTGTTTTTTTGTTTGATTTAAAACACGGACTTATTAATTCAACAAAAAATTCCTTGGATTAAAAACTAAAACATTTGGCTCAACATATATTTCAATTGCTTATACGTGTTTCGTAAATGAAAGGTGGTGGCAGTGTATTGTCTAGCCTTTGTAGTTTGTGCTAGCCATTATTTTTTCAACATTGTAGTAGGTACAGATTTATGTTAGATGTCTCGCATACGACGGATTTGGAGAATTTTTTGAAGAGCAAAAGACCGACGACTCGATTACTGTAATAACAATGATGGTTAAGCTAGATTCTAAGATGTAACATAATTATGACGCAATGAAAAACTAATGCAGCAAACTAAGGTAATTTATTAGTAGAATTTTCACTTGGTTGTGTATACTCTCTATATCAATGTACTTTTTAGCGATTGGTACAGTGTATTTCATTTTACTTTTAAAATGTCATAATATCACTCTGTATGGATGATTTATCCATGAAATGAGCAATGGGGAACTATATGTTAGCTTATCATATAAGTGAAATAAAACATTTTTTAAATCAAATGCAATTATCTTTCTTTAAGAGTTAAAAAGACTCCTTTACTTTTACTTTAGTCAAAGAAAATTTATCTGAATTGTAAGAGAAACTTTAGTTGTTGCAAAAGAACGAGAAAAAGTTTAATTTCATATAACATAATATGTTACTTGAAAGAAATAACTAATGGTGCAGGCTTTTTTCCACATGTTTCAAGTAAGATAAACCAAGAAAAAAAATGTTCAAATACAAATAAATGTTTTGTTGCGTATATACAAACAAATATTTGGTTCAAGTAATTTTTATTCGCCCTAAATAAATCGTTTTATGTGTGTATGTTTAAATTAACGGATATATTTACCCATACCATAGATAAATTAATTTATTTATGCCCATACACAAATTAACCGATTAATGATAATTAAATAAATGGATTTGGTATATGCATCACTGGTTACCGCAAATGTCGGTAACGACCTCTATTTTGATGTTGTACATTCGCCAACCTTTTCTCCAAATTGTACCTGCACAACGTTATGCAACAATCTTTGTTGAATTACACCAATTTGCTCCATCACGTGCCTTATGATTTTTCCAGCGTTGTTGGTCGTGTTCTAAACACCAAAATTATTTTTGTATTCCACAGACAGTAAATATCAACTGGGTTGAGATCAAACGATCTTGGTGACACGAATTTTCAAAATAAGACCATGTTGCAAGACAGCAATTAAGGAGTCCTTAAATGTTTGACAAATGTGTAGAGCTATTCTATGCCGCACAAGAATAACGTTTTCATTTGCTTCGCATTTTTTTTACACATAATATTATTCCAATTCTGTATTTCATCGAAAAAGTATGAATCCGATGAAACTATCTGGTAAACCATACCAAACGGCGACTTTCTTGTCAGAGAGACCTTCCTGAATGATTTCACATAAATTTTCTTGGTACCATTATCGACCTCCGTTTTGCATGTTGAGAAATCATACTTACATGTTCATAACCTTTCTAATTCAGTTTACATCGTAAAGAGAAGCCCGGATTATTCCAAAAATCTGTTCCTATTGCAGTATATAATTAATTTTTAGAATTTCAGCTAAGATTTACAAATCGCGAGTATGGCATTTGCAGTCTTTTTTTATGGCATTCACGCTACTAATTGATAGCGGATCAATGACATATTGTTTTCCGGGCTGGTTCCCACGTTTGGTCTTGACGTTTCGACACTCCTGCCGGCGTCCTCCTCAGAAGTAGCTCTGAAACCGCAGTGCCTAGCCTGCTCTGGTATTTAACGCTTTGTGGATCACTGAAGCGTGAGCGCTGTTACGCATGACCAATTTCCAATTGAATTAAATTGAGTTTTATGATATGGCTAATCTCTATTTGGTGTTATGTCCAGGGCCGGCAGACGGTACAATCGTACCGGGGATCGGGCTAAACCAGGGGCCCGGCGGAGCCCTAAGTCATAATCATAGTCGTGAATAAAAAAAATTGCTATGAATTTGAGAAATAGCTTCATGAAGTGTGAAGATTATTTTTCGTCAATATAGGGTGTATATAGGGTGACAATGACATTCAAGTCAAGTCAAGTAAACAAGTAGTCTCACAGACATTTTGTCTATCTTTAACAAAGAGCTAGCCTACTGTAAAAATTCTTCTGAGTAATAAAATATATACGGTACTTGCTAGAAACAAGGTAACCTTTTTTTTTAAAATATATTTTAGAAATTGACATATTTCTATTTGTTTGTTAAAAGGTTTTGCTGGTACATTCTTTATGAAAGAATAATCAAATTAATGAACTGATTGGTCAATACTTGTGAATCAATGAAAACCGGTAAATGGAGGATTTCTCACGAGTTATCTGATAAAGATTTGATTTTAGCTTTAGTTTCTTTCTTATTTTTTTTGCTTCATTTCATGCTACTAGTCTATATATCCATCCCTATCCTGTGGTGTTCCTATTTTCGTATTTTTCAGGCTTCTTTCTTTGTTTTAATTTCCTCTTTAATTTCTTCTGTCCCCCAGTTGGTTCTTTTAAATATTGTATTAACCTTTTTTTCTCCGCATACCCCATTTGCTGTTTTTTTATTATTTATTTTACTGTATTCCAGTTTATTGTTGTTCCTTTTTGTTTTTCTCTTTCTAATTTTATATTTTTATTTATTTATTTATTTATTTATTTATATACAGAAGCACAAACAGGACGAACCTAAAACAGTGCTTACAACTTTTTCAAAAATGAAATTAACATATTATAGAATAAACCACACCGCAAAACAGAAATTATTAAAATGTAAAATTAATACCTAATTAACACCTAATTTACGATTACAACATTATATAAGAAGTAAACTATCAAAATACGAAAGGAAACGGAAGAATTTATTGGTGGAGCACTTTAGAAATTTTTCTCCGAAATGAGTATAGAGAATCACTAAATATATCAACTTCAAGTGGTGGATTAGTTAGCCTGCTTAATGAATTGTAGAACTTCATACATCTAAGAAGTGGGGAGTTTGCATATGCATTAGTGAAATGCACTGGTACGTAAAACAAATTATGAGACCTAGTGTTATACACAGGAGGTACCGAAATATTCAACATACTCAAAATAACTGTCGAGTCCATTGCACCACTGCAAATGCTATGCAGATAACGAAGATCTGCAAAACTTCGTCGCTGCTCCTGAGGCAGCATGCGAAAGTGTTCACGTATAAGATCAGTACTCTGCAGATCTATACGAAGTTTATAAGCAACATATCTAAGGAATTTGTTCTGAATCCTTTCAAGGCTATTAATGTACACAATATATTGGGGATTCCAAATAACCGAAGCATAGTTCAGAATACTATTAACATAAGCCATGAACAAAGAATTAAAAGATTTCCTTTTTCTAAATTCAGAACAAACTCTAAAAATAAATCCTAGACTATTATTTGCCTTCCTTACGATATAGGAAATATGTTCACTAAATAATATCTTTGAATCAAATACAACACCCAAGTCTCTAATTGAATTTACCCTATTCAACAAGTTACTGTTTATACTATAATTAAATTTTGTGATGCTCTTATTCCTGGTAAAAGATATCGTGCAACATTTATTAATTAATGTTAAAAAAGGCTATTACTCTGGCAGTACGATTTCAGCCTTTCAATATCCTCCTGGAGAAGCTTGCAGTTGTCTATAGATGAAACACAACGATAGATTTTTAAATCATCGGCATACATTAAAAAATTTGAATGTTTGAAACAATTGGAAATGTCATTTATATAGATATTAAACAACAAAGGACCTAGATGTGATCCTTGAGGAACACCCGAAGTTATTTCCACTTGATCAGACTTAACCCTACCAATCTTCACAAACTGATTCCTATCAAACAAATATGATTCAAACCACGCAAGAAGAGAATCACACACTTAGCAGGTTTTGTGCCCTTCCTTGAACGTATTATCTTTCAGCTTGTTTATGTCTATTTTTCTGTTATTACCTACCTTCCCTAGTTTAATCTTTGCCACTAATAATTTGTGCTGCGTTCTTAATTCAGCACTTCTGAAGACTTCCACCTCTTCGACTTGTTGTCTTATTACCTTATTGTGCATGATGGAATCTATGATACTCCTGGTGTAGCATCATAGATGTTTTGTTGTTCCAAATAAATACTGTAACGTATTTTCAGTAAATGTTTCTTAGTTAATTTTATTTCCTATTCCTCTTTTCAAAAAAACAGTTTCGCCCTCAAATATGCTATAGGTGCAATGACTTCATTTTGGTGGATTTCGGTCGAGTTATTGCATTGCAATTTATTGTATTACGAGTATTTCACAGTTAGTTGTTAGTGTACCGATATTTTGCTAGATCCGCTAGGACTTCTGACCGCACAGACTGGACCAAGTGTCAGAATACCAACAAACGTAGGCTAGACCAAATACGGAAATGTAATGCAAAAAATTAAGGCCAAAAATGACGTCACAATGTGCATAGGCCTAATACCCATATTCAACTTTCAGATTACTCCTTTTGGGCCTAGGGCCCGCCTTGCGACTGGTACCGGGGCCCGTGAATGCTCTCGCCGGCCCTGGTTATGCCATAGCTCCTTGATCCTCGTGCTTATGTGCCTTCCGGTTTGGCCGCTGAAGCACTAAAGATTGTGTTTATCAGAAGCCTCTTTAGCAACCGTTAGACCTTATCAGTACATCCATTGGCATAGTTCTTCGGGTTCCTTAGTGTAAGAAGGTAAGAAACAATGGTGTATTAAAAAACGTGAAGAGCAAGAAAAATATATCAAAAAAGCGATTGCATTCAAAATGGTTTTGTCAACCCAATTAAATTACCGAAGCATCTGTAATGGAATATTAAAAATCCAAGAGGAAAGTGCACATTTTCAGCTTCAAGATGTTATTAAAGGCTTTGATACGTCTCGGCCAGTAAAATATCTTCCAGCAGAAGCGTTTTGAATGAAATTAACAATAAGATGCTCAAGACATATCAGGAACAAAACTTATAATTGTTTTGTTGCTTCTACACTGCAATTACTGGATATAGCTGTGATTACCTAAATGTCAACAGGACAGTAGGATTTTCTTACTATGTAGTTACCATCATATTACTTTGCAGATGGAATAATCAATTGGGCTGTTTAAAATAAGGATTAAGAAGTAAGAGCCGAATGCTTTATTTAAATTTTGCTTATCTTATTATCAAGAAAAAAATTTTAGCCATCATTTTAAAAGAACTAAGTGTTAATTGATTTAAAAACGTTATTTAGTAGTTACAGTTCATTTTACCACTAGACTGTGAAGATTATTACTAGAAACTCTGTCGTTTTATGTGCTATGCTTTCACATATGTTTGTTCTCAAATTGGGAGTAACTCATATCGTTTAAAAACATCGCAATACATATTTAATTGCTTGTGACCTACGCAACGTTATGAAAGCTCGAGCTCAGGAACTCGAAAAAGTCCAGAGCTTGCACCGGCAGTGCTATTTAGATCTGTTGCATAATGCGCTGATTGGGCGCAGGAAATTGCTGATTATGCCTTATGCACTAATCTGTCTAAAGTAGGAAAGTGCCACATGTCATAAAAACAAACTTGTATGCGCAACCATTTATCGCAGTCCTGAGCTTGCGTTTGTCGGTGTGGGATAATAATTGCGCTACTAAATTACGTTTGCCAGACGAATATCTCGAGATAGTGGGTTTAATTTGCAAAATTTGCAGGTGCGCTAATGGAGCAATAAATGTTAAACATGCGGGTTGAATGTTTGAAATTTCGCTGATATCTAATATCTGCTTACATGTACGCGTACAAAAACTGAATTGCACAACTGCAATTTTAGTGATTGTACATATCTCTTGCGAGTTGAGCTCTATTTAATTATTTAATTGCCATTGCAATGCATTACTAATTAATTAAATTACCACCTGTCACATAAGGAAGTTAGGTTTCCATCACTCTAAAGTGCACTGACTGCTGGACTCATTCAAAATTAATTGTGTTCTTGAGATCTCAGTTCAAACTTGTTATACCGCACTACAGTTTATAAAAAAAAATGCTCAAATAGGTCTATATATACATTATATTTGGTTATAGACAAAAAAGCAACGGAGGAAATAATGGGAAAAATCAAACACTAATCAGTTCGTGTGCATTTCACAATAGTTAGAATGTGACTGTTATAGGTTGTATACTCAGCTGAAGAACGAGTTGAGATTATTAATCTTTTTTTTTAAATAAAAATTTGCTAGAACCACTACATACATGGGTATTTTTTGGAACTAGTACACATATTTCATCAGACTAGGTGTAAGTAAATCACATAAGAAGAGAGGTTATAGAAGTTGGGGTTTTCGGCCACATTAAATATGGATCCAGCACAAATCACTGAAACATTTTCTTCAAGTTTACAATTTCATCCTTCAAAAATTCGTTTTATTCAGGAACTCATTTACAATCGCTACACAACAGACGCCTGGAATGTTGTTAAAAAGCGAACAAATAATTAAAAGTCAAATTTTATTTTCAATATCTGTTTTTGCCAAGGAATAGTATTTTTGTGCCGTTATTGGTCAGATTACAATCCGACTAGGCTGTTGCATAAAGCAAATTCTGAAAAATCAATGGCAACCTAACCTGGATTTGTTACAAAATCGTGTTGATCCAATACTGACCAAACTATAGAAAATGAAGACCGTTATATTATGAATGAAATAAGATACAAAAGAAGCCTAAGAGTTTCTAAATCAATGATTCAATCAATAGATTTGGGGGGAGGAGATTCCTCAAATTAATAATAAAATTTATCATACCCAGTTCATTTTGTACATGATATCGTAGAATGTAGACGAATGCTATCAAATTACGTCAGATATGCTTAGGAATGTACGAAAACATTTTGGTCAGCTACCAGTTGTTGAATGATGGTCGTTTTAAACATTTAAATAAAGTAATTTTAAAAATGGCATTTCTCCCCAACTATCGCTTGTTGTAAAGAACGAAAATAAAATCTTATTTAACGCCCGTCCCTACTAAAAATAATTACGTACTGCCTCATTTAAGGGGATGGAGTGAATTTGCAATGACTCGTTTGAGGTTTTTTAATAAATTGAGTCTGGTGTCCAAGTCGTGTGTTTACAGTGGGTATATTAAGAAAATGATCAAGATTCGTGACACATATAAACAAATAAGTAGTAAGCACTAGAGATCATTATCTGTTTTCTTTCATCAAATCATAATATTATCATACGTATTCTAGTAGGTAAACATTTTGTGATCTTCGCTATTGAGTTTTGCATATGGATAACAAGTCGTGGGAAGTATATATAATAATTATTATTAGTCAGCAGAATGAGAAAGAAGACGGCCCCACCTCCTGTAGATAGTGTAAAAAATTCTAGCAGCAAGTGAGTTAGTGATCATGTTGGGAGGATATAAAATTTTTTCTCATAGTTACTCAGAGTATCTACCATACCAGTAACGTATAGTCTACTGTACTTATTCATACATGTAGGACAATTTTTCTTGAGAATTCGTATTTTTCTTGAATATTTAACATAACGAAATCAAAAACAACGAATATGGGCCGTTTAGTATGTTTATAAACGTTTTCAGTAAAAAATACCTAGMATACTGACMAAAGCTTGRCTTGTACAAGTAAATTAAATTTAATGATCACATTAATAGCAAGAACAAATAATATAGAAATAGAAACGAATCGGTCTCAAAAAGACTGGGACAACTCTAGAAGTTTTGATTGACTATATTCTGATTTGTACATTTATCAAAAACGCGTTTCTTTGGAAACAATTGAATCAGTAAAAATGTCTGCTTGCCATAAAGTTCACGAAAGTTGTTAGTGAATACTAAAAATCACAACCATTGCAATTAGTTTTCGTATTACTTAATTTCTAAGTTGAAGAAATGACATCCTGGATAGGAAATGACGTGATTGTAATAAATGAGATTCTTGCTTATAAGAAGTTTGTGTTGAAGGAAGAGTGATGGCATAAAGAATTTACAAGAAGAAATTTTAGCATGCAGAATGACGAACGTTTTGGACATGCTGCAGAATCGGTAACTGAGAAAAACTTAGCCATACTTGAAAAAATGTTGACAGCAGATTGGGGTATCACATACCGTCAGATAGAGGAGATTTTGAAGATAATACGATCATTTACAAGTTAGAACGATTTATTCATTGCGGGTGTCTCACTATCTGACACTTGAGCAAAACGAACATCGCGTTAGATGGTGCTGGGGAACGCTGAAGAAGTTTCAATCTGGAAACTCCCGTGATGTGGTGGGCATTGTAGCAGGTGATGAGACCTGGGTTTACTACTATGATGTTTCATCAAAAAAAGAAACTAAATGTGGAGGTTTGATTTTGTATTGTTTCCAGCTGTAAAAAATGAAGTTAAAGGAAGATGATGAGATATCGGCAGCGAATAGTAATTCTCATAGGGTCAGGTTTATCCTACTAGAGCTAATAGGAGTGTAAAAACGCTAAGTGTTGTTGTTGTCTTTAGCAATGAATATATATTAAATAAGTGAGCGCCCTGCGGTATATCCAGGAAGTAGATTGAACACGTTCTATTGTACGTCACGACCACATGTAAAAGGAGTTACTTTGAACTACTTTAAAGAAAATAACTTCAATTTGTTGCCTTCCCCACCAAAATGTCGCGATTTTTCGCACATCAAACACGTATGGGAGGCAATGGGCAGAAGATTACAAAAATTTACTCCACCATCTATAGACTCTCGTGGCACTTGATGATGATGCATTGGTAGCCTGTACTGAGGCACCTCAAGGGAATAGGTTAATAGGTACTTACAGAACCATGGAAGATGCACCCAAAATATCTCCAAACGGGATAATTATCATTGGATGTTCTTATTTCCGCATCAGCCATTATAACTGCAAATTTTATTGTTGATGCACGATGACCCTGAGAAACCATTTAATCTTGAAAGGTACTGAGCTGCGCTTCGGGTGTTGCGAAAACAATCATTATCAGAATCTCATTTTCGGATCGGTCCCTCAAAGAGGAGGATTAATCGCTATTTTGCATAAACTGATCGCACGTAACAAACGAAACCAGTTCGCTCTTTTCCGAATCGTATTTAACGAATATATTCTGCCAATTAACCGGGACAGGGTTTTAATGAAACCGGGCGTTGTTATGCAACCGCTCTGCTGGGCGCATGCAGTTCGACTTACGTCACGATTTAAAAGACAGGTACATGGTAGACCGGCACTTTTGTTATAAATAAAAGTCGCTTCTGAACAGGTGTGGAGAAAGCCGCGGCTCTGGACTATGATCTCCGCGGGACCACACAGGACTAGGAGGGCCAGCACGCGACGGTTTATGTCCATTTCGCACGAAACCCCGCAATCTTGGCATGGGCGTGGAGTTAGCACTTTGCAGAAGCGGCGTTTCTTCTTAAAGATGATGGACAAAAACGTACTATTCACTTATCTTATGATGTCTATACGATCTCAATGCGACTGCAACATTTACGAAACCTCCTCTAACAAAGTTGAAAATTATTGAAGCGAAAGTAGGAGCTTTTATGAGAAATGATAACAGTACGTTTAGATAAATGTGAGTTAAGGAAGTTCCAGTGCCACAAACAGTAAAACAACTTCAGTAATTTTTAGATCAAGTGAATTATTATCACAAATAGTTCGTGCGTGTTCAAACCATTGTATAACTTGTTAAAAAGTGAAGCAAAATATGTGTAGTTCACAGAATGCGATAATGCATTTATCAAAAGTAAAAAAATGTCTTCAGCACCAGTTCTTGCGCATTACGATTCTGATTTGCCTATAAAGTTAACAGTAGATGCAAGTGATGTGGCAGTAGGCGCGATTTACTCGACTTACCCTAATGGTAGTGAACATCCTATTGCGAGTGCTTCGAGAACCTTATTAGAAGCACAAAAATATTATTCGCAGTTAGAAAAAGAAGTACTGGCCATAAACTTACATTAGCTTCTGATAACCGTCCATTAGTTACCATATTTGGATCCCAAAAGGGCATAGAGATTTTATCTGCCAACAGGTTGCAAAGATGGGCATGGATTTTAAACAACTATGATTATATTACTTATGTTTCTTCAAAAAAACAGTAGTTTATCGCATTTGCCATTGCCAGAGCCATTAATGGAACCAAAATCAGAATATACATATTTCAGCTATGTTGTTGAAAATGAAGATTTACCGGTAAATAAAGGATCCGGAATTAAGTCAAGTTTTGAGGTTCTATTAAGAGGTTGGACTTATAAAGTTTCAAAAAATTACAAATATATAAAATGCGTCAGAGTTAATTGACATGTGAAAATAATTGTATACTTTTTGGATACAGACTTGTCATTCATAGCACCTTATAAGGGCTACAAAACAAAGAGTTCAGCTCGAATTACGTTTGGTGGCCCGGCATGGATTAACAAATAGAGAATATCTGTAAATTTTGTGAAAACTGCCTTACTATGAAGAGTTCTCCTATTAAAGGAAAGTTAATTTCGTGGGAAATTCCAAGTAAAGTGTGAGAACGGATTTATTGTGATTTTTAGCTCTCATTTTTTGTAAACACATTTTTGTAATTGCAGATGCATATTAGCAAGTGGGTAGAAGCTTTTTTCATGAATAGTACCAAGGCTGGAAAAAGCTTTTTTGCGAGATTTGAAATACAGAATTTTTTAACAAAAAATGGTGTTAAATTTAAAAGTTCTCCACCGTTTCATCCAGGGTCTAACGGAGCGGCTGAAGATACTATAAAGAGTGTGAGACATGTTTTGTTGAAATGTATTGGAAAAAGTCCGGTAAAGGATCTACATCTCTAATTAAGCAGATTTTTATTCGATTTTCGAACTAGGTTTAGTTTATTAAATAAAAATAAATATAAATGATGTGAATATTCCTGAAGAAACAACTTACAAAACACTATTGTAACTAAACAAAACAATCAAATAAACAATTTTTCGAGAAATATAAAAACAAAATACGAGCTAAGTGGATTAGTGGCTGTTAGGGACTATAGGTTCAAAAGACCTTGGACGAAGGCTCAAATGTAATAATATATGGGTCACGCACTTACTTAATTTATGTACCAGAAATTAAAAACAATGGCGTAGGCATTTAAACCAAATTTTTGATTATGCAACCTTTTCTATAGATTCAAAATTAATTTTTTTGAAAATATTTCGAAAATGTCAAAATTTTTGTGAGAATATTATTTCCTATCGGATGGTATTTTCATATTTAAATATATTAAGTATTTTCTGAGGTATTTGTGAAAAACAGGTATTTTTAAATGACCGTTTTTTTCTTCTAAACAGTTTGCTGCAGAGAAAATTTATGGGGACTAATAATCACATAGCAAATGATAAAAGTTTGCAMAAAGGGTAGTTACCCCACAGTTTTAGGGAAGGGGGCCCTAAACCCTACTCACCCTAAAAACAACATGTTGCTTTGGGTAGTTAAGATTTATATGTATGCCAAATTTCAAGTTTATATGTTAAGTCTTTCGAAAGTTGTCGCATCCACACAGACAAACACGAAAGTTTTGCTCAAATTTTGTTTTGGACGTTTTCAAGAGTTTTAAAGCGATTGAGCAAATAAGAATTTTTGAAAATTTATCTCGCGATACAATACTTCCCATCCGTTAGACGTAAAATTAAGTACAGAAATACGACTATTCTATATATTTCTTATATTATGAGGGGAATACTTATTTCACATTAAACTTCAGAAGTATATCAAATAAGAGTGCTAGGAAATAAAAAGTGGTGCTTCCGCAGTCAACGTTTATTAAAAATACACATACAAACAGATCTAAAAATTAAAAAAAAAACTGTAACTTAGATTCCTTCTTCTTTCTTGCACTTGATTTATCAGTATCTCTGTCATTGTGCCTATAGTACTATTTAATTCTCATTATAATATAACAATAAACAAAATTTAAGTATTTCTGCTTCGTGTTTTTCAAGGAAACGAAATAGAATATGTGTTTGAAAACAATTCATCCTTTACATTGTCAAAAGCAACACTGTGGATATGTTTAGTTTAACACTCAACTAAATATGAGCACCATCCATCACCCTTGAAATGAAATACTGAAGGGTAAAGGCTGACCTTTCACAGGCCCTCCCGAGCTTGGCACTACCTTTTCTAAATACCATGTGCATTGTGTCTCAGTATTATGAATGGCTTAGGCCTAGACATAATAAGAAAACATAAAAAGTTAGTTAGTGGTTTTGATTTTCATTGCCCCTAAATCTTCGTTCTAAGCTTGATTTCATCATGTAGTAGTATTCCCTGGCGCATTCCAATTGCAAAATGTGTATGCTACTTATTAGATTACTTTTCCATAAAGGTGCTGATTTTCATACATAATACCGAAAGGTGTGTGTATCTAGCATTAATTACTCAGCCTAAATCTGTATTTTAGTGCCATTAAAATAATAGGATTGATCACCAGCGCAGCATGGGACCGAGAAATGAAAGTGGAACATGAGATATGTATTGGCTTAAATTGCACTCCTAGTAATAATTCACGCAATAATGTAGATCGTAATCGATAAAAATGTATACATAATGCGGTCCATAACGGCCGCATAACATATCAATATGCACGCCGGATTGCTAATAAAATTTAAACTAAACGTTTGTGGGTTAGAGTCGGAGAAAAACTAATGCCAGGAATGTACAGCTGCTTTCCTTAAGTAATGTCGACAGGGTGGCAATTATTTGTTAATAACGGCGTTAAGTAAGAGAAAGGCATTCGAGGAAGTTGAACGGTTGAACTCAGTTTCGAGAAAAAATTTTCAACAGGAAACTTTCGAATGCATTTAAATACTCCCAGACAATGCTGTTTTTCGGAGTTATGTAAGGATAGCAATGTATACAAGGGAGATACGTATAACAAATTACAAATCTTTCAGTAAGTATATAAATTAATTTAAATAAAATTTAATTATTTTTAACAATATTAAACGCTTTTTGTAATTCCGTTTTATGTGAGGCTTAGAATGTACTGTTACGATTTTAGTCATACGCAACATTATCAGGCATTCAATGTATCTAGTAACTAAATTTTAAATTTCCTTTTTTTAAATAACTATCAATACCGTAATCTTTATAAGCATGTTGCAAGCGATAGGAACAATTTTATTAAATCCCAAAACTAATTCAGATTGTTTATTAAGGGTTGTTTCACGTACGCTAAATTTGATATTCGTGGCATGTATTCTTTAACTATACTATATGCCAGTGGTTCCCAAACTATGCGCCGCGGCTTGTCTAGGGGCGTCGCGAAATGTTGCAAAAATTCATAATTTTACTCCTGTTTTCAGTTCAACTACGACAAGTCTCTAGGGAGATTATATTACTCCAGAACTAAAATAAATAAGCTTTTTTAGTCATTTACCAGCATGCCAGCCTAAACTAGATGACGTCCTACAAAAGTTCTAGAATATAGTCTAGTTTTTGTTGGTTGTTTTGTAGTTTCAAGAAAAGAGAGTTGCATGATTCGGTTATCTTTTTAACTTATTAGCGATATGTAAATTAACCCAAGTAGCAAGTCGACAATTTAGGCTATTTCTAAAACATGAAAAGTCCTTGTAAGCAACATTGCGAAAAAATACAGACGATTAGAACACGTTAACATGCTTGACCTGACGATTTCCTGCGAGTGTTCTAGAATTGGAGCTTCTGAGTCACAGGCTACTAACCAATCCACAACCTTTTTAACTTTTAAACTCAGATATGACTTGGCGCTTTTGTTTTTTTTTCAACATAAATTTTCTTCATAAGCAGAAAAATACTTCTAGTTATCATAGGCTATGTATATGGAATAGCTTCTGGTGTTTTTAATAAAAATATTTTATTCCTTTTGCATTGTTTATTTTCACCGCACATTATACGTGTGGTACATCTTAACAACTGGTTTGAGAAATACTCTAAAAATGAGAATATGGACAAGCTTACATAGATTGAAAATCCTTTTAATACCGGTGCTCCACTCTAATTTACTTCTGCAGAAAAAGAGAATCTAATTGAGCTATCTTGCGATAACACTTTCAAAACGAAATGTTTCGGCATGGAGTTGCCCGAATTTTGGATTTCAACAAAAGATGAATGTGCTCTTTTAAGCGAAGCTGGATTTTCGGCGGTTGTGTTTATAAAGAGCAAGTATAAATCCAAATAAATGTTCAAAAGGAAGTGAAAAATTGTGCTGTAACCAGCAAGCTCA
Source organism: Rhyzopertha dominica (assembly GCA_025024175.1). NCBI lineage: Eukaryota > Metazoa > Arthropoda > Insecta > Coleoptera > Bostrichidae > Rhyzopertha > Rhyzopertha dominica. The sequence continues at coordinate 60,512,031 of QCXZ01000003.1, forward strand.
TCCAACCTATAAATTTAATTAAAATGCATGTCTATGCTGTGCTGTCTACACCTCAACCAACTGCAGATAGATCACTGCCTTTAGGAAGTAGTACCCGTTAAGGCAGCTAGGTGGCTTTGTCATCATGTCAGTGTAATGCTGACCATAGATAAAGACAAGACAGATAGATTGGAATCTCTCAGTGGTGGGGGGTGACCATACGGATTAGTTTAGCATAGTGACACGGCATAGTCTTGGCGCTAGCATCTGCTTACAACACAGTGACTTTACAAAGTCACAATACTTGTACTTACAGTTGGCGGTTTTGTTATTTGACAGTAGCATCGGGACCAGTTTGTCAAGAACGTCTATCAGCGCTTAAATATTTCAAATTTTAAATGTAATCATTTTGTGATATTGATAACAATCACATTTAGCTTGCATAAGATATTCTTGAACTGCTGTATGTGTAAACAGTTAGTAATTGCAAGTCATTTCTACTACAAAGCGAGTTTTGCCAGTTGCGGGTGAGGAGGTACTAGTTTTTGTAGAAATATATCCCAATAACTGCATGGAAGTTACTAACTTGTTTCTCGATAAAGTAGGTCACACTTTAAGTGATGTGGTTTAAATGTTCTGCTTCTTTTCAAGAGTTAAAAAATATTAATGTTTAATAGTGAGTCGATTTGCAATTGTATGGTTGAGGAGCAATTTTATTATATTTGCAAGCATCATTTAACCATACATTCTAGGGTATCTAACTGGTTATTGCAAATCCGCTTTCACAGTCATTCACAGCTTTAAGCAATGTAATTGGTTCATTTAAATATTTGTAAGGGATGTAGAGTCCTAGTAAATAGTAGAGCCCTGATGATATATATTGGTGGAGCCGTAAAGTAATTTACTATATATCTGAGTAAATTATGATGCCTTTAATCCACATGCATTAGGCTATCACAGCAGCGTGGGTACCACCCCTTATTTATCACATACTATTAGATAATATAGGCCCTTTGGAAATATTTTATTTACAATGGTCTGTTTTAAAATGCATGCTTGTTTCAGATGTACCAAATATGATTAAAACGCAGTAAAAACTGCAAAATAGTTTGGATAAAAGGATAGCTTATCTTACGCTATCTGCTTTGTCACAAGCATTTCGAATACCTGAAAAAAAAAGGCTTAAAAGGAGTCGTCTACCATGCATACTTCTGTTTTATTGATATATTTATAAATTGTACATTTATGATCATTATAATTATTTGTGAATACCAAACGGCTTTTGCTTTGTTTATTATTATTTAGTTGCAAATTATTCGTACCTCATCTGTTATTTAATTTGCAGATAGTATATTCCATTGCCGTTTGAAGTTACCTGACAATTAACTTCGAAGAGGTAGCAATGGAACAAACTAGAAAGAAATTAAAAGAAAATAAAAAAATCTGACTTGCATATTGTTGCTGCACCATTTATAGCAGTTTCCTATGTTATCGACCTGGCATATTCGTGTGTAGTTTAGCCTAGTGACACTGCAGGCGCTTTATATGAACCTACCCCCACCATTAGAGTTTCCCWTCTATTTATCTTGCCCTTGTCTATGATGCTGACAGATGGCATTGCCATCCTAAATTCTTACTATAAATTTAATGTTTAATTTTAATAAAATTGTAATAATGCACCTTTCGTATGTCGATTTTATTTTTGTAGTGTGTGAATTTTAATTAGATAATGCTAATTACTAAGCCTCTTTTATTTTATTTTTAAACTTAGGTTAGCGAGCCGTAGATAACCCTTAAATAATTCAAGGGCGCCGCGACTCCAAAAAGTTTGGGAATCTCTGCTATATGCGATCCATATTCGCATACAAGACGATAAAATTGTATTTTATCTTTGAGTGTTCCCTTATCAACCTGTATATTTTTTTCCTGTAGCATTTTATTATACTAAAATATATTGTAAAAATTATTATTAATCGTGTCATGTTTTAAAGTCTCGTTAGTACATCCGTTGCTAAGTCAAAACAAGAGTTTTGAGTATTAGTTTGTTGGTTGTTTTGGTTCCAACATGACTGAAAAAGAAGAAAATCTACCCCCAACGTGGAAAAGGAGGCATTAGAAGCCGTGGGAAGACTACTGCCTTAAAAATACTGTCTTATATAGGAAAAAGAATATACATTATACATGTTTACAAAAGTGGAAAACTGCAATAAGTACTAGTAGTGCTAGCGAAAAGGTTCTTTTGGCATACTATTCGAAGGTCAAGTGTTTATCTCTGAATCTAAGCACTTTGTCTAAAAATTATAAGAGACCAAACGTTAAGAAAAGTTGGGGGCGTTAGAGAGTTACAAACCCCCGATATTAATTTGTTTTTACAGTAATGTTAACAATAATTTAAGGGTACACTTAGACATAAATACTAAAAGCACGTACCAAATTTCAATTCGATACCTCCAACTGTGGATTAAATTGCAAAAAAAAGATTTTTAAGTTTTAACTTTGACACCCTGTATTTTTTAAATGGATCGTTTATCAGAAATTGACCAATAACAAAATCGTCATATTTTGGTCTCAAAAATCCAGAGTTAACGGAATGACCTACTAATTTGCAACACCTTGTATAACTGCATAACTGCTATTTTTGAAGTCCTGTTTTATATGTAGTATTTATCAAAACAGATTAGAAACGTTTTGAACTTTCTGAAGCAATGTATCAAGTTCATTCTGACCATGACATTATGCATCATCCATCATTACAGCGACCTGTGTTGAAATTTTGGCACATGCAACACGATTGTGACTAATTATATTATTTGTTTCTTGGGTTTCCCAAAAACTTTTGGGTTACAGTGACATTTCGGACAATGTAATCGACAACTTTTTCAGCACAGTTAGTCAAGGCCGGCGCAGGCCATTGCCTTTGTTTACTATTAAAAAGCCAGAGATGAAGACATATCTAGAAATTGCATCAACAAATCACTGTCGACCCAATAAATATGCGACCTGACATCCTGCAATTTGCAACCAATCAACTGAATTTTTGCTATCAGTACGATTCGACGTTTAATCGATTTTTTACGTGTAATTGACGTGACATAGTCTCACGTACTACGTCCGCCCCCCACGGTAGTTTTAATTTGTAATCCATGATGCAGCACAGTCCCATTTCGATATCATAATCGAGCTGCGTCACAAGGTATCGCTTTAATACAAGTGAAAAGAGATTGAAAATGACGATAGCCACAATAGCTGAAGTGGATTTAAAGAAATGCGTGCGGCAATTATGTCTTTGATTTGAATAATTGTTTGGATACCGCGGCGAGAGATGACAAGGCAATAGCGTTCCGAAAGAGGATGACTGTTGCAAAATGACCGTTACACCTGTACAAGTTAGTTTATTATTGATTTCAGTACCATTTGTTTAGCTTGAAAAGGAAATTAATAGCTTAGAGCTCCTAAAACGTGGGTGTGTTAACTCTGTAAGCCAAATAACTATCTAAACAGTATGTAAACTAAAAACACAGAGACCTCAGTCCTTATGGTACTTTTTAGTCATACCTGCTTTTTTCATCCTTTTTATTCTTTAGAAGAGGCTTTATTTACGAAACCTTAGCACAAGGACAACACGCTTGGAACATGTTATATTAAGATCGTAATTCAAAATATCTTTAACTGTACTTATGTTCGATTTGACTGTAACGAGTTCATTTTCGACATTGTTTAGAGGACGTAAAACAGCACTTTACCCGGCTCAATTAAATTTTTCTGTCTGGATTGTTTTCATGCAGCACAAGTAAAAGTTGTACTCTGTAAGGCCGGCAAGGCCCTCATAGCGTAGTGACAACGCAACAGAGGCTAAATGTGTTTGTATTTGTTCGTTTTTAACGTCTTGACAACCAATGATTGTCTAATAGTATTGTCCAAAGCAAGTTGATTGGTTAACGTAAAGTTGTCCATAACATCATCTAACACATTAAAAGCTCGATATTCGTTTGTCGTCTTTTTAGATATTTTTACGTCTGGTTCGTTAAATTTTTAAGCTAACTTGGTCACTGTAGATTGGACAATATGATTTATCTTCACTTGAATTATATGTTATTAAATAAATCCCAAACACCTTGGTGTAAATATTGTCGATCTCCATAGTCAAGCATCATTAGGATTTTAATTTGTTCAGTTTTACTGTTTGCAAATGAAAGAAGGGAAACTGCTGTTATTAAATTAATGTTGTAGTTCAAACTGACATGACAAAAAAGGGAAAAATATACAGGAAACTTAACCTTTTTTGTAGAATTACTATCAAATGCATAGAACCAGTGTTGACACTTGCAGAACCTGTTTTTTTGCCACTAAACCAGCCATAGCATTGTTTCTACCGATTTTACCGAGTACGCTAATTTAAAGAAATTTGTATAACATTGTAAAATCAGGTACAGTCTCTACAAATTATAAATTACGTTGCTACATCAATCCCGATTACTTAACTACCAGTTACACATTCGATAACAAAGCATACGAACTTAAAAAAAATTGCCAATTCAGGCATTATCTTCGCCTGCATAAAATTTTTTGCTCCACAAATTTCTTGCAATAGGTAACCTTATTTCTTGCTATAGTTTTTTCGAACTAACAGAATTTTAAACAAAATTTAGTAACCTTGTTTGTAGCTAGGGATAACATGAAAAAAAAAATTAAATAAGTAGAGTGACACGCAATAGTTACTGATTTCAAAGGTATACCCAGATACCGAATTCGCATTATTCATCCATTCAATTCATGTGAGCAGCATATCACGTTTTTACGGTACTATATGAACCGTAATTTGCGACGGAACGAAATGTTCATTGAGAAAACGAGGTCGTACGTGCTTTTGTCGTCACAATTGTGTGGACAGGAAGCTGTGACACTTCACTTTTGCTTCATACGTTACACTTTCATTAGTTTTTCTTACTGATCGTAAAAACGAAATTGTGTGTGGACTGAATAAGTAATTTCGAAAATGGATTCGCCAGTTAAAAAAAACCAGATGAATTAGCATATTAGATCAAAATTCCTTTTGTTGACGAATTGTTGAGTTATATCAGTGTGTAAAGTCGAAGTCATTTTGGATGTATAGATACACTGCTTGGATAAAAATATATTGTTGCAGTACACTTAACAAAGTAAGTATTGCATTTGGTATAGCTATCGACCATTTTAATTACTACATCCACAACATATCAATCAATATGCTACATCTCCATGAAGGCATCCTCTGCTTTCTTGCCTAATTGACAGCTTTGTGCTACATTTCTTAATCACCTACAACGTTAATCATGTGCTTACAGGCATCAATTATGTGTTTCATCCAGTGTTGCGTGGTATGCTGTATTATTGTGGTTATCTAAAAGTAACTTCTTTAATTCATGATATTGTAACCAGTATGACTTAATTTGATATTTATTCAAATCGCCTATAAATTACTTGGTGTCTCAACGAAAACGAGCCACACTGAACAATTTTTGCGGAAGACCAATTCCTAATTCGATTAAAACATTAAAACAGGTCTATTTTACGTATTTCGCATTATGGCTGCGTTTTAAAAACTTTTGACTTTAGTAGTCCCCATAGGCAAGAATCTAAAGGTGTAAGACCTGAAGACAGTTTGTGCCGTAAAATCCAATGCTTCTGGAAATTGTTGCCGAAGAAATGCGTTACAGGAGCCGCATAATGAGGATGTTTTCCGTTCTGCTGAAAAACTAGGTCATTTTCATGCAGCTTCTTATCTTTTTCCATTATGTCATTGATATGGTATTGATATATTAATGTGCTTATAGCATATTAAGATAGGGCTATCTTCAAGATTTCTTTCAAAGAAGAAGCGACCTACTGATACACTACGCGTAAAAATATTGTAAAATCAGTTAGTTGGCCTACGTGCATTTTTGCCAATCGGCGCATTCACGCGACTTTCTGGCGCCTGGCTCTCGCGTACTCCAGAAACACGTGTGGCGTTCGTATTTCTTTCTTTCTCCCCTTAAGGGAGAAAAGGACACACATGCCCTAAAGCCCTATAAATACGGTGCGTGTCGTACATAAAGGCAGAGAGGGACTGGCACCCTGTGCAAACTGTGTCAGTTTTCTTTCTTATTTCCAAAATCCCACTACCCACACCCTCTGGCCCCCTGTGAAAACTGGGTCAGATCCTCGGCCCCCTGTGAAAACTGGGTCGAATCCACCAACATTTTCAGCTAACCAACGACGCTCTTCAGGCTCTGGTACTAACGTATTTGATCTCCCCTGTGAAAACTGGAGAACAAATACTAACAAGTACTCAGACGCCACCAGGAGTTGACGTTCCAGAGCGCGCCGAACCCCATGGGCAAGAACTCATAGCTAAATAAAAGATATAAAAATAAAATAATCTAATCACGCTTCACACAGTGACGTCCACCATTCCCGTTTACGTCAATTGGCGCCCAACGTGGGGCCGTTTCAGAACGGACGTTTTGAAAACCGCACGGCCCAAACATGACCACCCGAGCCGGCAACCCTCTTCCGTCATCACGCTCATCAGAACTGGCGCCAGAGGGTCTGGCAATGAACATCGCTACAGAGCTAACGCAGGCCACCTCCCCGTCCGCCTTGGGTCTGGAAGCCGTTCACCCTGAGAACAATTCGTCCAACGACGGCGACAGCGTTGCCATGCCGCCCTCCACAACCCCGTCGTCCGAGGTTACCAAGCTGCTAGAGGCCGTCGCGACGCTCATCAGCCGCCAGAGCAGCCTACCCGAAGCACGACCGTCGTTCGCTGGCCTGCCCAGTGAAGATCCGGAAGTCTACCTGCGCCAGGTAGAAGACTACGCTGCGCGAAACCCTCAGCCAGATCTCACGAAGTTCGCAGCTAATCAGCTAAAGGGAGCCGCGGCTCAATGGTTTCGCAGCTATGTCGAATTGTCTCTCTCTTGGGTACAATTCCGTGAGCTTCTTATCCGCAAATATGCCAGTGCGGAAGTAACCGCAAATCTTTTGTCCAAGCTATACGGACAAAAGCAGGTAGCCAACGAACCTGCAGAAATTTTCCTCCGGAAGAAAATCGAGCTGTTCCGCCGTTTACAACCCCGTGTGTCCGAAGAAGAGGCTGTCAAGATATTGATAGAGCTACTTACTCCCGCGTTGCGTCCGTATCTACGCATGGGTTCACTTGCAAGCTTCGAAGAACTGCTGGAACGCGCCTCAGTTATCGAAGGTGACCTGGCCCAGCTGAAGTCATCCGCGCCGCGCCGCGAGGAACCCCCGAAGTGCCGCATGTGTCCAGGCTATCACTATCATAAAGATTGCCCGGAACGACGTCCGCCGCCGCCGGAAAACTGGAGACGGGCCGAGCCGGCCACCGCTCAACCCCCGGCCCAAGTTCGGCCCTAGTGATTTCGCTCACCACGACAGGTAACCCAAATGTGCCGCGCATCCCAGTGCAAGTATATGAACAGTGTGTAACTGCCATTCTAGACACTGCCGCGTCAAATAACTTTATTAATCGTAAGTGCCTTCCGCCACAAACTCAAGTGTCAGGACCAGTTTGCGAAATCCAGCTCGCGGATACCACGAACACTACACGTGCCGTCGGTTGTGCGCGAGTGCCGGTTACAATCGGGAACGGAACATTTTCCATAAACTTCTACGTCATCGAAAACGCGCGCGAAGATGTGATTCTCGGTTATGAGTGGTTTATGTACGAACAAGCCGTGTTAGACTTTCAAAGACAATGTGTGAGTTTCGGGAAAGACTACCGCCAAGTGGTTTATTGGAGACCGCCTCCAGCAGTTTCAGATGCCGCCCCCGATCTGAAATACCACTTTCCACCAGCATATTGCAGCGCCTTCGAGGACTTGATAACGGAATACAAAGGCATATTCCACAAAGGCGGGCGCGTGCCGACCACGAGAAGCACGCGCCACCAGATGCGACTGACCTGCAATAAAGTCATAAAAATCCGTCCCTACCGATGCTCCCCGGAAAAGAAGGCCCTTATAAGTAGGTCAGTGCAACAGATGTTAGCCGATGGGGTCATCGAGCCCAGTAACTCTCCATACAGCTCGCCCGTCGTGCTCATCCCGAAAAAGGACAACAAAGAGTTCAGGTTTTGTGTCGATTACCGACAGATTAACGCCATAACCGCAGACGAGCCGACACCACTTCCCATCATTCATGAGACCCTGCGGGATATCGGCTGTGCCAAGATCTTCTCGACGCTAGATTTGAAATCGGGATATTGGCAAATTGAAATGCATCCGGATTCTAAGCAATATACCGCATTCAGCACACCTGACGGAGGTAATTTCCAATTTTGCGTGCTTCCGTTTGGGCTCAAAACGGCACCTAGTACCTTCCAAAAATTAATGAGTCAAGAAGTACTAGTGGGCTATATTCGCAAGTTTGCCATGGTGTACCTGGATGACGTCATTGTATATTCAGATACCTGGGAAGATCACTTAAGACACCTGTCTTTAGTGTTCGAGCGTCTAAGGCAACATCATTTAACCTGCGCTCCTGAAAAATGTGAATTCGGGGCAAGCAAAATCGAATATCTGGGCCACATCATAACATCCGAGGGGAACATTCCACAACCACAGCATCTGGGCGACCTACACGCTATGCCGCCACCGCAAACCCGCAAACAGTTACGTCGTTTCCTGGGACTGTGTAACTGGCTACGGGACTACATACCAAAGTTCGCTGAACTTGCCGCTCCCTTGACAGATTTATTGAGTCCCAAGCATAAGTTCCAGTGGACCGAGGATGCCGAGGCCGCTTTCAATAACATAAAAGAGGCMACGAAAGYTCCACTTCAGTTGMACCGCCCTGATTTTTCGCAGAAGTTCTATCTGCAAACCRATGCGAGTCAGATAGGGGCCGCTGCAACATTATATCAGCTAGATAATGACAAAATTCGGCGAATTATAGCATACGGAAGCACACGCTTCAATCCTACGGAAGCTAAGTATCATTGCAATGAGCAAGAATGCTTAGCAGTGATATGGGCCATCAAGAAATACCGTCCATACCTGGAAGGCCGGCATTTCACATTGAGAACTGACAACAAATGTCTCACCTGGCTTCAGACTTTCAAAGATAGCAAGGCAAAACTTCTTCGATGGAGCCTGTTACTGCAAGAATTTTCATTCGACATCGAGCACTGCCCGGGACGCCTAAACGAACTCCCAGACCCTCTCTCCCGGTTTCCCGACTCCACCTACATGGACACCGTACGCGTAGAAGACGTCAGTCGTTTGGAACGACCCGTGGACAAAAGCGCCGCTAGTGCAGCGGCACACGCMCCGGTGCTAATGCAAMTTMGTACTCCATCGCTCTACGAGTCTGTTTTGCAACATAATCGCCACGACGTAGAATTGCAGTCCAAAGTAAGCCAGTGGGAACAAATTCGCTCGCATCTGCCAGCTACAGAAGAAGATAACATCTTCTTTGACAAATACGCCGTCAAGGAAGAGGCACTCTATGAAAATGATAACGGCCAATACTTGATAGTCCCACCCAGCATTCGATCGGAGGTGATGCACCGCTATCACGACCATCATACAGCGGGACACCCTGGAGCGGACGAAACAATCAGAGCGATAAAAGAGTTCTATCGCTGGCCAAACCTCGCCCGCGACGTTCGAGCATATGTGAGGAACTGTATGCTTTGTGCCTGTACCAAGAAGGGTCCTAATCGTCGCCAAGCACCGCAACGCCCTCACATACCTATGGAGCCGTGGCATACAATTGCCGTTGACTTAATGGGCCCATATCCACTGACTCCGCGCCGAAAAAGATTCTTGTTCGTGGTCACCGACCTGTTTTCCCGATGGACCGAAGCTTTTCCCATAAGTTCTTCGAAAGCACCGAATTTAGTGCAAATTCTGGACGAACAAATCTTTCCACGCTATGGCTATCCTAAAGCCATACTGAGCGACAATGGAGTACAGTTTGGCAGCCGTACATGGAAGTACGCCTGTGAAAGATGGGGTAGCTTGCACTATACAACACCTGTTTATCATGCTCGCTCTAACCCCACCGAACGTCGCAACCAGGACATAAAAAAGGGGTTACGTCTGCGAATGCAAGCAGAACCGCACCGCCACTGGGATAAGTTCGTCCCTTCCATCCTTTTCAACCTGCGTTGCCGAAGAAATGCCGCCACAGGAATGTCACCCGCAACAGCCCTGTTTGGGCGRAATTTGGCCAGGCCAGGTGACTSGAGGGCAGCCCGCRAGGACCAGCCGACCGCCCACACCCCAGCCACGCGCCGTCTTCAGGTCATTCGTGACAACCAGCAGCGTTACCAGCAGCGTAGACAGCAGGTAGACACGGGGTCACACTTCATAGTCGGCCAGAGCGTGCTGATTCGGGAACACCCCTTATCCGATGGACCAGAGCGAGTCCATGGCGCCTTCGCAGCCCGATGGAGAGGACCKGCCATCATCGAGGAAKGCCACGGGAGGCATACCTACGTCGTGCGGATGGACAATCGGCGAATAAAGGTGCATAGTGACGACTTGCGTCGCGCACCGATGGAGGAACAATGAACTGAGCTTCGCGCTAGTGTAGTGTAGTGGACTGAGTGTTGCGCCAGTGTAGTTCTAAGCGATATATTACGGTAGTGAAGTTAGATTTAAGCGTTCTAATATGGGAATTTTGTTTATTTTATTTCATTATACGTCACTCCTGTCACTCATACTTTTATGCGCTTGTTGCTTTCTATCATGATGATCCACACATCAGCTGTTCGATTGAAGTTGTCATCAATCTTGTATATTTGTATATATATGTCTGTATTTTTTTTTAAATAAAGCTAGCAAGTTCCTCTGTCTACAGGATACGCACCGATTGGCTTCGAAAGGGGGGGGGCGAATTGATACACTACACGTAAAAATATTGTAAAATCAGTTAGTTGGCCTACGTGCATTTTTGCCAATCGGCGCATTCACGCGACTTTCTGGCGCCTGGCTCTCGCGTACTCCAGAAACACGTGTGGCGTTCGTATTTCTTTCTTTCTCCCCTTAAGGGAGAAAAGGACACACATGCCCTAAAGCCCTATAAATACGGTGCGTKTCGTACATAAAGGCAGAGAGGGACTGGCACCCTGTGCAAACTGTGTCAGTTTTCTTTCTTATTTCCAAAATCCCACTACCCACACCCTCTGGCCCCCTGTGAAAACTGGGTCAGATCCTCGGCCCCCTGTGAAAACTGGGTCGAATCCACCAACATTTTCAGCTAACCAACGACGCTCTTCAGGCTCTGGTACTAACGTATTTGATCTCCCCTGTGAAAACTGGAGAACAAATACTAACAAGTACTCAGACGCCACCAGGAGTTGACGTTCCAGAGCGCGCCGAACCCCATGGGCAAGAACTCATAGCTAAATAAAAGATATAAAAATAAAATAATCTAATCACGCTTCACACAGTGACGTCCACCATTCCCGTTTACGTCACTACAATATGATCACCTAATAGTGTATACTGTTTGCATCATGTAGCCATTTAAAAAAAAGTAGACTCATCAGAAAACATGGATTATTATTGATACGATCCGTTAAGTTTTCGTCGTCTGTCAAAATTGCCTACTTTGAATTCATGCGTCAAGTTAATTTTGAAAAAATGAAATTTATTTTTGTAGCGAATTCTGAAGACTGATGGCATACTAATTTCAGTTCGATCTAGTCTCCACAAATTTTTTCGAAGATGTATTTGCTTTGGATGGGTTTATTCGGATGGAATTGCCCCAGTCTTCACAGACTTAGCGACATTCCTTTGTTCTCTAACTGTTTATTGTTAGTGAAAGGATCAAAATATCTTTTTCATCGGGTCATCGTTTCTTATGCACAGTTTTTTGTTTATTAAAGTAGTACTAATCACTATTATATTTAAGCCTTTTATCTTAAAATGCTTTACCAAGTATACTCCATTTATAATATCTCGTTTACTTCTTTAGCAACAAAAATAAGTATCGCCTCAGTACAGAGGTTTACCTAGAAGCCCAAAAAGGTTTAATTTTTTTTATAGTTCCCCTTGTATAAAATCCAAAATCTGCTCCGTTTTAGAACCATAGAAATGACCGCAAAAATAATTCGTAATGGATCAAATTCACATCCATGTTCTCAAGCGTTCATACACAACAAAAACCACTGAGTATCGCCTTTCGTAATTCGATTAAGTTCTCACGTGGCAGATTCTCCATGCGACCGTTTCCGCACACTTGATGAATTTATAATGTCGGCGCTATTAAGGCGGCGTACCTACTTTTCTTTTTGCGAAACTGTGCCATCACTGGAAACTGGGTCTAGAAATACATCGTTTATTAATCGGACAATTGAGGAAAGCATCACGATTATTCTTTCTGGAATTAGTTAAAGGTCAGTAATTATGCAAAAGTAAGAAAATGCCAAATTCTTGCGGAACATCGCGCAAAGAGGTCAATGGCGTTGTAGAAAAAAAAATGACGATGAAGATGCGTTTATCTTTATTGTTTTATAACTGAATGTATATTCGTTAATTAGTTCAGAAATTAATTAATACAACAAACTAAAACGTTCTTAGATGTTTTTATTAAGTAATGTTGCTGTAAAATTAGAATCTCAACTTTAATAATTAAAAGAGTATTCATATGTTTAGATATCGTACATCATGTAGGCTTACTGATGTTCACTATTTTTTACCTCTTCATTGTTAGGAAAACCCCTTGTAGGCCTATAATATTGTGGAGATGCTCCAACATGGCTGTTGTTCTTCGCCATGCAATATTCCAAGCTTTCAGAGCATACTGCTAACAGATGATCCTGTTTTCGGAAAATAATCACATGCTAAAACGTTTGCAAAACTGTTCTTATTTTTAAACAAAAAATTTTAATAACTGTCAGTAAATGTAACAATAAATAATTAAAATTTAGATTAATGATAATGGACTATTATCTTCAATGGCCCTCAATCTGGACAACAACATGGTCGTAACTTTATTTGCAACCTCCCAACCCCTCTCATATACTTTTCTGCTTTAGTTCAGTTCTTCGGTTGCTCGAGCTTGCGGTAGGTACCTTGCGAGGACTACCTAATTTAGAGGCAAAATTTGTGTCATGTGCAATTAAACCAATCTCTAGTTGGTCTTGTACGATGGCATGAAGCTAGATCAGACCAATATATTGCATTATCATTGGCGTGACGTGTTTTTGAAAATCGAAGCAGTTTAGGTAGACGTCTTTAGATACAGGGCTTGTATAAACGCGGGCGGCGTTGACTTCTGAATTCCTTGTGCCGCCTTTTTGTCACTGCTGCCTAACTACGATATGCACGGTGATAGAACTGAAGGTTGCAGATCAATGTCACACGATGGCTCCGAAATGTGAGCTTTCTGCAACCTTAAACTTGATTATCCCACAAAACACTACAGAATATGTTGAAAATACACACTCCCAGGCGTTTTGTCATATTAAAATATATCAAATAATTCAAAAATCGAGAGATGAAAAGTATACATCACTTTCCTGAGAGGCGGCTAGTTTATTTAATCGATAATTTTCATAAGCGCCCTGAATGCATGAATCATTTATAAAAACCCTGTATAAAATTTTGCAAATAATGCTTCTTCACGAATACGACTATGTAAGGTTGTGAGATAAACCTCGGCTTCAGAATTGACACTACACACTAAAATTTTTCATCAAATTTTGACAAACTTTCCACTTCGGCCAAGGTATATTTTGATGTCGTCCTTCTTTTCTGGAACACTACATCATTTCGGAAAATTGTTTTTGAAAGATAAAATCTTCCAACTGATTTTTGCTCTGAAACCCCAATTTTGTCTTTAACAGTTTCAATTAGTCTTTGTTCTCTCGCCTGGTTCAAAATACTTTTAGGGAAAAGAAGACAACATACACCCTCTTCACGTTTCTTTATAGTTTTATAAATTGTTGATGACTCAATATTGTGCTTTTGATAAATAGCAGCAGTATTGCGCTTTGGCATGCACATAAGTATATTGTAAATTCTTATCCCTGTAAAACTTTTAGAACCATACGTTAACTGTTACTGTACCAAACAACATTTTGGTAGTCTGTTGCACGCTTGTCATTGTTGTGTTGCTTTAAGTTCTGTGTGACTTACGTATTAAATTTGTATCACACACACATAAAGTTTATATGAGACTTGGCGTTGTCTTGCTGAAAAAAGTGGTCCCACTAACTTCTTTATGTACTTATTTAGATACCCTGTAATTTTGCGAAGGTATTTGAATGTATAATTCATAGAAACATATAATACAATCAAGTGAAACACCCAATTACTCCCTATCAACATGAATTCGTCCCAGGAAAGTCAACTGTAACTAACTTAGCGCTTTCTAGATGATAAAGGCCAGGAGAATATAATATTTACTGACTTTAGCAACGCTTTGCTGACCAGAATATATTTGATTCATAAGTTAAGTACTTTTAGTCTTTCTATCTGCCTACTTATGCCATTTCAGTCTTATCTGAATGAAGGGCGACAACAAGTCTAATTCCAAATTATCTAGTTTCCTTTGCGATGTCTGTTTTATCGCGAGGATTTAGTGTTAATCCACTACCACCGTTTTAATGACACTACTAATGTTACAATATGTATTGCCTTGCTTTATACTGATAATCTTATATATATCGTGACATCAATCTTATTCAACGGTCACTAATTACATTCAAATGTGCTAATGCATCTTTTTCTCAAAAAAAAAACGCTAGACATAGTATTTTACCTAATCCACTGTGCTTAGTCGATATAACCACACAAGAAATTTAGCAGAAATTTTTTATCGCAAATGTTCAATACACACAATAAATATTTTTACGCTCCTTTGCGTTTGTATACATCAGTTTTCGGGATTTTCACAGAACTGGGACAATGAAACTCATTTATCTTTCACCGATTTGCTCTGGGCTTGCATATTGCGAATTCATTTGGTTTCCCCTTTTACAGGTTAACACTAATTTAATCGAATCTGTTATCATAAAATCTCAAGTTTATAGCGTTATCTAAAGTGGATCCTTTGCAATGCATCGAATAGGAAATCCTTCTACGCATATTTAAACTTAATTTACTTTATACTAGAAGAATCACCACCGTAACTTGTTCATCACTCTTTTTCTATGAGCTTATCTTCGACATGCCTCGTTTCAATCACTATACTTTTTGGTATTTTACTCAAATCCGTCTAAAACCAATGTACTTGAAGGATCACCTATACATCTTACGTCTAATTATTTAACCTGGTTTCCCAGAGATTTGACATAAATATTGACACTTTTGCTAAAATATCTTCCGATTTTATGAAGGAACTAGGATTATTATTATTTGGGACTAAGATCTTCAGGGCCACAAAACAGTGGGAATATAACATTGGGCAATCCTAGAAAACGTTTGAGATTCACGAAGTCCAGTAATTTTACCACGGAGAAACTCATGCTGTCTCTCTCTGTAGGTTATGGAATTAATTAATCCGAAATTTATTGTAAAAAGATCCGATTAGAACCGACTTATACGTATTACAACTTTATTTTGGAAATGTTCGTTGTATTCTAATGTAATGCATTTTCATTTTTATTTAGTATGTCAAATTATGTTAAATGAACGTGCAAGTACACTGGAGCATGCTCTAAAATCTATGTAAGAATTTATACAACCGCTTTTAAGGTCCTATACAACTGTCCCACAAAATTATTTTAATGGTTTGGACAACAACATTTCTCATCGATATCTATAGGAGTTAAAATGAGAGGGGACCTAGAAATTATCAAATTGTAAAGGCAATACCAATTTTTGTTGTGTTGGTCCCAATTCCAAACTTGCAATACTCCATAGCCATTATGCAAGATTATCCATAACCTTTATTGCACAATTTAATGCGCCAATTTTTTTGCTTGAGTTTACTTACTACTTTCGGAAGTTGATGAACATATAAAATCAATCAAATAGATCATGGTAATACAAGTTACGACAAAAAAGTGGAAGTGGTTCACATCTGTCATGAGTCTACGAGATCTATAAAATTTTCCATACAGTTGTTAACAATTATTGTTACCTGTAATCTTGAAACTAGTTCCTTAGTGTGGGGACGGTGTAATTGTCATCCAACGGGCTCATGGTCAACCGCCG
Organism: Rhyzopertha dominica; assembly: GCA_025024175.1. Taxonomy (NCBI): domain Eukaryota; kingdom Metazoa; phylum Arthropoda; class Insecta; order Coleoptera; family Bostrichidae; genus Rhyzopertha; species Rhyzopertha dominica. Next base: position 60,528,167 of record QCXZ01000003.1, read on the forward strand.
GTTAAACTGATGCGATCACCGGGAAAGATATTGAAACCATCGAGCTAATTAGGCCCCAAACAATTTTTCGTCACCGTTGTCCCTTTCGACAAGCAATTTATCAAACGCTGAACCAATGACACGTCCAATTTGTCAATTTACTTGAAGTGTACGAGCCTTAAAAGGCACTATTTGCTGCTATTTTTTCCTCATTAATTTATTTTGTAGACTTGTTTGTATACAGGCAATATTCGAAGATTAACTGAAAGCTATCGAATAATAAAAACTCCTATGTGTATAAATTACCTTCCATCGACAGTCATAATTTGCACACTTGATCAGTTTAAAATATGATATTGTGTGCTCATTATCATATGTATTCGACGAAAGTGAACCAGCGCATATTTTAGGCAACGACACTAACTGTGAATTCCCCTGTTTTTGTTCCCTGTGCAGCAGACTGAAAGGATACAACAAAACGTCGTTGATTTGTTCATTGCATTTTTGTGAAAGTAAATATTTCTTACGTTGGCACCTCCTCTCGAATTTTTGTTGCGTTGTAAATTCCATCGAATCGAGTAAATGCAATTTATAAAACATACAATTTGCATCTTGTCACGAGCTACTCGGGTCCACTAAAAATATTCGATTTTCCAAACAAAACATACACTTCCAAAACAAAAGAGTTACGGTGTGATATGTTAATTCACCGTAAAGAAACAAGCGACGAAAGACGTTTGTAATCTATTCGATTTTAAGTCACTGTACAAGAGACTTCTTGTAATAAACAAACAGGTTACGAAAGCGAGAAAACATTTCAGAAGTGGTAGCAACTGCATAAATGATCTTAGCTACCTGATTATCTTATCTGCAGCTACGCAAAAAGCATAGTACTCGCTGATGCATGGAGTACACGTTTCGTTTTTCATAATTATAAAATATATTGAGCGGAAAATGAATATTTCTTACCACGTCTAATCCAATACAAAATACATTTTTCATTCATTACTAACTTCAATTAACAAAGGAAACCGATATATCTTACTCTTTAGAATGGAATAGTTCAGTGTATACGGAACAGTCTGGCCCCCTAATAACTGGCACTACATATGCAATTGGATGTCACGGAGTTATGTAATCCCATCCGTAAAAATTAATCATTTGCTTGTTCAAATCTTATTGAAGTGGGTTTTTTATTAGTTGTAATGGATCTTGAGTTTCTTTATAATAAACCAGCGACCCACCCCGGCTTCGCACGGGTAGCAGAAACTTATTATACCTGCACTAAATACCTTGCAGTCGTCACCTCCATTCGCTCCAGCGGGGAGTGCGGGGCGGCGCGGTGATGATTGCATTAAGCGAATCTCGTCATGGGTGTGAAAAATGCGCTTGAATTTACTTTCGGGCGTGTTAATTTTTTGCAATAACTCTTAAGATATGCATTTAAATTATATGGTGTACAGGATTATAATAATGTACATGAAATGCTTAAAGTAACTGACGTATTTAAGTTGATAAGGATTAATACTGTATCCGTCTAAGTAGCTTTCCAATTACCGCATTGTACATAACGATTGTTCTAGAAGATTGAATGAGTATACTGAGGGGTATAGTAAGTTATCCTTAAAAAATGATATATGCCATCCCGGACTTTTTTTTAGATTTGTAAAAGATTAATTGTTTTGTTATATCTCAAAAGGATTAGGCAGCGTTTTCGATAAAAGCTGCCAGGCGGTTTGACTTTTTCCGTCACTTAAAAAATCCGTTCAGTAGTTTCGCGAACAGACAGACACAAGGTACTTTACCGCATCTTTTCCTGAAGTCTTAGTTATCTATAATCAGTTTTCTCTTTTTACCCATAGAGTGTAAATGTATGCAGTGTCTTTCACTAGTTTACTGTCTTTTGTATTATTTTCTTCCACTTAGTCATGTCCTTTCCTATCCTTTTAGCTTCGTACSAGGTKAGGTTTCTTTTCTTCAACACCTCGGCTACGTCATGTTCCATGTCTTCTGCGGTCTTCCTCTTCTTTTCTTTCCTTGTACTTTTGCCTTCCACACTAGTTTTACTGGTTTTTCCTCGTTCATTCTCACCAAGTGCCCAAACCACTTTAATTTATTTTCTTCCATAGTTTGTTTAATCGACTCTATTTCTAGTTCTTCCCTGATTTTGTTGTTTCTCATTCTGTCCATTCTAGTAGTATTTCATCTCTGTTGCCTGCAGTCTACTTAAAAGTCTATCATTTAAACCCAACTTTCACTACTGCATGTCAATATTGGTCTATAAATGGTCTTGTATACCGTCATTTTTGTCTTCTCACTTATTTCCTTTTTACTTATTAACGCCCTATTTAGTGAGTGGTACACCTTTATTGCACTAGTGATTCTTTCATTTGCTTCTTCATCCATACTTCCATTGCTTTCTATTGTAACTCCTAGGTACTTAAAACTTTTAAGCTGTTCTATATGTTTTCCATTTATTGTTAGGTCCATCTTTTTTCCTCGTTTCCTATGACCATTGTTTTAGTCTTGCTCGTATTCATTAACATTTTACGTTTTGTTAGTTCCTTCTCCAACAACTCTACATTTTGTTGTAACTTCTCTTCATTTTCTGCACATATCATTAGGTCACCTGCAAATGCGCATTCTGCTAGTTTCTATACCCTAATTTGTTTTCGCTGGCCTTGTTATGTATTTCCCACAATATATCGTCCATTACCATGATAAACAGTGTTGGTATAACACTCCCTTTGCCCTAATCCATCCACTACTTGAAAATCCTGTGATTCCATGTTGCTTGTTCTGACATAATTTTTGTGTCACTGTATAAACTCTCTATGCCTTTTCTGAGCGCATTATTTAAACTTCTTTTTTTTCATACTTTCCCAGACCACCATTCTAGGGATATTATCAAATGCTTTCTCAAAGTCCAAGAATGCCAAACAGATTCCTTTTTCTTTACCTATTTTTTAGCCATTTTTTAATCGCAAATATATGGTCCTGTGTGCTTCGCCCTCTTCTAAACCCGTTTTGTGCTTCGTGTAATTGTAGTTCCAACTTTTCTCTTAATCTTACTTCGCCCAGTCTTAGTTACTGTACGAAAATATTTACTGGGAATACCACAAGTTGTTATACAAATATTACATTAAAAATACGTTAAGTAACATAATACCTTGAAGTTCTATGGTTTGGTCTACGAAATATAAATAAACACTTGCAGTGGAAACTGTTAATATGGTATAACAATATGGGATTTGGAATTTCATAGTTAACTACTTTCTACTGTCAGTTTGTAGATAATTATCATGTTGCATTTAGATCACTTACTAATTGGAAACACTATTATTAAAATGTGCAAAAAGCCGCAGTTCTAATGAGAAAATATATAATGAATAAGACTTGGTATTTAAGCATAAGTGAAAAGTTTTGATGGCCATCTAGCAGCCTTGATAGAAACAACTTCCTGAACTAAAAGATGTAAAGGCCAAAGCTGGTGGATATGAAAATCTACTTTGGAATCAAAATTAAAAATTATTTGACACACGGTCACTTTTGTTCAAAGTAAACAAATAAAACGCATACCTGTAGTAGAAGATAACTGTTGACAACAAATCGAACATATTTCCGGAAAGTCAAACGGCATTTTAATGAGCTACCTTTAGCACATGCCAGACATATTTCAGAAATGACATTACTGATGTATGTTATATAATGTACAATGAATGAAAACAATTGTGCTGTCAAGATATAAGACAGTGTGTTAGTAAAAGTAACTATACCTATATAAAAAAGCTTTGATGTAAATTACTTTTTCGTGACCGGGTGTGTCATTTGACTAGTTTAGCTCAAAAAGCGATAACATTAAATGATTTATGTTACTCTCCTCGAATTGAAGCAAGCATCAGTCGGCTAAATACAAAGTAATATGAACTTAGTAGCAATAATTTAAGTGTTACATAGGTAGCATGTATTCATTTTACACAGCACCGACAATTCTTCCATTCCTTACTAGGTGCTAGATGAAATCTTCTGTCCAAATCGTCTTAGTCGGGTTCCTAGAGAATTTTCAGTTTAAAACAACTAGACATTAAACCTAGCAAATGCGACAAATTGTATCTATAGAGAAACATTTTATTCTGCGAAACTCTAAGTAAGTAGTACAAACGTTGACTATACAAAAAAAACGTTTCCATGCCCGCATCTCTCATATTGTCAAAAATTTAAAAAAGCTCCTGTGACAGCGACCGTTTTCGCTACCAAGCGCATTATCCTGTCTTTCATAATGTCCAGCAAGGTGACAACCGCTTCGATAACTCAATAGCTGCCTTTTCAGATGTGATTCAAGACCCGTGACTCAATACTAACCCGAAGCAATGCGACTCTTTGGTTGCAAATGCACAAACGCGGATGAAAGCCGCCGCCGTTGTGCCCATTGTGCTGCATCCGAGCCTGACGCGATCATGATGCATCTGTTGATGCGCCATGCATTTTCGCTATTGTGGAGAGACCTCGCTGTTGGAATTAAGTAAGCACGACATTGCGTGAAGACGCCAGCTGCGGCATTGGTAATGAATTGGAAACGCATAAATTTGCAGCGTCGATCGTAAACTGAAGAAGAAAGCACGTGGTTTACGGTTCTCCTGGATAAGGTCACGTAATTCCGGTAGAGCTAGTAGTTATGATTAGAATAGGCAGTTTGTTGTCGCTTGGGACGATATTAATAAAATTCTAAGAGAAATCCATCAAGTTTCTCTTTCTTTTTTTGTAAGTAAATGTCATAAATTTCGACAAAGAGGTCTAAAACATTGCACCAAGATGAGAGACGGTGGTAAGAGGAAAAAGACACACATTACCTAGGTAATTCGTACAATAGTCGACTTCTGCACTTAGCAACTCTCTTACTGTTATTACAACCCTGCAATAAAATTTATTTTTCATCTCGAACAGCAGTCGGCCCCTCACAAGTTACCGCAAATAACCTGATTACCATAAATTTAGGTTCGATTTTCGGAAGTTCACTACTGGTCAAACCAAAACTAGCATTCAGTCTTAGTATTTCTGTGCGCGAGACGAGAGAAGCGAAAAATGTTCCGTCCTTTGTAAAAAGCTGCTCCAAGTACCGCAAATTGAAGAAAACAAGAGGAGTCTTCGTTACCTTACCCAAGATGCCAAAGAAATCATAAAAAATGTATTTTATAAAAAACAATTTTTTGATAAAAAAAGAGTGCAGTGCTCCGTTAAAAGTGACAAGTGAAAAGGTTGGTGTCCCCTACACGACTGTGAGAGATATTATTGAAAATAAATGCAATTCAAGAAAATCACGCAATTCGAAGAAATTTCTAAATATATCAAAAGAGCTTGGGATAGAAATTAAAAAAGTGATTTACCAAATGTATAAAGAAAATAAAGTTCCAGCTACGGCAAGTCTGAAATTAAAGCTTTTGGAATTAGGATATCACATAAGTTATTGCGAAGAGTGGTTCAGAAAATACTTGAGGAACATCGGTTTTAATTATAGTACATTAAACCAACGTTTGTCCATAATGGAATCAACCCGACTAAAAAGAATGAGATGGGATTATATAAACGAAATCAGAAGGTACCGCCAAGAAAATCGTAATATCGTATATTTGGATGAAACGTGGTACGACACCCATGACTTGATAAAAAAGGTCTGACAGATGGGATAAATAACTGCGTTCTGCAAGCACCACCTTCGAGAGGAAAAAGAATTATAATTCTTCATGCGGGAGCAAGTGATGGATGGGTGAAAATGGCTTATTACTGTCAGCGAAACAGATCCAAAATTGTTCTGCTGATTACCATTATGACACTTTTTGAAACTTGGTTTCAGCAGCAGTTACTGCCAGGGCTACCATCAGGATCTGTTATAGTCATGGATAACGCGAGTTATCAATCAGAATTAATGAACAAGGCGCCAACATCAGCTACAAAAAAATAGAAATAATTGATTACATGAAAAAGAATAAAATTACAATTCCGAATGGAAAAGTTACCAAAAAAGATCTGTTGACGATTATAAAAAATCTCAACATACCTAAACAATATCGAGTTGATGAACTAGCGAAAGACATGGACATATAGTTATGCGTTTGCCACCGTATTATTGCGTCCTAAACCCAATTGAATTAGTGTGGAGTACGCTTAAAAAGAAGGAATACATGTGCGCGATTAAGTTCGGGAGTTGTAGATTTAGTGCGTAGAGAGGTAGGTAGTGTAACGAAAGAACTCTGGAAAAGTTGTATTAAGCATGTTATTGAAATTAAAAATAGCTATGTATCCCCAAATTTTCAAAATTTTATAATACTTGTTAACGATGATGCTAGCAGTGATTCACAATTTGACAGTAGTGATGATGACAATAATTAATATATTTAAGTTATGTCGGTGAAACTTGTTAGACTTTTTTGTAAAAATATAATAGATGTATTGAACTATTTTTTGTATTTAGAGCTTTAGATAAAAAATATATATTCTTATTCTTTTCTTTTAAAATGCTTTTCTTCTATTTACATATTTAGTTATGTTAACCGTTAACTGCTTGTTTCCAATAGTTAAAAGATTGTAAAAATATTAAAATGTATTGTTTATAAATTTCGGCTAGCACAGCATTCAACATATTCACAGGATATAAATATTACAGGAATGTTAAAAACCAAAATAAAAATATTTAGCAATGCGACATTTTTCTTTGCATATTAAAAAATACTCAGATGTGCTTGTTGTCTACTTACGAGTAGATTACAAATTTCAGTATAACTAGATATAATTTGCTTGTGCAAAATAATGTTGCTACTCATCTAAAACTACGTACAATTCATTTTGAGACGTAAATAAAAACGATCGATGTAAAACCTCTTATTAACCGAATGACTAAAAACTATACACTACACAAACAAAAAACGAGTTTTAAAACGGCTTAAAGCCGGAACTGGAAATTCGGAAAATCACAAAGACAGGGTTTGATTTATGAGGGGTCGCGTGCCGTTCCAACCGTGCCTGTAAATGAAATGTAAATTAGTATTGCAGGGTTGTAAAAACGGTAAGAGAGTTGCATTACTGTAACATATATGTACATCTCCAAACACTTCCTCAAACGAAAAGTAAAAAAATGAGTACAAAAGTACGTCTAAAAGTAATTCGCTCGCTGGACTAGACTTATTATAGTCCTAAATCGAGTACCAAATGAGAAATAGAACTGCCACATTTATACATACAAAACTTTGAGCTAAAATAACTGTGATACAATTGTGTAAACACCATTGATAGAGAAAAATTTAGTAGGCACGGGCAAGAACAGTTACAGGTGTGAAAAAAGTGATGAATATGTCAAAAGKTGTTTGGTGGTTGTAAAAGTCTTTGAAAACTTGAAATAAAGGATGTTATTGAKGAAGAGGTGTATTTWTAAAAGAAGAAGGKGCTAACATTTTCTCAGAAGTGGGAWATTGTGAATGCCAAGAAGATTCGAAAAGATGTCAGTAGGAGGTGATGAAGTAGAGAACGATTTCCGAGGTTTCAGCGCTGAAGAAATTGGTGACGTGGCAGGGAGACGACAACCTTCCGAAAGAGGTGAAGAAAATCGTGGAGGTGACGAAAGAATGGAAGGAAGTGAACCGAACGGTTATGCTGAGCAAGGTAGACACTTTAGCGACAATAATTTTTGCATGCAACGTATGTTCCAATTAATGTTGGAAGAAAATAAACGAAGGGATGCAATGTTAACAGACATTTTTGGACGGTTAATGACTACTTCGTCTGCTGGAGATGTAAATTCACCGCAAAACGAGTCATTTCATATAATGCCAGACTTATCGGGTGTAATTAAATACTTTGATGGTGACAAGGACGCTGATCGGGCAGAATCTTGGATAGAAAATATCGAGACAAGTTCGAGATTGAATAGATGGCCGGAGGCGTATATTTTGGAAACAGCGCGAGCACATCTACAAGGGGCTGCTGTTTACTGGTATTCAACAAAACGTGGAAAAATAAACAATTGGGAAGATTTTAAAAGGGAACTAAAGAACAGTTACGGCTCGGTAGATAGACTTTCAGATAGATGGGAAAAAATGAAAAAGCGGAAGCAAAGCAAGGAAGAATCTCTGTTATCCTATTATTATGAAAAAGTGGCATTATGTCAGAGGCTGAATTTGTCGTTTGCCGATGCGAAAGAAGAAATCTTGACAGGACTATACATGCGCGATTTGGCTGCAAATTTAGTTACTGTTTATCATAACGATTATGATATGTTGTTACATGATTTAATGGCGGTAAGCAGAGTAAAGGAGAAGGATGCAGTTGAAAGATACAAAGGATACAATAAGGAGAAAGGAAATGAATTTTCATTTCGTCATCAAATTACCAACGCGACAAAATTAAGGGAAGAACAGGAACGACCATGCAACAAGAGATGGAGGGACGATAGATACCAGCATAACGAATATGCAAGAAAATCGGTGGCGGGTGACATCAAAGAAGTTAAGTGTTATAGATGCGGGCAGGTCGGCCATAAATCAATCGCATGTAAATACGCAGAAGCAGTATGCTACATTTGTAAAAAAGCAGGGCACATTGCGACATATTGTCCTCAAAGGGAGGTTCAGGAAAAAAATAGAGGTTCCGCAAACAGACAAAACGTTAAGACTTTGGAAATCGACAATGATACCGGGACCAAATTTGTACATGATGTTGTAATAAATGGGCGTTATGTTTTGAAAGGATTTGTTGACACGGGAAGCGCAGTATGTACGATACGCGAAAAGGCTGTTTCGGAGTTAAATTTAAAAATACAACGAGAACAACAACCTCTTTACGGATATGGTGGAAAAACCATAGCGGCAGTGTTTTCGATTGGATATGTAAACACAAGCGTTGCAATAAATGGTGTCATTGCAGATAATGTTCAGGTGCTTGTTGTACCGGATGATGCACAAGAGATAGATTTATTAATAGGGCGAACATACACAGAATTGAAACATATTGCTTATATACGAAAAGAGAACAAATTTATGTTTGGTTATGCGGAGGACTATCCTTTTTGCAATATAGATGTTGAAGAATTAACAATAGCGGGGCGATATAGAGCAGTAAAGGATTCTACAATTTATGAAAAATCAGCAGAGAATTTAAATTTCACGGATGGGAGACAGAATGTTGTTATGAGGGTATACAATATCAGTGATGAGTTAATGACTGTTCGCAAAGAGACAGAGTTGCCAAAACCTGAAGATGATAAGCAGCTAAGTTTTTATGAGAAGAATCGGGAAACAATAAAAGAGGAAATGGTTAATTTTGACGAGAAGGTAGGAAAAATGGAACGAAATGAGCTGGTGTCAATGTTAAATGAATATAGGGAATGCTTTGCGTTAAAAATAGAAGAACTAGGAAGGACAAATGTTGTAAAGATGGAAATTGTGGATAATGATATACCAGTTAGATGTCGACCATACAAAACTACAGAGGAGGACAGAAAAACAATAGCAAAATTGGTTAATGAATTAAAAAGTTGCGGAATAGTTAAGGAAACAAATAGTCCTTATGCATCGCCAGTGTTGTTGGTAAAACGGAAAAATGGAGAACCACGATTGGTTGTAGATTATCGCAAACTGAATCAACAGACAGTTAAGATGAATTATCCAGTACCTGGGATAGACGAACAGTTCCAGTATTTAGTAGGCGGAAAAATATTTGCAACATTAGATTTGGCAAATGGATATATGCAGGTTCCGTTGACCAAAAAAGCACAACCAAAAACAGCGTTTATCACTCCTGACACAACCGGAGAATTTACTAGGATGGTTTTTGGACTTACAAATGCACCATACGAGTTCGTCAGAATGATGAATTTGGTTTTGGGTCCACTAAGAAATGAAATTTGTTGTTGTTACCTAGATGATGTTATCATACCGGCGAAGAACTGGAGTCAACTTATGGAAAGAATACGATTAATTTTAGAATGTTTCAAAAAAGCGAATTTGACATTGAACCTAAGAAAATGTGAATTTGGAAAGGATAAGGTGGAATATTTAGGATACGAAGTGACAGAAGAAGGACTCAGGCCAGGGAAAAAGAAAATAATTGCCGTAGGAGAGTTTCCATTACCGAAGAATGTGCATGAAATAAAACGATTTTTAGGATTAACAGGCTTCTTCAGAAGATTTGTACAAAACTATGCGCAAATAGCAAAACCATTAAGTGATCTAACCAGAAGAGATTGTGAGTTTGAACTAAATGAGGATGCAATTAGAGCATTTGATAGACTGAAGGAAATATTGACAAAAGCTCCTGTATTAAAATTGTATGATGCGAAGGCTCCAACCGAGCTACATACTGATGCAAGTTCAATTGGGTTGGCGGGAATGCTTTTACAAAGAGATGAGGACAATGGATTGAGATTAGTTTATTGCGTATCAAAGAAGACAACAGAGGCGGAAAGTAAATACCATTCAACGCGCTTAGAACTACTAGCGATAGTTTGGTGCGTGGAAAGACTACGTGGACTTTTAATTGGAATAAAATTTAAAATTGTTACGGACTGTAAGGCGATAATGTACATGAACAGTAAGAAAAGTGTACATCCGCAGATAGCACGATGGTTTGCGACCTTACAGGAATATGATTACTCCATTGAACATCGAAAAGCAGAACGGATGACACATATAGATGCTTTGAGTAGAGCACCCGTGGAATTAAGTGGAGATACTGAAGATTATGTGAATGATAAACGGCTTACAGTATTGATGACCTTTACAGAAAACGAACAAATGGCGATGATTCAGCGAAGTGACTTGGAATTAACTCGACTGATAAAAATTTTCCAAAAACCAGCAAGTACACGAACAAAAGAAGAAAAGCAGGTAATACGCGAATATGAATACGACGGTGGTAGACTGCTTAAGAATAAGAACATAGACGGTGAAGACCGTAGATTGTTTGTGATACCAAAGAGCATGCGTAAAAGCATAGTAGTTAAGAATCATGATCTTGCCGGTCATTTTTCGGTTGACAGAACAATTTCGCGTATATTAGAGCGGTACTGGTTCAGCGGCATGAAACGATATGTACGTAGACATATTGCGGGATGTATGGAATGTCTAGCTAATAAAGTACCTGGAGGGAAAAGGCCAGGATTATTGCATCCAATACCACTACCACAACGACCTTTTGAACGAATTCATGTCGACAATGTGGGACCATTCGCTAAGAGCAGTCGAGGCTATGAGCACATTATGGTGTGCATTGATTCATTTACTCGTTATGTTGAGTTATATCCATTAAAAAGTACAACAGGAATAGCAGTAGTGAAAGGAATGGAAGATTTGGTGATGAAATATGGAGTCCCAAGAGTAATTGTGACGGACAGAGGAACTTGTTTTACATCCAAGAGTTTTCAAGAGTTTTGTTTAACAAGAGGAATACATCACACTTTAAACTCACCTAGGCATCCGCAGGGAAATGGCATGGTGGAAAGGGTGAATCGGACTATCATTCCTATGATACAAACCACAGTTGAAGATGAAAGATGCTGGGACAAATGCCTGAAGAAAATACAGTTCGATATGAATACATCTAAGAATAAGACTACAAGGAAAACACCATTTCAGATGCTGCATGGGTATAACGCAAGTCAAGAAAATGCTAAGTTGGAAGGATTAACCTCTGGAGCAACATGGCGACCGCCAGAAGAAATACAAGACGAAGCCAAAGCAGTGATTCAAAGAGAACAGAATAGATATAAGAAACAATACGATAAAAAGAGATATGTTGGAGTTCATTATGATGTGGGTGAAGTGGTAGTTGTTAAAGCAGCAGCAGTTGCGACCGGACATTCAACAAAATTACAAAAAAAATATAAAGGTCCATTTACGGTAATAAAGGTCTTACCGTCAGATACATATCTGCTAGAAAAAATTAATTGCGGTGAAGGACAAAGAAAAATCACAACTACAGCTCATGTATCTCAGCTGAAGGGCTACTATAATCCAAACAAAAGCGAAGATGATGATTCAGAAGAAGGAGAAATACAGGAAGACCTTAAAGAAATAATGGGAGCAGGAATGACAGACAACCCAGAGGAAAGGAAGTTAGAGGAGGGCAAAGAGAAACGACAAGTGGCAGAAGAGGATGAAGAGCACGATGCAGGAAGGCCGGTGAGAAAAAGGCAATTTCCGACAAGGTTGAGAGATTACCACTGTTGCTGAGTGACACTGAGGCAATCAGTTAGATTAAAAATGGGTTAATATTATTTCTTTTGCAAGAGTTTATTATGTTGATGTAACAAAGGTGACATGTTTTATTTGCTGTTAATAATGAATGTTTAGTTGAAACCGATTGATGTAATCAAATTAGTTAGTGGTGCGAGGACGCATACTATGTCAGGATGGACGAGTGTAAACACCATTGATAGAGAAAAATTTAGTAGGCACGGGCAAGAACAGTTACAGGTGTGAAAAAAGTGATGAATATGTCAAAAGTTGTTTGGTGGTTGTAAAAGTCTTTGAAAACTTGAAATAAAGGATGTTATTGATGAAGAGGTGTATTTTTAAAAGAAGAAGGTGCTAACAATTGTTTATTAATTCTGATTCAAACGTAGGTTATTAAGTGATACTAACTCACATATTTTCGCCCCCGCCCCCATAAATGAAACAAACATCCAGCTAACGTTTAAAAATATATTTATTTAAATGCAATGCAATTAAATGCAAATGCAATGCCTAACAAGTAATCCACATTGTCTATTCTACCATAGCCTCTACACGGTATTTTTATACGTGTTGAGATCGCACGATTATTATTAGTTTTAGCTTTAACTCGTAATAATAATTGTAAAACGTTATATCCACGTAGAGACTGTCGTTTTTTTTTGGGTAATTTATAAACAGAAATTAATGGAAACGAATTACCACAATGTTGTTGTTTATCTTTTGGTGGTTATTTAAAGTTCTGTTATACACATTCCACATTTTAATAGGAAATTCAGGAGCTCGTCTTTGTCTTCTTAACATAGTTGATGGCTAGTATTTTACTTAAAAGAACAGTCAGTTGTCTTAGCTCCTCAAATTTATGTAATTTCTGCATATATAAGTCTTTGTGTTAAAAAAGCTTATCCTATGCCGATTAATTTAGCTTTTAATTTTGAATTCTGCTTGTATTAGAATATCAAATTGAAGAGCAAAAAGTAAATATAGGTATGTAGATATTCGTGTGTAGAAGTTTTTCTACATGTAAAAGAAATCCTAAGCAGGTATAACATTTTACTTCTTAACATCGGATTATTTTTATCCTTTTCCAGTTAATTTCTGTCAGTATATGTTTCGTTGATTTTAAGTACTTATATAATGTTTTTGTATTTGCTATTTCTTGAAATAACATTTAAATTATTTATTCTCTTATGTGGTTAAAAAATATCGCAACCTCATCAAAAAGGGGGGAAAGAACCACCATGTTTTTCTGCAACTATAGCATTGTCATTACGAGTAAAGTCGAAATATTTTTCAAAATTAAATTAAATAAATTGAAATTTAAAAAAAACCTACGAGAATAATTTTACTCAAGGGTGAAACGGAGTCGGGGGCGAAAGGGTGGAGGCAAAATGCCCGTATCCCATTTTCAGGTAGTGACAACCAAACACATCAAAAACTGAATATTAGGACAGTGATATTGAGCGATCGAATTATCGGGACACTTTCTAAAAGCGATTTGACTGATGATACGGTTATTTGCAGTTGTTATAAATCCTTATTGACCCCTTCACCTAAACCTGGAGGAACACGTAGATCTCCAAGAAAACTAACTTTTCTTTTAATAGAATGGGGCGCCCCCGTTATTACGGATAAGTATGTGATTTCCTAGATGCTCATTTGTGCTATTTGTACAATTTGCATTCTAGGTCCATATTCTGCATTTACACAAGCTCATTTTAATTAAGCCTTTGTCCACTTGGCATTTATTTTGTTGCTGCCCCGTTAGCATTCTGCAGCCTGACCTAGTGTTAATTTCAATTTGAAACAAGCCTCGACACTTCCACTCACAACTTCGAAAGGGGGTCACTAAATTAAAACAACTACAATTTGGTGTTCTCAGACCTGTTGCAGTCGGTAACATATTGTATACATGTTTGACAATTCGCCTAATATCAAATTGGCGTGACGTACAATGACCGAACCATTTATGGAAGGTGTCCGTAACGTGTCGTTCTCGTAATGATATAATTCAACACCTCGGGACCTTGCAATAGTTGCTGGACTTATAGCAGCCGACTGCTTCCACTGCAAAACATAGATACCCTCGATTGAAGGCAGCTGAATAAAATCTCTACATGGGATCTAATGGAACGGTACACAATCGTTAATTATCTTCGCCACGACTTGTTTCTACGAAAGTGTTGGCCTTAACACGTATTCTTTTTTTGTGGAAACGGAGGTTGGAAGAATTATCTGGCATAAGGTGAAAAACATAGATAAAGATCTTTTCATTGAGGAAGGATTTGACAAAATAAAGAGAATCTCTTGTTTGTATCAGGTATGAGTAATATGTTATAACTTTTCGGTTAACATACAGACTACTAAGAACAAATAAAAACCATAGTCATTACAATAACTTTATTACGCAAAGCTAGTAAAATCATGACCTGTATGTACTGCTCTGCCGTCATACTGCCACTAATGAACACCAGGGGTGATTGCCTACTGCAGGGATTTTACCCCACACTACAATACCAATAGTGTTGTGTAATTCCACAGCATATTGAATTTGATACCTTTAGAGTCCGATCGCCCAAAACATATAAAAGTTTACTATTTTTTATAATTTGTTTCTATTTAGTAATTTGGACTCTAGCTGAAACCCGACTAATTTCTGACATAAGTAGTGTTGCATTCTTTCCAAATAATAACACTGTCTTGCTACAGAAGAGATACAATACTTCAGCAGGTGTGCATAACAAGAGTAGATGTTCTCCTTACTGTTATAAATAACTTATGGTTTCAACTTGATGTATTCCATATTATTGATGCTGAACCTTTTACTTTTAAAATTTATCATTACTTTAATATTGTGCTTGAATTTGATATATGCTTAATGCTTCACGTAATCCGAGCGATGTTACTACAGTAAATGAAAACGGCTATACTTTTAAAGGCAGGATTAAGCAAAACAATTGCGCAATGTCCTTTTGAGTTTATATACTTCTGAAGTACTATATAGTCAAGATCCAATGTTGCTAAATTCATTGAATTTTAATGACTGTAACATATTCCTTATTTGTGTCTATTGTAACCGCACGAAAGCTTTTTATTTTTTTTCAAGTTCACGTTTGTTAGCCACCTTAATGTGTACGTATAATACTAGACTTTTAAGTAGTGGAAGACTGGAATACTTGGAGTCTGCCCCAAGGCAATTATTATTTTTATTTCTACTTTTCTACAAGACAGATATTATTATTTTACAAATTCGTTTCTTATACAACATCTTAAGGAGAAACGCGGATTGCCCCATGCTTTTACCCAAAACAAATTTGTTCGTCGCTGTAATTCGACACCACAGGAGTTTGTATAATTAATAGCTAATAAGCAACAATGTGTTATTTACTATATATTTATGTTTTGAATTTTTGCGTTCCGATCTGCACTGTTGATTGCATACTTATACTTAATTACTTGCTTTGCATTATTACTTCATGGATCACAGACAACATTATCGTTATTGGGCAAAGAGAATCCACACTGAATGAGAGAATTCAATACTCGCCAATGTTGTTCGGACAGGGATTGTCGGTGGTAGAGTATTTGGACCAACCTTGTTTAGGATTTGGCTATTCTGTTTCCTTGTATACTGGATAAGATGATGTCCCTAACAGAAACAGACCAGTTCGCAAATTTGGATTAAGTATTTCCAGACAGATGAGATAGACTGATAAAAGAGAATACTTTAAATGAAAACCTAAGACACCAGATTTCCTCTGAGGTTATGAGCTTACTTTAAAAGCTTAGTTTTGAAGACAAACCGACAAACGTTGAAAGGACGAATAGGTCATTCTGCTGAAGCCGTGTCTGTAGTAAGAAAACGAACTGACTTTTATTGGTAGAATTGGACCAAGAAAAAGTTTCTCATTTCAAATGATGGCAGCCGTTCTCCTCGATCTGTATCGTCTTTTTTTTTTCCTTATGACCGTTGGGTCAGCTTGCGTTTTTTTCCTCACGGAAAAACAAAAAAAGAGACGATTAGCGTGGGCAAAGGAACGGGCATTATGGACTTTCGAAGGTTGGAAAAGGATCATTTTTAGTGATGAATCAAAATTTGATGTTTGCGTGGGTGACCATCGATCACGTGTTATAAGAAACAAAAATGAAGCCTTCCACAAAGAAAATTTCCATCAGGTGTTATGGTATGGGCAAGCATGTCTGCTAATGGTGTTAGAAAACTGTACTTAGACGGAACTGTAAACGCAGTAAAATATCAGAATATTCTTGAAACGAATTTGTTGGTGTCAATTCCAGTGTTATCACCTGATGGAAATTTTACTTTTCAACAAGATGGCGCCTCCTGCCATACAGCCAAGACCACAAGAAAGTGGCTGCAAGACAACAACATTTCCGTCCTTGACTGGCCCTCCAGCAGTCCTGATCTAAATGTAATCGAAACTATATGGCACAAGATGAAGCAGCAATTAAGAAATGATCCGCAACGTAACATTCTTTTACCGCAGAAGATTGCGAAAAGCTTGTAAAAACTATACCTGCCAGAATAAAACCAGTTATTAAGGCAAAAGGAGACGCAACCGGTTATTGACATGTATTGTCCGAACATTTATGTGTCAATAAATATTGTATTGTTATCAACATTAGTTTAGTTTTATAAATAAATATTATGTTATTTCAAAACAATGTCGTAGATATTATGTAAAACAATACATATTATAGTGTCCTATAAAAGAAAAACATGATATTGAATCCCTTATGGAAATGTTCAAACTTTTACGAAAAATCATTTGATGTCCGAACATTTTTGTGTCAGGGCTCGTAGATGGCATAGTATTATCCACATTGCAATTATTAAATTTCAATAGCTTTAATTTGGTAACGGCGCGATATTTAAGCAAAACACTCAAAGTACTGCCCTCTTTGTGTCCTTCCACCCTCATTTGGGTCACCTCTTGGACATCAGGACTTTTAGTTTACAAAGAAATCGCTTGGTGCCTTGCTCACATACTTTATACCATTTTTTGAGTCATTTGTTGACTGAACATTGGCATATTAACTCAAATTTACAATATGACAAACTGCATTTGATGTAGTTACTGGAATGTATTCCAAGTTATAGGTACTGTATACAACTTAACCAATATCATTACTGTTATCCGCATCATAACTTGGTAGTTACATAACAGTAGAACCTTTTATGCAGTGACGTCTAAACACTAATTACTTCTAGGTCATCATTATAAAATCATGTCGCAAACATAAAATGCCCTCCTTATTGCGCAATTAAGCTGCACAATGTTTGTCTTTCAACTACCAGCTTTCCCACGCTGCCGATCACGGATCAATAGCCGTCAAAGGCGCTTCATGATGTCCACGAAGACAATGAGGAAGCTCCGCCTTCGACATCTGTGGTTCTCCTGTTTACTGTAGTACTTTTTAATTAACCACAGGTGTTTTCGTGGCACGTACGAGTCTTTGATTTGCTAATTGGCAAACAGAAAGTGTTCATCGTTGTACTTAGGAATCGGAGGTAAAATAAATCTACTTTTATGGCTTTTTGATGATAATGAAATAGAAGATGTCACGTTTTTCATTTCCTAGACGATAATTTTCCGACCCACGTGAAGTGATGGTTTATTAGGGAAGATAAGATGCTTGTATACAAGTCGAATTTACATGAAACTCAAGGCTCGTCATTATAACGGTAGTGATTACAACATCGCTTTTCAAGAATTGAAAAAATTTTCTCTTTTTCCCTGTACCTTCACATGTCCACTTGTTACAGAGAAAGACAAGTCACCGTTTAATAATTTGGAGCATGAAATCAGGCAACAGCTATAATTGAATTACTGTGTACCGATTAGAATTATTTTGCAACAGCAAAAACTAATGGAAACGAAGTTTTTTCGGAGTTTACATTAGGACAGGTTGCTGTTTGACAAGTGGCATTTGACAATGTGCCAGCCACGCCCAAAGTGCGTCGCTAATTTTAATTTCACATCGGCGTATACGACCTTGCCCTTTTTATGCACATGTTCGCATGTTAACAAGCACTGATTATGTAACTTTCCAACTGTGTACTTGTAATGTGCGTGGATACCAATAAATTTGGTTGCTAAAGCCCGTGCGACCTGCTGCCATTTTCCATAATGTCCTGCATCGATTAATAATGCCAAAAGGCAATAAAAGCATTTGTTAACAAGCGATCAACGTCTTGCAGCTTCCCTTAGATGTTTAGGATGCCGAACGTTTATTACTTTCCCTTAAAATACATGTTACTATTATACAGGATTATTATTTTATGTTATTTCTTATTTCCTCTTAAAGCATTGTACTGGCATTTATACCACTCTGTTTTCATATTTTTTCAATCTTATCCTAAAGACGTCTACTATTCCCGATTTCTGAAAGAGATCCTCCTTTGTATGTCCAATATTTAAAAAGGGTGACATAAATAACATTTATAATAGCCAGGTTTCTTTATTTGAAACGCTTTTATATCAACAGCTATAATATGAAAGTCTCAAAAGCACAATTTCAATGCAACAGCATGGTTTTATGCGTCGACTGCATGTAATTTGGCTTGCTTTAGTTATTGTATTGGACGATAGAGAACAAGTTGATGTCATATACACGGATTTCCAAAAAGCACTCGATCAAGTTGACCATTTTGTTCCGTTAAGTAAGATGGAGTGGTATGGCTCATATCATCGTTATGGTAATAGATTGCTCTGTATCAAATCGCCTCAAATTAAAGCTCTTTTTAAATCTTAAGTTGCTTGTTTCAGCGTTTTTTTTTCAAGAATTTGCAAATAAACCTTATTTTGAATATAATGTTTTAGTTTATCGACACTCTGTATACTAGACCATCATTAAAATTCAACAACACACCGTTGAGGATTTACGAAAAATATTTTTTAAAAACATCTTGATTTCATTTTACATGAATTTTTTTAGTTTTCAGTTAATATTTGGAAGATAGTTACTTTAAAATGTTAATGAAGTAGGTCTCTTTATTTAATTACCAAAAATACATTTTTTAGTCCGAAATCTAAAACTAAAACTGATCTTTTGTCCCTCATTGTCTAAATTCCTATAGTTACTGTAGAGGAAGCCTGGGTACATTTTCTTCGTGTACCACAATGAATGATGCTCTTTGTCTGAATGAACGCGTGGTGTAGGTGGTTTATTTACGTAAGCTTCATTCATTCCGCGTTCATTCATTCATGGATTACATAAAACCTTTTCACCTCAAACAATTGGATTTGATGCATAAGATTAATTATATGTGAATCATACAGAGGGGTCTCAAAATGAGCCTCTTAAAAGATTATGGAAGCTACAAATATCGGAAGAAAATTTGGATATAAAAGTTTTGACTACAAACTGTATAATATTTTTTTATTTGCCAGATTGC
This sequence comes from Rhyzopertha dominica, assembly GCA_025024175.1. NCBI lineage: Eukaryota > Metazoa > Arthropoda > Insecta > Coleoptera > Bostrichidae > Rhyzopertha > Rhyzopertha dominica. The sequence goes on from QCXZ01000003.1 coordinate 60,547,781, forward strand.
CATCACTTATACCGGAAGTAGATGTTAACTTCTTCATTTTAAATACAACACCCTATATATTGCTGCATTTTTATTTCATTATTTTAAGTAAGTTAATTTACATCAGTTTTTAATAGAACGGTATATTTATTTATACGTCGTTAAATACAGACCAAAACTGCCTTTCAGTTGATATTTCTGTCTCTTTTGTCGCTGTTACTGTGTTAGGCCTTGTTTGTTGATTATGAATTATTGCTTTGTATACTTTGTTATCCGACTGATGTAAATTAAAATTAAAAATTATTAAGGATAATTTCAATATATTTTAATATCCACAGAACTACTGCTTCTTATTTAATTCAACAAAATGTTGATTCTGCACAGTATCTTGTGAAAAGTAAGCTTTCTAAAGTATTTTGAGATCTCTAAAATTTCCTTGCACATTGCTTTTAAGACGTAACTTCATAAGATGAATATTAATCGCATATAAAATATAAAGCACGAAAGCTAAATTTCTTCTGCACAGGCACTTTGTGAATGCCACAAAAATACAAAAAGGATCTGTAAAACCATCAAGATAACCGCATTCGCCGTCTACTAAAAAAACAATTCAGAATTAGTCAAAAATTTTAATCTTTTCCCAGCATCAAAGAACACAAACGCGTAACTGGTGATGAAAATTCAGAAATCCTTGTCTCTTGTTACTTTACAGTTCATCTACATACTTTCAGTCGCAATGTGCAAGACGAATCAGATAATTTTTGGCAGTTACATATGGAACGATTTCAAATTTTTGTAGGGCACTATAAACCTACATTTGGTCAAACAATGACAATTGAATATAGACTTAGTCTTAAGCTTCTGATAAACTGCATAAAATCTTTTTTTGATGATGTCCCACGATTATAAGATGTTTGGAAATAAGTGAATAGCATGTACTTTAACAAATGCTTGACAACTAATAAAGATGGCATCGACATAAAGAGATAATAACAACTTATTATTTAATTTCCTCTGGAACTGTTATGAAAACATAGCTGCAAACTAATATCAACAGAAGGGTTATTTGGATATAAGTACATTTAAGGACAAATAAGTAAATATACCGTTCTGTAAAAAAATCAAGCTATACTGGTTTGCATTTGTCAAAGACCACATCAAAACTGCTGTGATATTCAGGATTTCTGTTTAAACAACGCAGATGACGTCTAGTTTTGGCAAAACCGTAAATCTAAATACGCGAGTTTTTCTAGTCTCATATCGAGACACCTTGCTAAATTAGTTCAAATTAAACGTCATACCAAATACAACAAAAATGGGTGTTATGTAATCCATTAAATCTTAAAATATTAACTCCCACCGAGATAATCAAAGAACATTTTTGGGTCACGCAATAAGACGTATTAGGAAGGATTCAAATTCCTTATTGCAGTATAAAAATAATCGAGTTTTTAATTTATTATTCAAGCAACAATCTTACAACATTATATTATAATAAAATTAAGCGTGCTATAAAATTACGAAATCCTTAGTGTTGTCCTAACTGCCACTATGTTCTGTTTGAGTGCGCGTTGTTTGCTCTAAATATTTTTATCGGTCTATTATAGATTATTCTTATAGGTATTAACGTCATTTTTGCTGCTAAGTTAAAGAAACTGAAACTATGTCCCATTAGTTTCGTCTAAGTGGTTATTAAGGATACCTATGCAAATTTACGGGTTATACTTAGTTAAACATACGTGTTATTAAATCGGCCTTTTATTGAAATTAAACGAACCATAAACACTTGTAAGTAACCTTTTAACGTAAATTAACAGTGAAAGTCTGCCATTAATTGATATACGACGCACGATATAAAATTCTGCTCGTACTGATGCGTTCATTTAATCGATTTTTAGTATTGAAGTTTTTGCACTGTGTTCAACTGAAACAACGATATATTAAATTTGCTTTCATCATCACATCATTCCACTAGAGCCGTTGCACTTTTGCGAAACCTTTCAATGGCAGTAACATATCTATACTATGTAAAAAGACACAATAAAACCCATTCTAATCAGCAAGACCATATATGAATTTTATTGATTACGCTTCGATTTTTTATATCCTTCATACTTAAATATTTTTTACTTCTTTTGTGCTTTCTCTTTTACAGATGAACCAAATCAGTAGAATTATAATTCAGTGAGTTTTCATTGATTTAAATATTTCTTCTCGGAAATAATGTTCTATTTGTGCGATTAGATTAGATTGATTGAGCTGCTCTTATATATATAAAATTATTATCTGCTTGCGATTTTGAACTATAAAGTACTCGTATATAAAATAGATTATAGACCGTAGACCGTCATATATAGTCATCGGCTTAGCTGCATAAATTTTTAATATGAATAAATTAAGATGGATATTTTAGGAATCTATCTGTTTGGATTGCATCTATGTACTTAACCAAAGAATAAACGAGAATTAAAGGGAATAATATTGTTCATTCTCAAAGCATGAGGTGACACATTAATTTTTTCATCGAGTAACTGTTACAGGAGATTTTAGCGCTATGCGTAGAACAGAGATATACAACTAATAAAAGAATAATTTCGTGCGTTATGTATATGACACGTAGAAGGCTACTTTTTGTTAGAATTTTAGGTGAAACTAATTTTTAATTAACGGTATTGTGGTTGGTTTTATGTGCATTAAACTGAAATCATCGATTGGTGGTTTGCTTCCTAATATAACATCAGAGTACTTGTGTCTGAGGAGACCATCATTATTTACGCCTTTCTAATCGTATGCCTCGTTAATTTACATTTTAATCAAACAATAGCCAAATCCGGCATTTCTTTAAGAAATCTAGCTTACATATGCTGAAATATTGAACTGTGGTATTGATATTAAGCGTGTTCATTTGTTTAAAGAGGTCAATTGTCCAGTAGATTTAAAATTAAATAAAAAAACGATTTGAAAACAGTTTTTATCAAATCTTAATTCTTGCGGAATGGATATAATTAACACTATAAAAATATACTGCAAAAGAATCAAAAATATTTAGATATATAATTTTTCGAATTTTTAACGAATAATAATTTTGAAAAAGTAAAATTGAGGGTTGTAAGTAGTGCAAAGACGTTTACGAATAAATCTGATTTATTGTAGGGAAGTTATGGCGGATATTTAAAATTATTTGATTTTCCTCATTCTAAAACACGTCAAATATAAATGAATCTAGAAAATTTCAACAAAGATACTGATATATTAACAAGGAGATCTGCATGTATATTTTTTCTATGATATTCTGCACCAGCATTTTTATCTGTTTTCTTTAATACCATACATACCTACATTCATTGTTATTTTCGTGGTAAGGGCAGCCTGTATGTTTAATGCATGCTTGTACGTTCCAGTCATTCATTAGATTACATACCCGGTGGAGTTATTTTTTGAAATGTAAAATCTTGTTCGTATTATTGATGTGCTAAATTTTGATCGACACGCTAATGAAAAGAATCTGTAGCTAAAGCTAAGATGTTTTTTAGACAGTAGAGCGTGTACTTAAATAAATTATGAAACAGATACCTGTCTTTAAAATAAATGTCGATCAGCCTTATCGGTGCTTTGGTTTTGGTACTATAATTTTTTCTTATTTATTTGACAAAATATGCGAAAATAATTATAGTTTGTGACTAATTGGAGTGGCATATCTAAAAGCTTCTTTGATTTGTTAGTATGTCTAAAGCGAGAGGACATTCAAATTTTTTCGTTATTAGCGATTTTGACAGAGGGGTTCCCCAGTGGTAGGGTTTTTAAGAGATATTGCTGCTAGAACAAACAGGTGTCTAAAAGCGGCAGTACGTTGTTGTCGGGCTTGATTGCAGCTCGGATTAGAAGAGTCGGCGAAAAGCTTTAAAGCTTGATGATTAGAATTTGTTGACTTGGCCGCTCAATTTCCTCATAATCTTAGATAGCAGACTTGGCACTATTTCGTGATCCTGTAAAGTTAGAAATTAGCATAACAAAAATTGGCAGTCGATTGTGTCCTAATTCCAGATTGGGGAGATTCATAATTTAGCTAGATAATGAACCTTAGATAGTTTATGTTTGTTTTGAGTAGATTTTCGATGTATGTTAATAAAAATGTAAACAGGAAATGACAAGCCTAGTGCCATGTGTGGTAGGCAGGGGTTTACCAGCCCCTGTATAGAGCAATTACGTTGCGGCAAATAACCAATGAAGTATAAGTAACCATCAAGTAAATAATTTTCAAGTTAGTCTCATCCCAATTCTTATAGTTTTATCCATCTCGCGATGTAAAGTAGTTAATGTAAGATTTGACAAGGTCTGTCTGAAAGTACTTAAAGGTAAAAATTAATATTGCGGTGATTCGCGTACTCGGTAAACTGTAGTTCACATAAATTTTGAGTCAGTCACGAGTCATTTTTGTAAATATTTTAGTTAATCAGGCCAGTAAGCGTTAATATAGTTAAAGTTAATCGGAGTCAGCTTTTGGTAGAGTTCAATTTTCTAGCAGTTTAATCATCTGCGGATGGATGTAGGTCTAGGGGTTAAATACCAGTTCAAGCAGTAACTTTCCTCTGGTTTATACGAGTATGATGTACAAGATGGTGTAATATATGATTCCTTAACTTTACTTGACATTGCTTGTTTATGTTCTGCTTTTGATGGTTAATACTATATTTGTTGTAGACATTCAGCTTTAATCTTGGTGTAAAATACTTCATGTCACATATGTAAGCTTTGTTGAGTTAGTGCACTAAAGGTGTCAGAAACTTTTAATAGATTTTATCGTTGTCTGTTAAGATCTAGTTTTCATGCGATTATTGGAGCTTTTAATATGTGAGTTTTAAATAGTGAGCATTCCTAGTTAATTAAAGATGGTCAACCAGTACGATATTTAAGAGGGTACAATCAGAACGTATAGTTCAATTGGGTATTTGCCATGTATATATATTTTATTAAATTGCATATTAATAGGTAGCATCTAATCTACAAGACAGCTGTGACAGTTTATAAATTCGAAGAAATGGATCATAAGGTGTATTTTTAATATTAAAAGTGTTAATATTTAAAGGAACCGCCAAAACGCGAACATATTGGCCGTGACGTCAGGTGTCTTGTAAATGGCCGCTTGCTTACATCTGGGGTCAGAGCGTCACGCGTCAGCCTCAGCCCGTTAATTTATTTATATTTGTTCTTTGCGTTCATTTTGTGACAAGCGGATTAAAATACGCCAAGAAAAAGTGAAATACTTATGAGATATTACTTCTGAAGGCATGTTCATTGTTATGGAAGTAAACTTTTTATCAAATTAATATAGAATTGATAATTTGATCACAGTGGGTTGTTGTAAACATAAAAATGTACCCTAAACTTAACATTTGTTTTAGAGGTCAGAATAAATATAAATTGCCATTAATTTTCGGGGCTCTTGCGGATCGTTTCCAGTCTGGCTAACAGTCAAATATATGGGAGACAACGTCGTTCTTTATTATAACATTTCGCTCTATCAACTTAAATCGCATATAATTTTTTATATGCTCTTCAACCTATAACAAAATGGAAACCGAATGGTAAACAATTATAACCCCAAAAATAATAATGAAACTACAGTAAGAATTAAGATGATTTCGGCATATCACGTCTTGGGGGCTTAAACAACTTTTTCATACGTTGATAATCTCGAGGAGCGGTTACAGAAATTTTGTTAGCTGTACTGGCTGAAGAACTTTTATAACCATGTACCTTGTTTTGTTTTCCATACATAATAGATGCTTGTAAAACTACAGTAATCACTTTTTAGTGCAACCTCTTACACCGTCCTTTCAATAAATACCACACAAAAGCTTTTCCAATACAAGACTGCTACTACACCATTAAACAGTATGCTCCTCGGTAATGTTTACATGACACTTGACGTCACGAGTTGAATAACCTTGGATAGAAGCGTTTTGGCGGTGACTCCTATATTCGAATTTCAGACCTGAAATTCTCTACCTACAAATATTTTTTTTGTTTTTTTAACATGGCGTACGATATATATGMACTTCAAGATTCATTTTACGTAATTTTCAAAAAAGTGATAATACCCAATTGTAATTGACTCGCTCGCTATGTAGTTTGATCTGTAACAGAACTGCCACAATAACTTGCTTGGTTTATTTCTGCTCTATTCGTTGATGAATTTGTGCCACTAATAAATTCAGTAACCAGTAACCATTCTGTTCATGACAACAGATTATCAGAGGTTATCTCCGGGAAGTATTAGAACCACACGTATTTTACTGTCACAGGATGCAGCAAGACAAAGTTATTTTGGACTAGTGTGGACGCTGCCCACAAAGATCTCCTGACCTTTCGACCAGCGACACTTCTGGGACATTATGGGTAGAAGAGTGCAAGATTTATTCTATCCTCCAATAGACTCTAGCGGCACTTTACCACAAAGTAGGCTGTAATGGGACACCTCAGACCTCAGCACGAAGTCGACAATCTGATTGAGTCAGTGACAGTGACTCTTCCTGTCCGATTTCGCCTGTTCTTTATTTCCTATAAATCTGTACACCAAATTTTATTAAAATAAAACAATTACTATTTCTATGTCATTCAGTATACTATTGAACAGCGGGATTTTATCTAGTTCTCTCGATGAACAGGAAATTTCTCAACAAAGCACAAAGGCAACCGGACACTTTGATCGTAAGGTCTAAGCCGGTCAGTAACATTTTAACGGCGTAAAACCGCGAACGAAAAAAATGTCGACCGCGCCTTTCCCATTTCGTATTTACACACTCCTTACACACTCTTGAGTATACAACAGTAGGAAAGTGGATGGAAACACCTGTGTGGTCAGCCGCGCTTGTAAAAATCTAAGGAGCAACTTTCTTTTAATCATTTGTATTTTTCGAAACTGCAAGTAATTAGCGACTGATTTACGGTTACGACCGCGAAATTCCGGATTATCCACGGCATGAGATGAAAGACAGGCGTGAAAAAATGAGCAGGCTTAAGCACGAAACGCGGGCGATGCGCATTAATTGGTTAAAAGGATCGCGCAGCGCGACAAGGGTATACCGCAGACGAAATAAACAAACTGTTGCATAAAAGGCTATAGAAAGTAATCTGCAGGTTGTCTCTTGTAGAGCCTATAATGCTGCTGTCAGTACAAGATTTCAAATATGATAAATTATTTGTCCGTTACTCACGATGTATACGTCGATACGTACACGCTGATTCCTGGTTACAGAAGCAAATACGATATTTTTTACTTGGTATACCATATAGAAGAGTATAAGAAGTTTCACAATACAAAAAGATAGGAAAGTGAATAAGCCGAGCACAAAAACTTTCCAGTTAGGCATCAGGAAAAGGCAGTTTGTGATTTACGGACATTTGTCTAGAACCCTACGTGACTCTCTCTCAAATCATTTTTTCTTGATAACCTGCTGAAACTGGCAATGATAAAATAATACGGAATAGATCACTGTTCAGATTATTATATTTTTTGTTAGCACGTACAGTGGCAAAACTATTCAGTGTTATTGCTACAATACCCGTTGTATCAATGAAAACGAGCCACCGTCAATAATTCCTATAGAAGACAAATTCGAGTAAAATCGTGAAATATGGCGATTTTATTTCGTATTCGTCAGAATAATCCTCTATCTCTAGTAGCGAGTCTTTTCGTTTTGGTCTCATTTACAGTACTCAGACAAGTGTAGATCTAGATACTCGAGACATGTAATCTTAACGCGGGAAGTACAGACTCGGAAACCAAAAAAAACTTAATGCGCTGGGTTATCATCATAGGTCTTTCCTTCCTAAAAAATTAATACTTTGCTTTATCTAGATATACTAGACACACTAATCTCCATATCACTAACATCAACAAACACGATGAGGAGTTGAGGATGGGGCAATCATTAGGCTGATCCTGGCAATTTCCAAGGGCATTGCATTGGACGGAGAGGCCCTATTCAATAACCAGATTTTCAGATCTTGACCCCCTTGGGGTCACTTCAAGTCGAAGGTTATGGAAACGCAAAAGAATTGTGTTCGTACTTACCCCAGAGATCATCAGAAATATCACGGAAGCGTATGTTTAGTGACTCAATGTTTCTGTTAGTGCTGTCTGTTCGTGTTGAATATATTCGTTATTGAATACGGTATAGCGAATATTCGTTCAAAATTGCCCCAAATAATATTCGATATGAATTAACGAATATTGGTACCTACGAATAAACGACCGAAAACGAAACGATTTTATTCGTCTTATTCAGATATGTGGAGTGTATTGAATAAATCTATTCAGCTTTATGTGTTGTTCGTTTTTGGATTTTATTCAATTTACAACAGCTTTATGAAATTTGAAGTAGCATAGATATTTTGCACAGCAGCTGTCCTTGTTTGAATATTTGTTTATACGTTTTCGAATAAAACGAACAAACATTCGTTTATTCGTTTTCGAATAAAGCGAATAGAGATATTCATTTATTCACTTATTTGAACGAATATTCGTTTATTCGAACCAATACGAATAATCGGTTTGCTACATATTCTAGTGTTGAATACAAAGATTCCAAATTCTGACAGCATTAGTTTATATGGAGGTTGATTGGACCTATTAGGAAATCTTAATCACTTGAACTTGATGTAGCTCTAAAAACATCTGACGAAAGAATTTATGGGTTTGGATTCACAATAAGATATGTATTATATATAAAATACAATTAGAAATTAAAGGTGTGAGCCGCCAGGGTTAGAGAGTTGTTCTTATAACTTGGGATACTACATTAAAATTCCTACCCTCGGAACTAAAATAGACATAGTATATGAATTTTCGCGAATCCGATATACCTGTATATGGTTTCATGTGAAAATTTTATTAACAAAAAAAAAGAATGATTTGACTACTGTTCAAAGAGAATCCGTTGTTAAATTACAAAGAGAATTAATAAAATGACTAAAATAAGGTTAAATTTCAATAAAATAACCAGGAAAAAAAAGTAACAATAACGTACGGATCCAACACTAAGTAAGAGTGAAAAACAAAAAGATCCAATAAAGTATTTAAAAATAACAAAAGAGTCTTGGTAACGGCAAATCAAATTAAATACTTAAATGTGATTAAGAAAGGGTGGAAATATTATTAAAAGACCAGACATAAGCAGTGCTATGTTTATAGATATTAAGTACGAAATGCAGATAATATCAAAGCGGAAAAGGAAGATCAATAGTGGCTCTTGTTCATACATAAAATAATAAGGACAAAGTAAATAAAAACAGAACTGGAATGTATAATCACAAAACCGAACTTAAAAGGCATCAGTCTCTAGCATTTGCTGGGTTTGTAGCCATCATAGGCAAAATGGCGGTACAAATGTTTGTTGGAAATTGGCGAACATTGAGCATCTGTATTTTAAGCAAAATTAATAAAGCCTGGATACCAATTAACCATATATTATAGGGGGTTGTAAAAGAATAAAAATTACGGTGACCTTGATGATGAATGAAGAAAGAATACCACAAAAATAGCGTGAAAAAGGAGACAAGAAGAGCAAGACTGAGGTTTTGTAGGACATCAAAAGAGGAAGATAGGAAGTTGGAAAGTTTCGGAAACTATTATGTATTTTTAGCTTAATAACGATAAAATTAGCAAATTAGCAAAAAATATTAGAGACTGGGAAAATAAAGGGTGCGGGAAATTAACAACTACGATTTGTTTTATATTTAGTTCGCCATTCTACGTAATTAAAAGACAGTGCTTTATCTTAATACTCATTAATCCATGGATTCATCATCAATATTTTTTTAATAAAAGGCCGCCAAACAATGAACAATAGTCTTCATATATTCAAAATGAGTGTCTGTAAAACTGCATATTAATAAAAAAAACTTAAAATAATTTGAGTGGTTTACTTTTGTTTTAATTTTTCAAAAGGCGACATCGCATCGCACATTGCATTTGTGGCCGCTGCTTAATAAAGCAATTTTATAACGATGAGACCTGTGGAATAAAACACTAATAACGCTAATTTAATAACAATATAGACCACAATTTCTCTATTAAGAGTCCTCTGCAGACATACACGTCTAAGACTAATAGCAACATTAATCCATCAGCATTTGATTTCATTTCTAGATAAGTTAGTGTTCTATAAATACATGATATAAATAATAATTGTATTTACTAACCACGCATCTAGACTTACATAGAAAAAGGTATAACGTTCTGGTATTAGCCACTATTGTTGCCAGCTAGTAAAAATGTAAAAAGAAGCTATTTATTAATATCTAGCTAAGGATTACTGTTTAGTACTCATAATATCGTTCTGTTTTGGCTTTATGTTTACATAGAAAGGGAATGTTTTTTATGTACATTAAAAAGTTGGGATGCCTATGAGAAGCAAAAAGTGCGTAGAACGAACATTCAAAATAATATGGATTTCACTGACAATAGATAAGTAACTATTTGACATTGTCAGTAAAGTTTATCAAACCGAAAATTTAGTTATCTACACTCACCTTAACCATTTAGAGTGAAGCAGTATGTTGAGATATTTGTTGTAGTAGTTTAGGTGCTTACAGTTCCGTCTGGCCATCTGATCACGATGGGGCTGTTTCTAGGACTCGTGAATTTTTTAGAACCTACTAGGTGGGAACGCAAAAATTAGCTTTGCATTGACACTGATAAGACTTGCTATATGTCTTTTTCAAACCTTTTAGTTACTCATACCAATAAGGTCAAGTTTCTGGGTCTGACGTTCACTATAACCTTAAAGTGAGTGTCCATATTGACATACTGTGTAAACGTCTTTCGTTGATGTGTTMTATATTAGCATAATGTCAGGGAACGATGTAATCTTCATAAGGTAAGGCAATTTTACATTGAAAGTATCCTTCAATATACCATAATGCATTGAGAACACTTCCGAGGTACTAGGGAATTTACCGTTCAGAAATGGGAAGTTACAATTATGAACAATCTGAGAAGCGGGCAATCATGTAGACATGCCTTTAGTGAGTTAAAAATCTTGACTGTTTATGGCCTTTACGTATATAAAATTGTCTGTTTTACTTTTAAGAATTTAGACAATACGATTGCGAAACCAGATATAAACACTTATTATTGGCTCTGCTCTGTATGAGACAACTATGTATTACGAGCCCTAACACAAAAATGTTCGGACATCAACTGATTTTTCGTAAAAGTTTGAAAATTTCCGTAAGGTGTTCGATATCATGTTTTCCATTTATAGGACACTATAATATGTATTGTTTTGCATCATATTTACGACATTGTTTTGAAATAAAATAATATTGATTTATAGAACTAAGCTATAATGTTGATAACAATGCAATATTTGTTGACACATTAATGTTCGGACACCTTAGTAAAACAAATAAATAGCAAGCTTTGGAAACAAAAGAATATGTTTCCATGCGACTTTTAACTTGACAATTAAGTCGATTAGATATCAATTGACTACAAAATGACACGCGGTTAAGCAACTAATCGTGCAATCAAAGAATTAATTGTAAAACTGTTTCACCAAGGAAAAACGTTTCGGGATATTGCTAAGCAAATAAATGTCGCAAAGTCCACGGTGTCAGATATTGTGAAAAAGTATAGAGAAACGAGTTCAATCACATTTCAAGACATGGTGCTGGTCGGCCATCACGCAAAGTCACTCCCAGAATGCAAACATGTCTTGTTCGGATTTTGTAAAACTGATCGTCGAAGTACATTAAGAGAAATAACAGCAAAATGGAATGAAGAAACAATGGGAAATGTTTCACGAGAAACGTATCGTCGCTGGATTCATAACTCTGGTTTACACTTTTATATGGTACGTATGTTATGTTTAAGCAAAATATCATATTCATCATTATCATTGCTTAAGGCAAAAGGAAAGCCGTTCCTCACGGAAAAAACAAAAAAAGAGACGATTAGAGATTGGAAAAGGATCATTTTTAGTGATGAATCAAAACTTAATGTTTGCGTGGGCGACCATCGATCACGTGTTATAAGAAACAAAAATGAAGCCTTTCACAAAGACGGCCTAAAAAGAAGAATAAAATTTCCATCAGGTGTTGTGGCATGGGGAAGCATGTCTGCTAATGGTGTTGGAAAACTGCACTTTACAGACGGAACTGTAAACGCAGTAAAATATCAGAATATTCTTGAAACCAATTTGTCGGTGTCAATTCCAATGTTATCACCTGATGGAAATTTTACTTTTCAACAAGATAGCGCCTCCTGCCATACAGTCAAGACCACAAGAAAGTGGCTGCAAGACAACAACAATTCCGTCCATGACTGGCCCTCCAGCAGTCCTGATCTAAATGTAATCGAAACTATATGGCACAAGATGAAGCAGCAATTAAGAAATGATCCGCAGCGCAACATTTCGGATTTGCGCGTAAAATTGCAAAATATATGGGATTCTTTTACAGCAGAAGATGGTGAAAAGCTTGTAAAAACTATACCTGCCAAAATAAAAGTAGTTATTAAGGCAAAAGGAGGCGGAACCGGCTATTGACATGTATTGTCCGAACATTTATGTGTCAATAAATATTGTATTGTTATCAACATTAGTTTAGTTTTATAAATAGATATTATATTATTTCAAAACAATGTCGTAAGCATCCATGATATTGAATCCCTTATGGAAATTTTCAAACTTTTACGAAAAATCTGTTAATGTCCGAACATTTTTGTGCCAGGGCTCGTATAATTGTTGCAAATTTTATAACAGTGTACCTAAGAATCTACGGTCTGAAACGGTTTTCAGGACTTTTAAGTCTATAGTAAAACAGCTATTGTAAAAGTGGTGCTACGCTGCAGCCGAGTAACTTGGTTTATAGTTTAAGTGCGTGATAAGTGACTATAGCTACTTCCTAATTATTAATTTCCATTTATAATTTCAGAAAACTTTTACAGTTTTTATTAAAATCAATGGGACAATTAGATATAACCCAACCAATTATTGACAAATATGAAAAAAGCGTTCTGGAAGTAGTACGTTTCATATTTTTGACAGTCCCAGATCATTCATGCCGCTCTCCCAAGCGGTAATTGACGTAGAAACTAGATTTATCAATTACCCTTAACAAGTTACTCAGAAATGMGCAATTATCTTCGTTATAAGAAATACGGACTCAATTAGCTTTATCTCTTGGAATTGATTAGCCTCACAAGTCTGAAGCACAGAGAAATGTAACCGGTGCGAAGTATGAACGAGAATGCTCCAATGAGACGTCAAGGCTGTATGCGTGGGGCGAAAGTGCATAAAAATCTATTGTCCCTATAAAATAAATTGTGAAACCAATATTAGATAGATGGCAACCTTGGCTTCGCCGACCTAGCTAGGTATTTAATGTATAACAGCAGTGCGGAAATTATGCTCCAAGAAAACTCATACGCATTGACCTGCTTCTCTTTACAAGCTACAATATGGTGCTAATTGCAAATTGACCTAAAACAATCCATTTCATTTGCGCAAATTATACCTACATATGCGAGGACATGGGTATTGTGATTTCCAGCGCACAAAGGCCGATCCTGTAATACACATTGAGAACATTTGACTAATAATTACAAGACATTCTTTGTTTACCCTTTCGTAACTTTTTCGGGACTTCTCTTATTGGTTATAACATGAAGGCTTTCGATAGTATTTCCTGTGTGCTCAGTGATCTAACTGTTTGATAATTATTACGTTTTGTGCACACAACAATGGCAAGCGAGGTAAAGTTTAATCAGTACAATGTTAGAGTGACATTGGAGTTTGTGTACAAATGTCAAAATCCGTTGCATAATTTTCAGAACGTTCTAGCAATGTCGAGTGCGGTCTTTTTACAGGCCAGATCATTTAAATCTATTTCAGTATTGAGTGTCTTACTTCAATTCCATATAGAATTTACCTGCTGTTTGTGCTTCCCTTATGAGATCATCATCATCATCATCATTTTCGAGATCTTTAAAACATGCCCTGTATATGAGGATAATTCAGATATTTTTGTCTCTGACTTGGAAGGCGTCGACTTAAATATTTGTCACTTAACCAATTTAGAGAACCGATGGTTAAAAGGTCTTGACAGTTCTTCCAAAATAGACAAATATGATACCCGATCGTTATCAAATTAATATCTCTGCTAGTGTCACTATAAGAAATTGAAATGGATATGGTACTAGCACTAGGTAAATCTACACCGTCAGGCGCTGGACCCCTGAAAACTGTTGCTTGCAAAAGAAATATTGGTTGGTTGTGAAATTAGCTTCTCCGTTGTACTATTAAGTTATTGTCATTACGTCAGAATAAATGAAACTGTAGTTAAGAGTGCCTAACAATGTAATAAAAAGTCAAACTCTGATGCATGATGCTCTTATGAACAGTTGTGCAATAATTTTTAGAAGATAGTATTTCCTTTTGGCTGTTAAGTGTTTATGCTGTAAGTGTAAACCTATTAAACAAAACAAAATTTTATTTTATAAACTCTTGTTTTGAACGGAAGTACCATAGTTACAAATCCAAAAAGGCTTAAATTTTGTCTATAAACAAATAATAGAATTTACTATATATTTGAAATTTTTTACGCGCGCGTCTAGATATGATGAATTTCTACAATGTGTTTCAAGATAATCAGTGCAACGCTGAATTGGCGGTATACAATCATTATGTTTTATTGGTGTATTTTTAATAAAATTTCCTGTTAAATTAGTACAAATGCTTGCGCATGGTGTAGAAGTTTATTTTTTTTCTTAGGTGAAAATCTGCATCGAAATACCTACCGCTTCCAAAATCCAACGCCTGTACCTATTGATAAAAATGTAACAAAAATGTTGTTAAGTTTTGAGAAGAATGCCCTGTAAGAAAATGAAATCGCAGTCGTGGACTAAATTTGATGCCAGGTAGCAGCAATTTTTTCGACAGCTCGTTCAAAAACTTACGTCCAATAACACACATTTTAAAGCATTCTGTCCATGGAAATATATTTTCTTCCTCCCTCAGCATTTATTATTTTACAGACGAAATAAGGAAGAAAGCTTTCAAAAATATAATCACAACAGGATTAGCTATCTTATCTGGAGCTTTATGCATCCTATATCTTCAAATACGGTCATCATTCTTTGTTAAACAGTTTTAAATAGAATTAAGTTAATAGTGAACACATAAAAACTACACTATTAGTCAAACACATATACTTAATAAAAATTGTACAGATATTATTCAGTATGACTGTGATACCAGCTTTTTCTAAGTGGGTTTGGTAATGCAAAACACAATTAACACCAATAAAATACTTCACGTTTTATTCAATAAAATTATACACCGTACGTACATTTCGCTCCTACATTCGGTGTATAATTTTATTGAATAAAACGTGAAGTATTTTACTGGTGTTAATTGTGTTTTGTATTAAACGGACTTCACGAGTTGCCTTTAGAGTTCAAAAGGATTTGGTAATGACTACAGGGAAGCAGTAAAGACTGAGATAAATAGTCTTCAAAATAATGTAGTAAAGCTTTATTTTTTTAAAGAATACTATTTAGTTGTATGAACTATATTTACTATTACTAGATATTCTTCATCTTATCACATTTCAAATTCTGTTATATTTCACTAACTGTATCATTTACTTCAAAATTTGTTTAGTTTTGGTAACAAAATTTAACGTCAAGAACTATATAGGTTCTAAACAACAAACGTTAGTAGATATTATGAAATAATTTAATTCTATTTATCTGATTTTTAGTAGTGAGCAGTAAATATTACGCGGAAACTATTGTGAAAACAGTTTGTTACGAAGTATTATACACTTAGTGCCAGTCTATAAACTTAAAGTGGGGTTAACAAAAATTAATAGCGTCGTTTGTGGTTAGTTAAACCTCATATTCCTTACATAAAAAGATTTTGATTTCACTAAACTTATACAGGGTGTTAAAATTGAAATCTTGTTTTCTAAATGTCTTAATAACTTTTAAAAGAATGAAATGTTKGAATGTATTTGGTGGTGGGGTTTTCTGAGACAAAGAATTCAAGCATTTTCATGTATATCGAGTGATACTTGCACGTGGCGCGATCTACCGTWCTTTCGGCGGGCTTAAAGCGTCATAACCTTTTTGCCCCTCACTGTATCCGCTTTTTTGAACGATATATCAATTCCTCCATCGTTTTTCCATAAAAACTAGTATACATACTTTGAGGAAGTCGCCACTTTTAACCATTTGCAGATCATTTACAGGTAGTTAGTAAATATTCAACATTTGAAGTAGACTTTGTGATTCAATAAAGGTTAAGCGCATTAAAAAATACAATTAATATAAAAGAGGTTTCCCCTTAGTAAAACAATGCTTAAAATGATTTCCATGTCCACCCAGTATCTTTGTTAATATTAACCTTTGGACTAAGATAAGTGTGGTCAAATCGGAATATCTTTTTTATGTTTTTATGTTTTATGCGATTTCACTGAAGATATACCATTACTTATGGAGTACCATATAAATATCGTTACTGAATCCATTAGCAACAAGTTAGCAAACCAAATGCTTATCCATCCAAAAATTATTTTTTTATTTTGTACAAAAAAAATAATTAGCAGTAGTACATTTGTACATAAAATTTACTCAAGTTGCTCTCCGATAAACAAATAGGTTTTGTCAGAGCATTAGACAGTTTGGTAGTAGTAAATAAGGTTTATTAAAGAAAACTTAATAAATGATTTGGTTTAATGAAATAAATGTTTAATTCGCTAAATACCAAAAAAACAAATTTCAGATAACGTAAATAAACCTTTTTCTTAGTGAAACAAGACTATACCAACCACATTGTTTACTTATTACCTGATCATCTGAAATTCCACATGTTTTGAGWAAACAATCAGGACATATATATACCGTTTTAATTTTCAAATGAATAACACTTTTAACAAAAMACAGAAGTATAGTTGCAAGCAACAATCCAGGAGACTCATTATACGAACAGCCGATTACCGCTCACAATGGTTTACAAGTATTACCTGAAGCTGTCGTAAATAACAGACGGGTTCGGTACGTTCCACTGTTTTGTGTTTAGGCATTTTTATAATTTTTTTTCCGTACACATAAATCAACGAACATTATTTGTTATCATTATTTGAACTTCACATATTTCTCATCTAATAGCTTTTAATGTACGACTAAATCGTTTTCTTTCCTAATTTAATGAGTAGTATCTATTTTTATAACCACGAATGGTAAACATTCCAATTTCAATGCGGCAGCCAATACTGATCGCGGTGTGCAATCGTCCTCTGCCCTGTTTCTTCACAGGTTAAAATTGTCTTAATCCGGAGGGTCATAAACGTAGTTTTTATCTGTATATTTTTTTGGAAATAAGAAGAAATCGGAACTATTCTACTCCTACTATAATCGGTATTGAAAGTGTATGTGCTTACTTATATTTTAATGTTTTATAGCATATAAGCGTACCAAGTGCAATATTTTTTACTTATTCAGTCATACCTACATATATGCCTACATTTAGCCACTTATTAATTTGTGACAAACACATTTCGTAGGGCAACACAGATTATTGCTGATTTTAAACAGTGGGGCCACTGAGTATCTCCGAAACAATTAAATATGTTCATTCTTATCACTAGGATCTGTCGTTGCATATACCCGAGTGCTTAATCGACTGCTCCGAGCATACGCTGCAAAAGTATGTTAAAACCATTGGCTTTTCAATGAAAAAGGTGGAGAAGAAGCAATGCTTGATGGAAAGCCAGGTAATAAGAAAGTGTAGGTACGAGTATTTAAAATATATAAAAATGCATAGGCAGGAAAATCGTCCGATATTTTTCCTCGACGAAACATGGTACGATACCCATGACACAATAAAAAAAAGGGATGGGTTGATGACTCTGGAAAGTGCAACGTCAATATTCCGGCGTCAAAAGGAAAATAATAATGATTTACGTTTACGTTCTTGACAAGCTCAATTGCCTTCACACTAATGCTACTGCTGCCCGGATTTTGCGACACCTCGTATTGTTGCGTATACCGCATCATAAAACTGCCTTTTATGAACAGTCATTTGCTTATCAAGCCCCCCTTCTCTATAATAAAATTCCACGACAAATAAAAAATTGTTCGTTAAGAAACTTCAAAAAGCGTTTGAAAGAATGCATACTAACAGCTTAATGCCTGTTATCTCTTCTAGTATCTGTAAATAACCGATTGTATCTTATTCCTTTTTTTATATTTTTGTTTTTGTAATTCTTTAGCTGTAAGTTAATGTAAATTAGTTTAGTTATTCAATCTTCATCCTGCTAAATTCATTTACATAGGTTAGGTTGAAAAACAGCATTATGCTGACACCTCGCCTATAATATTTCTTGAATGTGTAATCTCTGTTACCACTGTAACAAAATGAAATAAAGACGATTATTATTATTATTATTATTATTATTATTATTATTATTAATGATTTTACACGCAGGAAGTGAAAATGGTTTCGTTCCTGGAGCCCTGTATCTTGGATGTAAAAACTTAAAAGAAGCAAGCGTCGATTATCATTCTGAAATGAATGCGGAAGTGTTTGCAAATTGGCTCAAAAACATTTTATTGCCCAAATTGCCACCAAACAGCGTCATAGTAATGGACAATGCTAGTTACCATTCGGAACAACTGGATAAAATTACAAATACAACAACTAATAAGGCAACCATTCAAGAGTTTTTAAGAAAACAAGATTTATATTTCGAAGAGGACTACACAAAAGTGTTTGGCACAAAAAAATTTCGAAGAAATATAAAATTGACATTCTCGCTTCTGAGTGTGGACACACCATTCTACGATTACTCCCATATCATTGCATTTTCAATCGGAAATCGGAAATTTAAACCCAATAAAGTATCACATAAAAATAGATCGCGGGTCGCGCCAGTTAGCATCAGGTCTGGATTACATAAAATTTGTTATAAAGGCTTCTATGTTTTATTGATTGCTAAATTATCAAACTAACAAATTTCAAAAATTTATAGTGGTAAAGTTAAAATTTTAGCCAACAGAATTTTTTTTAATAAGGCCCAATTAGGAACTTTGAAGTGTGCCACTAATCGCAATAGTTTAGGACGGCCGACCATAAGGTTGTAAAAACCCTCACTTACAGTAAAATGGTTTACAACGGTCTACCATCATGCTGTAAAGCCCTCTGCATACGTCAATCTCATAGATCGTTGCTTGATACTTTACCTGCACTATTTGCAGTGCTAGATATCATCCAAAGCTACCTATGTTGCTTCGTGTCTCAAAAATCACCAGGTAAACATATTTTCAAAACTTGGTATTTCCACTACATGAAAAATGTTGAAGTTTCTCAAATGAACACTGTGTACAATCTTCTTGGAAAAAAATAGAACCGATTGTTTTCCTTATCAATCGCAGGACTACTGGCAGATAGAACCAAGGAAATAAGCTTCAACGATTTATATGAGAAGTAAATCAGTGATTTTTCTCACGCACTTTTTTCCAGCGCAGCATGGATGTCATTTTCACAACACGCATGGCAGGTAGACGCCGGTGTGATTTACTGTCCGGCTAAGTGGAAGCGAATTGCAGATTCCGTCGCCTTGTAATGGAAAGACGKAAATGGTGATCGACGTTTTTTGTAAAAATCGAAATCGTCGGCGGCCCCTCGAAAGGCATTTCTTCACGTCGATCGTTTCCCAGTGCCTGCGGGTAACGGATAAAAATCGGCCCATGTTAATGGCGGTGCATGTATGATTCGGCTCCTTATACGCGCAATCCTGTTAGTTTTAACATGGCTAATAAGAACTGACGACTTTCTTAATCGCCGCAGACGCAAACACAAATTTATTATTTCTGCCCCGTTGTTAATCTCGCTTATTGAAATAATATATTGCCCACACATATCACGCTAATCAACGTGTTGAAACTGTTTGCCGGTTGTTGACGCCAATTAAACGAATGGGAAGGAAAAGTGCAGATATAGAAACGTGGAGTAAAACACATGAGCTATCTGTTTCAACGCGTTCTAAGCGATAGCGCTTAATGGTTTGCGTTCGATGGTTTATCCTGTAACGTTTGATGCCTTTCAATAGCTCTGAAAAAATTTGCAGCAATAATTCATATGCTGAAAGGTGTGTGAACTCCTCCACATGTATAAATAACGTTATGCGTAGCTAGTGTTTTTTGATTAGTCTCGTAACACCTCAACACAAAAAAGGTGGCATCAATTGGATTCTGTACTTCCGGACAGGGGCACACGGTGGGACCAAATAAATTAGCTGCCCAAATTTCCAATTTATGTATAAACTACAGTTTTCGAGGGTCCTCTAACTCTACGTCTCTGTAGTAGTTCATCTATTACTCAAAGTATTCGGGCTACCTCTTCCGGTATTTTATCGACTTTTKTTGTAGTKTTCCTTCTCAACGTAGAAATGAAAGAGTCTGATAATACCAGAAGCATGTTTACCAAATCCTTGTGTAATTTCGTTAACAAAAACAATTTTTTATTCCAAAAAAGGGCAAATTGGGGCAAAATTTGAAAAAAAGAGATGAAAGTACTTGCTTTAATGAGGTAATCTGCGTTTAAACGATTATTCACATTTGTTCACAATTTGTTTCAGAGACTAAAATATATAAAATAAATATCACATAACAGTAATCTTAATCGTTGATAACAGGACGAAAACTACCTTAAAACTTAAAAATATCTAGTAAATCAGAAAGAGCGCAAAAAACACTTCTAAATAACATCCACTACACCCTCTTTAGCAAAGTACTGCAGATGCAAGAATCTGTCAGCCGAGTGGAGCTCGCACTTCCAAGCGTTATCGTAGCTGGATGGGCAAGTAAATATTATTTTTGTACTTGGAACTCGAGGTTCTATGGTTTTTACAGCACGATACGCTTAGTATTTTTTTTAATATGCGGCACTCCATCTCTGCGACTTTTGGCCAGTTAAATTCTAATTGGTCCCACAGTGGGGCAGTTTGCCATTGAACAGCGCACTGTGATGCATCAAGACCTTGCGGTATGAGTATAGCAGTATAGCTGCACAGGTCACAGCAATAGGTATAATATAAAAATTCTTGCATTTCATGATAGGTGGATGTATCTTTTATTTTAACACAATTTACTTTTTGTTTGTGGATACACTTTGTTCATAATAGTGACTTTCTATCTTACTAGGATGATGCGAACTAAAAAAGAAAAGCTTGTACCTACCAGTAATTTAGTATTTGGCGCTATTATAATTCTTTTTTTTGGTCATGAATAAACCACACTGCTTTTGTGACCCCTAAGGGAATATTATCAATACACACGGGATGCTTCTCTACTAGAAATTGACTGTATACAGGATCTTAGAAACGTAAAAGACACAAGGTTGCTTAAAAGTGGGCAAAGTTAAGTTATATATTTCGGAGATACGAGTATATGTTCTTTTGTTTATAACTTATTTATTTCTGAGAATTTTTTAATTTTATAAAAACTCTTACGAGGAATTTACCAGGACAAATAGACTGYCTGGACGATTTTCGTTTYCTTGGGATCCTCATCAACTGTTTTCTTATAGGAGCCATATTTAACTTAGACACGTTGAATTCACCATTTTGTGCTGATTTCATTGATATAAAAATTGTACCTGTTGCAAAAATAGGCAAATAATGATAAAGATACAAAAATATGATACAGTATCGTATTGGCTGGGAAAACAAATCCAGTGCTAATTGTGTATGAGAGCGCAATGCAAATTGACCACCGAAACTATTTGCAGTCAAGTTTATACGTTTGTGCTCACATACCTCCATATAGGTACCTACCAAACATGAATTTCTACAATAAAAAGAAATGTGACATGTTGATAATGTACCTATGTATTACGCTAACAACAAAAACTCAACAAGAACAAGTTTTTGTTATCAAAATCCGGAAAGACGCTAATCATGCAAGACACAGTAAACGTGACAACAACAAATAAAATAACTGTTCAAAATGTCTTCTTAAGCTGTTTACTGCTCCTTTGATATTTTGTCTTTAACATTGTTTTGTGCAGTTTATCGACATATGATCATTGAGGATAGATTTCTGCATATCTCCTAGACGTTCAAAAAAGTTTCTCTAAATGATCACAGATCAGCAAGTAACAATAAAGTAACGTTATTAAGAACAGCTAAGTTAATCAATATTAATATAGTAAGAATTTAGATGACTGACATGATGACAAAGCCACCTAGCCGCCAAGCCTTTGGTACATAGGCAAAACCAGTTCTATGCTGTGCTGTCTGCACTAGACCTAAACTGCACTGATGAGCTTTAATAATAGCGAAATAGATCTATCTGCAGTTGGTTG
The DNA here is from genome assembly GCA_025024175.1 of Rhyzopertha dominica. Lineage (NCBI taxonomy): Eukaryota > Metazoa > Arthropoda > Insecta > Coleoptera > Bostrichidae > Rhyzopertha > Rhyzopertha dominica. Next base: position 60,570,136 of record QCXZ01000003.1, read on the forward strand.
CGGTGCAGACAGCGCAGCATAGACATGCATTTTAATATTAATATAGATCTATCTCTATAAATAGGTATGTTGAAAATACATAAAGAAATGTATTCTATCCGCAACATATGTATCTGCGGAAACCTTTGTTAAGAATTAGTTTTTTAGTTTTGAGTCAGTCAGTTTAATTTTTGTTTGTTTTAAACAGTAAAAACGAATGTTTTACATTCCGAAAGCAACCAATATAATGTCTGACTTTCAGTGGCGGCTGGTGACAAATTCTATTGGGTCGGCAGTAAAAACTTTGGTCCACTCTAGTTAGTCAATATTATTTATTTATAAATTAGTAAATAATTTTGTATATACTCGTAGTTGTTGTTGTTTATTACTTGCTACTTCTGTAAATTTTCATATCGCCGCAAGTTAAAAAGATAGTTTATTTGGTAACAAACAGCCTAATCTGGCAACTAGCTACATAATTTCAACGTTAAGCGTGCACCTGTACTGCACCGGAGACGAGAAGTCGATATATGTCGAGCCCAATCCGAAGATTTATTCGGAAGTCCGGCAGATAGCATTAAGCGATTATATGGGTATTGGCGCTTACTTATTTTGTTATTTTCTTTTTGTGTGAAATTCTTCAATGATTTCAGATTGACTAAATTTATAACATGTATTTAATTAATTCTGTTAAATGTTTGAAGGTATCTGCTTAAAATTGTTTATTTAAGAGGATAGCTCTTACAATAAAATTTCATAGAACATTCGGGTAGTTTTTCGTGATTTCAGTATTGAACTATATATATAATTGTTGTTCAATGTACATGTCAAAATTAATTTTCGGAATCCGACGATTATGAATGCCGGGCCTCCTTTATTAACTTCAATAAAAACATATATACGTAAAATTAAATTATGATTATAAAAAAACTGTAAGCATGTAAAGGGTGTCAATCAGATAATTTGTAATACTCAGTAGAAAACAGAACTATAATTGGTTGATTAAAAAAAACTTGAAATAATTGAAATAAATGATGAAGTCCGTTTTAACGTTTTATGCTGTCTGCCGGCCCCAGGCATTGCAGAGTCTCGATTTTCGCCTCAGGATTCAATATGCGCGCAGGGTTGCGTCTTTGTTCAGCTCATAGGAAAACGATGCTATTGCTTACTTATACGATGCGGTCTGCCGACCCAGCGCTTGGATCACGGGCTTGGATGACAAACACATACACGGCCCAGTCACGCTTGCCCAGTAGCGTAAATTTTTCGGGATAACCCGTAAAAATGTGATTTTGGCTAATTATTAATTTGATGGTAATGTAAAAAAATACGCTCCTACTGTTTCAAGATATCTGAACATAATAAAACAAAATATACATAAAAATACGAAAAAAAATAATTTCTTCGATCAAAATTCTGCCGATCCGGACGAGCCGCCACTGCTGACTTTTAAAAAAAAAGCGATGATGCTCATAAATATACGAGTATGTTCGTCCTAATATGCATGATTTGCAGTAGAAAACTGCAAACAAATAAATCACAATATTAGCTATTGCGAAATGGTCCGAATTATAGGTGACTATTTGTGATATACCTCATGGCGATAGAAAAACTCATTATTATCAAGTTTTTATAATTAGAAATGTGAAACCTTCTGAAATTTTACGAAGACTGGCGTTAGATTACGCAAAAAATCTCGAAAGACCAAGTTTATAATTGCATTTCTGTTCGTCTAATATCGTCAAAAAAGAATCGATCAGGTTCTTTCTGTGCATTTGCTCCTTTCCCGATCACAGGAAAAAATATTGTGCCTATTATAGACAATTTTTCTAAAGGTAAAACTTAGTAATTATCAGTTGCTCAATGGATACTAGTACTGTTCTGATATAGCGCTGTCCTAGACAAAATTGATCGACAGAGTCTAACGAGTGATCTCTCCCTCGCCCAATTAATAATGATGTAGACCGTGGCGGTGGAATTATTTCATCACCAGAGTTGGAAGAAGAATTTACTCTCGTGAACCTACGCGTTCTTTTTAATGATTAATTCGCGAAAAATTCATAAGCAATTCCTAATAAAAAACTTTACTTGGTTGGTTAAATAGGTCCACTTAGTTAGTTAGTCTCAAGATTAGTATAGTAATGCAATTCTTGTACCGTTAGTACAACCCTGCAATAAAATTTATCTTTCACCTCGAACAGCAGGCTGTCCCTCATAAGTTGCCGCAAATAATCCTATTACCATAAATTTAGGTGCGATTTTCGGAGGATGACACTGGAAATTCCCAAAATTATAAAGAGAGAGTTTGATTTATGAAGGGTCGCGTGCCGTTCAAACTGCCTGTAAATGAAAGGTAAATAGTATTGCAGGGCTGTAAAAACGGTAGGAGAATTGCACTACTATACTAGTGGCAGCGTTTTGGTATTGATTGTTTCTTAGCAACTGTTACTTTTACAATCCGTAATCTATGCAAGTAGTAATCCGTTATCCAATCACCTGCGCAGTTTCAATGTCAGACTTGATTATAGGACCTAAGGAAATCCTAAAAAACGCGATTATCAGCGCTGTAAATCAGCAAACCAGCTGTCACGGGCAAACTCCGCTATAATTACGGTTTTATTTCAATAATAATGTCGTAATATTCAGATAGCGATCCTAAGCGAGAAATGAATGCCGTCTTTCACGGATATGGCTTATCCTTCGCAAGGCCACGCGGCGGCAACAATAACACCCGCCAAAAATGTTCGCCGCCTATCGGTTTCGCATTTGCATACAATATTGATTATCGTTAGTCGGAAAATAAAAAAATCAGGCACACAGGAAACGAATGCACTCGTCTGAGAAACCGCCTTGGGCCATACCGTGCGAGATTTATGGTGTGAGGCCGGCAGATTTTCGTTTACAAGAGATAAAAATTATCCTTGAGCAAAAAAAGTATTAATGCATGTTATTACCACCTGTACGATAAATGCGTGTGGTCACTATGGTAGTTGGGACCGTATCGAATATCCGCTTACGCACATTGTCGATATTTCCTGGACATTGAATCCTGCTGTGCGCTTTTTGAATATAATATAAAGCTGGGCATGGGCGTGAATTGTGGTAGGGTATTGTTGTGCGTGCTTGGTGTACGCCAACGCTGCTAAATTAGTTAAATACTGGTCTTATATAACTGATTTGTTAATTCACAGCCTGAAGATTTAGTATAATTTGCTTTGATCTTCTCTATACTATTCTGTAACTTATTGCCGTTAATTATGCGCTTGCAAACACCAATGTCAATTGTTTTTATATAATTGTTACTTCCTGCTTAAACAGTTGACCTTCAACAAGTTAAATCACGGTGGAGGGACGACAGGCTTTCAGTTCCGTTATTGTTTTTACTCAACTGCTATTTTATTTATTTGTTAATACCGAACGATTTTAGGATACCACTCTATTTAACTATTTGAAAAAAAACAGTTGTCCTAAATTAGAAATAAAAAATAAGCAAATGGTCTGTCCTGATTGTTTAACTGATTGTTTCAAGCCAGCGCTCAGTAGATATTTCCGCCGCTGCATCTCTGCTGGGTTGGAGGGATGACATGTTTGTTGCTTAAGGAAACAGTTTTAGAGCTACTTCTGAGGAAGTCACCGACATGACTATCGAAACGTCAAGATCAAACAAGCATCTTGGGAAGCAGCCCGAGAAACAACATGTCATCAACAACAACCACGGAAGCAACAAATGTATTGAAAAATTCGTCACGTAGCGATTCGACCTCGCTCCTGAACTTTTTGACGTCCTTTAAGGGTTGATTCTACACTGCTTCCCGCCGGATAAAGTGTGTCATCATATTTGCTATAACTTCACTGAACGTAGGTGCTTTTAAGAGTTATTCGAAATTTAGGAGAAGTTTTTACCCCTGTCGTCTGAGGATTATCCCGTAATTTTAATCTGCACATTACGATTTAATGTTTGAAATTCTAAGAGCCATTAGATGCAACTATCTCTTTGTATGTATTTGTTTGAGCTTAGGGCATCGGCCCTGATAAAGTAAGGGAAAAGTTCCTGAATTCAGCCATTGCATTCTAAGTATAAGTTTGGTCCAAAGTTTTGGCCCAAAATGAGTTCCGATAAGCGGCTTGCTCCCTGGGCTACTGGGTATCTATTGCTCTGCCGATTTCACCTGCACAGATATCTGACGGTATCAGTACTTATTAATACTGTAAAGTGGAATAAACAAAAAAGAGTGTATTTCTTTGTTAATTAATGGTTAATGTTAAAAGTACCCTTGATTTTTGTACTTGCAAACGATCGTTGTCACAGTAATCATAAAAAGGTTTACTTCATTAGTTAATGTGAAATTGTTTTGAAGAAAATAGCGCAAACACAATGTTTCGTTTTTCATAGCTTTTTATAAATGTCGTGAAGATTACGAAACTATTGCCCTTAAGGTATTCGATTTCGATCCACTTTGAACTGTAGCTTAACGCATCCTCTGTTAATATTGATTATGATGATGTATGCCCCAACAATAAGTTGTGCTATGAAAATAAAGAGATTTTTCTAAAAAATACAAGGAATAAGACGCTTTACGAAGCTTAGCAAGCTTTGTGTACAAAACTGCTGACTATTCAGTGTTAGATTAAATTGTTTCAAGAAGACATTTCTGCGGAATTCGCTTATCGATAGCAATCACTAGCTTCACATGCCAGCATAATACATCAACACTTATTGTGGCGCACGTGTGGGTATACTAAAACGCATTCTTTAGTTACTTAACCGGCTTCTCTTATCGTTGGGAGATTGATGTTGCGAAAGCGATAGACGCTTTGCAGGAAATAACGATCTATTTCAGAAAAAACCGGATTATGTACAGAATGTTGTCGGAAGTGTCAACGAAAGGACGGCTGTAGGAAAATATGACCGGTTTGGATTTACATACGACAGTAGCCGACACCCACTTTGACCGCTTTTAAATTGGTTCAGTTGTAGCATTTACATAACTCAGCATACGTAATACCGTACTGCAATCGGCGGTGGCTATTTAGGGACACGAATAGTATAGCAAATGACTATCTGCCACGGAGACGTTCTGATTGAACCATGATAGTTAAGAATGGCACCTAATAAGATTACTTGCGATGGCGATCTCTTTAATGCCAGCGATATCAGTTCTTCTGTAATAGAATTGTTATTATTGTAAATCCTTATCATCCCACGGAACAGTGTCTTTTTTTAAACCTTTCGATTTTAATGATCTTAGGAGTATGTAAATTTTTAATAGCGTGTTTAGCCAAAACAGAGCTAATTATCAAGTTCTTGTTCCGCAATACAATTTTTAATACCTCCCTGTCTGTTTTATATAGACCCCTGTGCAGTCCTTACAGCTAGTCTGATAGACTACATAAGTCTATTCAGATAACTAGCTTTACGTTCAATTTTTGAGAAAACGTTATTAATTTTATAGATTGAATTAGTATTGAATCTCACTACTGTCTATTACAAGGAAGACAGCAAAGAGTAAGTCCTGAATTATTAATATTATTATTGAGTATGGTGTCTACCACTGAATCGCTAAGTAAATTATTTATTGCATTGTCCCCAACTGGATTAATTTATAATGTTTTTAGCAATTTAAGAAAGATTTGTAACGATAAAACTGATAATGCGGATCTACGATATATAAATGATATGAATCCAAAATTACTGCAGCAGGAAATATCAAACTTATTTCTAGAATAATGTTTCCAGTCAGTACATAAGGATGAACTTAAGTTATCTAACGTAGATGTAGCGAACGAAATCCTATTTTTGTCAGAAAGATATCATAACCTTCTGAAGAAATAGAGAGAAATCTTAAATCTATTCATCAGAACAAAGGTACCGGTCCAGATGACATACCTCCATTGTTTGTGAAATTATGTGCTGATAGCTTTATTACTACATGTTTGACCTTTCCTTGAGCAGTCGGCAATTTCCCAATTCATGGAAACATAGCTTTCTAATTCCTCTTCACAAATCAGGGAATAGAGCAAACGTAGTTAATTATAGAGCTATTTCCATGCAATCATGCATTCCCAAGTAATCGATAAGATGGTAAAAACATTAAAAAAACAATATTATTAATGAGCAACACGATTTCTACAGTGGTTGATCCACTGTTACTAATTTATTCTTATATGTGGAAAACATTAATCATTCCTTGGATCAGTTTTATGAGGTAGACTGTTTATATGGATTTTCGTAAAGCTTTCGACCAACAACGTATTTTATGTAAGCTGTCTGCAATGGGTGTTCTAGATCTCTGCATTCGTGGCTGGAATAGTATGTAACCGGAGGTATCACTCTGTAAAAATAACTGATTATTTATCTAACTCGGCCATTGTTACATAAAGTGTACCTCAAGGATCACATCTTGGGGCCATATTCTGTTTTACTCTATGTAAACGGCACTAAAACATGCTTTCAACAGGCAAGTTTCTTATATTCGCAGATGATTAACATTTTTTTAGAACTAACTGCAATCCTTCCAATGAAACTCTTTGTCAAAAAGACTTATCAAAATTTGAAGCTTGGTCTCTTAGCAATGGAGTAGGTCTTGCTCTTAAAAATGTAAGTACATCAAATTCAGTCGGAATCACACCCATTAATACCACCTGATTACCGCTTATGATGAACTCGCCTCGAATGGATAACTCAATTAAAGATCTAGGTATAATTATTGACAGCAAATTGACATTTAATATGCACATTGAGGCAATCATTCACAGATCTAACCGCAGGAAAGGAATACCTTTTCTTTTTATGTCTATTTAGGTCTATTCTAGAATATGGGTGGGATTCATAAAGTGTTTCTGCTATAAGAACTCAATTAGTTATGAGGTTAATGAGTGCCCATCACTTCTTCTTATTTTGGTTTATCTTTATTAAATTTTAGGCGTAAATACTCCGATGTTCTCTTCTGTTGCAGTCATTAATGCTTTTGTTAACTGTCCACCTATATTAGAATTAATATATTTTCAGTCTTCACCTGTGGTTATTAGAAATCCTTATGTTACAATAATAGATTATTATATTATTTATGTTACTGCTAGCTGGGAGAACAGCTTGGTCATTTAGGATATTTAAAAGACTGTAGAGCAATTATGGACGATTGCATAGTTATAGAAATTGTGATGGTAACCTACTCAAAACGTCGATTTATAACTTTTACGTCGTGATATGGTTTCGGCAATGTGCCACACATGAAGGTTTTCTAGTGAAATTTCGCACCTCTATAAATGCCCAATTCTCACATTCACCCCAATCAATGGGGAATGTATTAAAGACAATTTTATTAGTTTGTAAGAATATCCATTATTTAACATTAATGGTAAAAGAATATTCAAGTTTTTATTGACCAACGAAGGGTGAGAAATCTAGTGACCCCACTTTAAGCCTTTGGTTAGATTCATTTCGTATGTGTGGTAGGAATGGTAATGTAACTATCTACCTGAAGACATGGGTTTCCTATACCAGTATAAGATGATCTCCTTATTAATTTAGTTTCAAATGTAAACTGATTTTAAATGTTTAATTTTATCACCATGCGAAAAACGTAAACAAAAACAATATATAGTAGAGATTAAAATACCAGAAATTTGATAGGAATTAATAAATTTTAAAGCTACTTATTTCAAATTAAATTAGTGTGTATTTGCCCTGACCTCATTTATAGCAAAAGAATTAAAAGAGAGAGAGAACGCAGTGTAACTTTTCCGAATTACTTGCTGAATAACTCAATGAAGGTGTAATTTGTCACCTACCCATATGCCACCCATGGGACGACTTTCCATTTGTAATTGTATATCATACACCTTCAGGAAAACTGAAAGTAAAGACAAATTGGTCAATTATCCTGTATCATAAATTAACCACACGTCGAACAATTGTAGTAATTGAAAGCAAGCCAGAAGCAACGGTATCGGTAAAAAAATTACCGGAAATGTTGGAACGCATTTAATCATCTATTTTTTGCACACACAAGGTTTGACTCTCTGACATTTGTTCTTTACAAGTAGTTACCTTTAATTAATCAGGAGTTGGCTAGATCAGTATCGTCTTAAAAACTATAGCAGTTTTTTTTGCACTAGCACAAAGTTTAGATACCCAGTTACTGCTGCATTGTTAAAAGTTATAGCTTTCCTGGAAAGGAAACTTTCTAAACAGCGATCCCAGAAATGTGTTTTATACTGTCGTTGCGCTTTATTGTATTAAATGCGTTTCATCTACGTGGCATTTATAAAACAAATTGACTAATTAAACGTAACAACAGTGCAATCAATGAATACCGTGTATCAGTGCTAGTTACGTCAGCACCTTTCATTCCATTGTTCTAAGGATGGTGGTTTAAAATCTTACACAGATAAATCAGTGGAACGTAAGGGACACGTTCTGTTTTTCATGATCGTCTGATATTTCGCCCAGTTATTTTCAAAAAAATTTCTCGAAACGTGAAATTTTGTGTTCCCAAATTTGCAGTGATATTGCAATTTCATGGGGTGATATTATCACAGGGCTTTAGAGGTATTTTGTACCCTTCTTAATTAATTTTAGGATAATTTATCTAATTGATGCATTCACTGTCTTTTTCAAGAACTCTGTAATGCCATTAAATCAGGGTGAAGCCGAAAAAATATTTTTGGTTGTAGAATAATTGTTGCTTCTTAAATACAATAAAACAATAAAAGCGGATTAACGCAGTTTTCTAATTTTAACATTTCAGATCAAGGACCTCCTGCCCTTGAATGAACCTAATTATTGTGGTAAGTGAAATTGTTAAGATCTCGGCATCGTTCGTATAGTTTGTCGTAAATAACCTATAAGCAATCTGTTATTTCTTTATTACCAATTAGAATACAATCCGACACGTACGGTTTAAATTATGGCACTCAATATGGAAGTAGGAATAATATTTCCATCTGTATTAATGACCGTATGCAACATAAAAACGATAGTAGCAATCGTAGAAAAGTAATATGAACGGAAATTGCATAAACCGCCGTCTCCAGTCATTGAATTACATTAAGTTTCCTTCAAAGGCAAGAACAGCCTGCGAACAACATCTAATTTACATACAATATGACCTTCACAAATATGTAGACAGCATTCTAAATACGAAACGCCGTGCAGATATATTCCAGGTGTGAAAGACGTTTGAAAAAACCGTTGCTGTGTGTTGCAAGTGCCCAAATGTTGTATTTTTACAAAGACGCTGCCTATAGGACTGAAAAATTTGTCTGCGAAAAACAAAAAACGCTTTTGTATATTTTTGGGGTTGTTTAAGAATTCTTTTTTTAAAGAAGCTGATAAAATTTGTTACAACCCAGCCCTAAAAAGGCAAATTGTTGTATCATTTTTGTTCGTATTACAATTACTGCATTTATACATTGTGATAGCTCTCTTATTAGAATTATTTTATTTTAGTACGAAAAACGCAAAACCGTGTTTTTACTTCCACATCCAACGGATGGGAAGTATTGTATCGCAAAAAAAGTGCAGTGCTCCGCCTATTTGAGGGGTCGCACCGCAAAAAATAGATAGATAAGGTTGTTCTTCCTGTGGTATTTTATTACTTGTTAAAATAGGGCTTTTTCATATAAAGGTAGAAATCTACTACCTGAAATCTGTTACATAAATTACCATTGGTCATAATTTCTAATTTGCATGCTGTAATCTAGTTACCCTATATCAAAGTATTTACCAATTACGGCAGGCGTCTAATTACGTTAGCACATTAGTCGACCTGCTCTATTTGCGGAAGCAAGGCTGGCAGAGACATACGACGTCGCGTGCAAGTAAAATTTTGCCATTAACTTTAACATCTCGCGTAATTTACACTTGCTTTCCTACGATGATTTATAGCGTTTATATTTACATCGGAGAAAACAGTTAATTTTGCATATCGAATCGGATATGACTGCGAATTACAGATACTATGGATAAAAAAATCAATCTTTGCTTCCCCTTTTTATATCAGTAAAAGCTAACATCGTTTAAAAGTACCTACTCAAAATAATTTACTAAATAAAATATTCATATCTATAAAAAATAGTTTGAATAGTTTCTAAAGTGAGATTAAGACTCTATAGTGTTTGCCTTTTATTTTGACGGGAAAATAATGGCACGTTCCAGATCTTTTTTTTTCCTTGAATACCTATATAATATGTCGATTGTCGCTCCCTGCCGTCTTATACATATTAATCATTATTGGAATATATTATTTACTAAGCATTAATCATGTAGGTGAATTACTTGTATTGTGTCGTGACGAGTAATTTTCATTATAAAAGCACCTGCTGACAGATTAATACTTAAGTTTTATTACAACAGGCAGGTACCATATAAATTTATAGCTATTTATGAGACCAAAGTTCACTGGCGATAGATTAGCTGTCACTCCCATTACCTTCAGGAACTMAAGCGTAAAATTTTAAATAAGCTCACACAGTCTTATTGCCGCCCAGTATAGCTATTTTCACTAACAGTATAAAATGTTTTTGTAGCAACTATATCGCTTTTTCTTATTGAATCGGCCTTCAGTATATCGAACTGAAAAAAAATTTTTAATATGTAGCAACAAGAAAAGTGTAGTAAGTAGTTTTAGATGTTTTACGCAGATTTGCTCATATAGCTATCCCAATTAATGCGTTTGATTAATAATTTTTTATTTAAATTGTTATACTACATATAAATGGTACGTAAAATGAACTAAAAGAGAACATCCATATTTTCAGCTGATGAAAATTAACACAACCTGTAGCTCAAGCAAGAGTTCTTCGTTTTACAATATTTATCGGATAATTCTGACGATCATTGCAACCTAATGGTAAGTGTAAGTCTCAAAGGGCATCAATGTTATACTATTGTCAGATGTGCAGAATTTTATTTACGTCGTTTATTTCTACAGGGATTGTAAAGCTTAGATGTAAAAATCTCCCACCTGGGTTTGAAGGTTGCGCTTTTTTGTTTTAATTTCTAAATGTCCCATTAAAATAAATTTCAGTTACTCTGTCATCAATAAAAATTAGTTTCTTGGAAAACGTTAAAACAGTGTAAGCTGGTTCGAATATTGGAAAAATAACAAATACCCAGCCCTGCAAAGTATGATGATCCTGACATAAAAATGCAGTTGATAGGCATGACGACATTTTCTAACGAAGCAACCTTGTATCTGCAAGCATAACTGTCGCTACTGGACTGAAAATCATCACTGGATAGTACAACAGCGTACATAGTACCCTCAGAAAGTAAATGTGTGCCTATTATTGGGCATACATCATAAATCAAAATGCAACAGCGGATATCTACATGAAGCTAGTGCGGATAATATTGTAATGCATGTAACAAAAGTTTTGACACAAACTGTTTTGCTGGATTTCTCGAATTGCATTAGCATTATTGTATTATCATGCATGCAAAACAATAACAAATGTCAATACTTGGGACATCTGTACTGGTTTGGTTTGTAATTACTTTAAAATGTCTTACAAAATAGATATACGTAAGAGTATTTACACATTAGTTGGCCAAATTCCCGAAAGGGAAACTGTGCGCATATTTCAAAATCAAAATATTTCCATCAGTACTATTTATTGCATGATTAAGGATTATGAGCAAGGAATTCCTTGCATAAACCTACCACAAAGTGGTCGTCCAAGAGCTTTGCCCCCAGAAGCTGTGAACAGAATGTTAGAAAGTGCAAAAACGGAGTTGGAACAGCGAGATGTTAGGTCGACGATTTTAAGTTTCCCATATGACCATCAGCAGGAAAATTGCTAGAAATGGTTTGAAATTTCGTAAAAGACAAAAATGTCCGAAATATACGAATGCCCCGTTATAAAGGATACCGCGATGCTGTCGAATGCTACGGACAGTTCACTTTGCAAATAGCAAAGTGATTGTTATGGACGAAGAAAGGTATTTTTCTTTGGCGAAAGCGGAAATGAAAGGAAATGATGGTTTTTATACAGATGATAACGAAAACACTCCAGATAATGTTAGATTTAAATGTAAAGCGAAATTCGTCGACAAAATATTAGTATGGTGTGCGATTTCTGAAGCTGGTGTTTCACGTCCCTACACAGTAAAAAATTACGTGTTAAATTTAACACCAAAAGTGGTTTATATAAGTCCACACTGAAAATGGTTAAATTAACCACTTGTAATTTGGTGATTTTCAGGAAATATGAGTGTAAATTTTGTTACATGGTTACGGTGTACATATTTTTACACCGCGAGATGTACTTTTCTACGAATAAGCTAGGTGTAAACTTCTACCCCAAAATTGGTTAAAATTTTCACGGTACTGTGTCAAATTTAATATTTAAAAAACGCTTAGTAATTATACCTACCACAATTCGCGAGGTAGTTTCCCTAGCAAGAACTATCATAATTACAGTACGCTAAAAAAACACATTTCTTTCTATTAAAAGTTATAAATTAGTTATATAAGAGCACACAAAATTTTATTCATTTAGTATACCGTATACGAAATAGTCACTGCTATGAAAATTGCACTTCGATTTTCGTGAACTGGTGATGTTTTTCTGATACGATCCCAAGTAAGAAATGGAATACAATAAAACGTAAATATAATTTGTTAAACAAGTTTATTTTTTATGGTTTACCATACAAGCTACTATATATTATTTACGCACAACAGAAAGTTAACGAGCAATTAATACTAATACATTGTAATTATGCCCTAACTATATTTAAATAAACAGTGCAAATTCAAAAGGTTCCTAGCATGAACGAGAAAGATGGCGCAATACATTTATGGTGTAATCGAAGGCCGCATAAATATGATCCACGAGTTCTTACTTACCTTTGCTTATGTCTATATAACTGCAAGTGGTGTCCACTAAAATCCATTTTGTGATATCATTTGTTGTAAGTTTTTTTTGGCATTATGGTTTTCACTTCCATAATGATGCGTGAACGTAAACTGTGGATCGACTAACCTGGTAATCCGCAAAGAAATGAACAAATTTTGCAAACAGCAACCGGCATGTCTTTCATTGCCTACAAGAACTCACAACCGTGTGGAGTTAACACTGCACGTACAAAATAACACGGCTGCGTGTAAACTTTTCACGGTTTTTGGTAAATTTACACCAAAGTTAGTAAAAACGATTTATTCGTGTAACATATTTACTCATTCTGCAGGGGGTAAAGTTACGAGTAACAGTTTGGTTAATTGCGCAAGCTTTCACCAGTTTTAATGTGAAAATTAACACAGAAAGTGCTAACCACTTAATTTTTTGGCTTTACACTATAAAATTTTTTACTGTGTATGTTGGATATGTTAGAGTCGAAGCTATAGATGCAAATCTATATACGCGAAAATGTCTTCCAGAATTATTAAATTTTTTTAGAACACATCATAATGCCGGCCAAATATGTTCTGGCCAGATCTGGTATCCTGTCCTGCTCCAAAACAAGACAATCCCCCAAATCTTCCACAAGCACGACCTATCGAAGAATTTTGGAGTCTACTAAGTAGAAAGGTTAATGATAATGGCTGGGAAGTACAAACCGAAGACGCATTTATCAAAAGGTGCGTGAAATAGATATTGGAACTGTCCAAAGGCTGATGCGACGTGTAAGGACAAAACTACGTGCAATCGGAGACCGAGGACTCTTGTCAATGATATAATACTCAAAATGTGCTCTAGATTAGCGACAACATGTAATATTATTTCATTATTTTCAGTACTGTTAATTGTCTACTTTGTATTAGCCTCCATAAATTCTTGACGAAACTTTTGTTACATACYYGTAGCTTATCTGACTTTGCATATTTATTTGACGAGGAATGCCAAGCCTAAATGTCTGGTTTCAATCAGATGGCGTTTCGTCGAACTTTAGAGTTAGTGTTCGCCAGTTTGGGCAATATCTAGGATGTAGGAGAATGACAAGCTTGGATCATTTAAGCAGCCGGGCATACAAAGAAAAACACCGAAGTTTGCAAGAGCTGGAAGCAACAATCGGACACCAAATTCAAAATTCGTTGCTGTGATAGAAGAGGTTATTGCCGAGCAGCACGAGATCTTTACTTTGAACATTTAATTTTACGTACAGATTTATTTAAATGAATAAAGATTTATGATTACTACGATTAGCATGAAATGAATAAGAACCATTACTGACATCTACAGGACCTGCTTTAATAAGGATTTTTGTAGTTGATTTGAAAACACAATTTTTCCCAAAAATTTTGTTAACTAACCATACAAAATAAACAATGGATCAATTCAAGGCTAAAAAATGCAATACACGAAGAAAATAGAAAAAAAGTAGCAAAAAAGGTTTGTTGAAGAGAGTTAGCTGCGCAGTTCGTATTTACGGAAATAAGCCTGGAAATAAGTTTGCCAACGATGGTCCCGAAATCTGTGAACTTTTCGCTGAATTTTTCCGTTCTGCGTTTGAACCTTACAATCAACTACCCTGCTCATTTACTAATTTTCAGTCTGCACTCATCAGCAACATATCTTTTACGAAAGAGAGCGTTGCGCTCTGTCTGTCTAGCCTCGATGCGAGTAAGGGACAAGGGCCGGGTGGCATACCCACTTTTTTCATTAAAAAATGCGCTGCAACACTTAGTGAGCCTCTCACTTTAGTTCTTAACCGATCCTTGTCAACGGGTGAATTCCCTTCCCAGTGGAAAGTAGCCCATGTTTTGCCCATTCACAGAAACGGTGACAAAAATTTGGTTGCGAATTACCGCCCTATCAGCAAGCTATGTAGGTATATTCAGTAAAGTCCTCGAACTTCTAGTGCACAACGTTCTATTTCGGGCCCTAAAGGCATCAATTCTCACTCAGCAACATGGCTTTTTTTCTCAACGTTCTGTCGAAACAAATCTTACAGAATATTGCAACAATCATCAGATTCAAATAGATTCTGTTTATACAGATTTCAGCAAGGCTTTTGATAAAATTGACCTCTGTATTTTAATTCACAAACTGTCAAAAATAGGTGTGCACCGAACTTTGTTGTCAGCGGCAGAACTCAAGTAATATCGATAAATGGTTTTAAGTCATCACCTTACTGGGTCACTTCAGGTGTACCACAAGGTTCGGTTTTGGGGCCTCTGCTGTTCTTAATTTATATTAATGATATTAAGCATTGTTTTGAATTCTGCTATTTTCTTCTATATGCTGATGACCTAAAAATCTTCGCTCCCATAAGTATTATCTCCGACTGTATACTATTTCAAAACGACCTATGTCAATTCTATAATTACTGTAAAATTAAACAAACTTCATTTAAATTTCAGTAAGTGCTGTACTATCACATTTTCTAGAAACATTAGACTATTTTCCTTTGACTATAGCTTTGACAACAATAAGATAAAGGCCATTTCTCATGTGAAAGATTTGGCAGTCACTTTCGACCAGAAAATGACCTTCTCTGTGCATATAGATAATATAGCTTTTCAGGCAAATACAATGTTGGGCTTTATAATTCGAACAACTAAAAATTTTAGTTCTATTGAAGTTATAAAAAACCTGTACTTCGCATTTGTTTATAGCAGACTCAATTTTGCATCTGTTGTGTGGTCTTCACAGTATGATATATACAAATTAAGACTGCAGTAGGTACAAAACAAATTTTTAAGGTATCTTCATTTTAAAGTTGTGGGTTCCTATGAGTTAATAAATGCCACAACACTGACCCGAATGTGCAACATAATGAGCGTAGAAAAGAGAAGATTAGTAGCGGATTTGCTTCACCCTCTTTGCTCTCTAGTATCTCCTTAAGTGTTCCCGTGTACAACAGTCGTTTTTTACCTTCATTTCTCGAATATCTCTTCCGAACCAATTTAGGTCGTAATGGACCTTTAGCCCGCATTACTAGATCATATAATTCGCACTGTCCTGACGTCGATATTTTCCATAACTTTTTGAAAAAACTTAGAGCTTTAGTATAATTAAAATTCAGACAATAGTGTTTCGTTTGTAAATTTTTCTTAGCTTAGCAGTGTTTCTTATATGTAATTTGAATGTTGCATAATGCTTTATACGAGTAGTTTACTTATTGTATTCGAGAATACTGACCTATATGTATATATATTTTTTTCTTCATTTTTCTGTATATTATACTTATATTATTATCACTTAATTACGCTATTTTGCTTATCATCAATAACTGTTTTGTCTTGCTAATATAGATAGACTTATTAGTTTTKTACACACTAAATTGTAACATTCACGTTGGGTTATTCTCAGGTTTAGCATAACTATGTTTTTTTTTAGTGGGTGCCATTTTGGGCTTGCCTGTTCGCACCCCCTGTAATAAATAATAAATAATAAATAAATAAATTTCATACCTTTGACTAACTTTGTGTATTTGTACTTGTAAGTACATAAAACTGGTTAGATTTTTGCGTCATTTTAAACAAGTTAGAAGTCAAAAGTGCTTAAGGTCTAATTAATAAACGTAATAGAAGTCACAATTTTGAACTAATGCTAAGTATATCTGAATCGAAAAGTTTAATTTCGAATGTGACTCCATATAGGCTAAATTAACCAGCTGGCATGCACTTCACGCAATTGTACATATATGCAAATTATAGTCATCACTGTTAAACACGATAATACAGAATTGCTAAATTCGTGTTCTCGAAACGCGTAAATAACATGTTGCGGCTTCTTCCGGCGAAATACAAAAAGTGCTAGGCACCGCCCGGTTGTTTTAACACTTATTTAGAAACGAGGATGTGTTAAAAAACGTAATACACATTTCGTGCCCGACACAGGCGAAAGGCGGGCTTTTAAATGCACTTCATTAAAAATTTCAGTCACGTCCACAATAATTTTCTTTTGTAGCATTCAGAGCGTTTTGCATACATTACATGGACATTACAAGYGATTTTTCTTTTGGTGTGGMGTTATGCATTGTGAGCGCTCGTCTAGACTAAAAAGTGGATTGGACTTCATCTTGTAAAGCTTCGCGATTGTTGCCATGCGGTTCTTGTAATTTTCCATCTTACTTTAGATAGTAATTTGCGAGAACAATTATTTATAATTAATTATAGATTAAGTGCGGTCTAATACCAATAGTTATAATAATATAAAGCTTTTACCATTCCAATCCAACTAGAGTTATTGGCTGTATTTGCTCAATACTTTTTTTTTCTTGATTTGTCAGTGTAAAACGGAAGTAACTGTACATGTCATCTGATATTCATTTTACACTAAATCGAATAATTTATGGAAAGTACCGTTTTTATTCATATGTTGAATAGTTTCAAAGATGTACCCACTGTAAAACATTCTGAATTTATTAAATAGTTTGGAAACAAACAGATTATTTTAAATGTGCTTTATTTCAGGAGCTTTATCAGATAACTCTGACGATCGTTTTGGCCTAACGGTCATTCTTAAGAAGCATCAAAGTTATATTAAGGTYAGATGTGCAATATTTTGTTTACGTTCCTTATTTTTACAGGGGTTATGTAATTTGGTTCTGAAAACCTCTCGTCATAATTTCAGCAATATCAAAGGCGTTTTGGTCGTGGAAATTCTTTTTGCGTATTTACCAAATGCTTTTTGATGAAGTGCTTTTTTAAATTTCTAATGTTCCGAAAGGTTTAGTTTTTTACCTTGTCTTTTGCATCGATGTTTGTTTCATTCTAAGCATGATTATTTATGATTCAATGATCAGCAAATCCAGTTGTACCTTTGCTTGTGTTTATATTTGCAACGTGTTCTTTAATTCTATTTTATCATCCTATCGTTGCAAATTAAGCACTCCGTGTTCTGTAGTTTAATGAACAGAATGGTAAATTTACCTCTTATTTTTTGAAAGGCAATTGAGAACGATTAGGAAGTTAGCCTTTAACAATGGATACCACACAAAAACTGCGAAGAATAATTAAAAAACAATATAAAGCTAAAGTAGAAAAGATATTGTAGAATGCTAACATAAATGATAAAGGACATATTTTCATCGTAGTAAATGGTATCAAATGCATTAATTTTTACCTTAAAATAGGTTCAACAGAATAAGAATAAGAACAATAGGGGTAAATAGATGTACTTTGGGAGATATTCTAGTTAACAACACGTAAAAGAGTTATTTACCAAGTAAAATGCAGCACAGCGTTATTTTTAACATTACACGATCAGAGCCATTAATAATGGAAGTAAAATACACGCTACAAATATAAATTTAAATAAAGGCACAAGAAGTTTTGCCGGCCATTGCATCAAAAATAATTACTTAGATCAAAACAACATCCAAAGATGCGAAGGAAACTAAAACTTTTGGAGCATTTGAAAGATAAAAAAGCAAACCAAATAATCATTTAGCATTACGCAAAAAAGTTCGCACGTTCTAATGCCTCTTTGATATCGCCGAAATTATTATGCCGACCTTCAAACACAGGTGAAAAATTTTAAAAGCCTCGTAAAAATAAGGGACGTAAACAAAATTTGATGCTTTTGAGAATGACCGTTAGGTGAAACAAAGCAATCAATCAGAACAATCAGCTTATTTCCAAGCTACCTAATTAACTAGTTTTTATTCATGTTACCTGTTTTTTTCTACGATCAAACTGCCTTTTTTGTGCCATCTTAACAAGAACGTCTCTCTTTAGACAAATGTAAGTACATGCATTTTCTTAGTGCGTCCTCTAAAATTAAAAACAAAATAAAAATAGAAACATAGAAAATTATGTAGGCGTATGTGCATGTTACTTTGTTTAAGTTTAATTACAACTATCCCTAATTATTAATTACAACACTACCTTTCTAAAATAAAAAATCGTGGTTGTTACATTCGTATAGCCATGATCCCTCCAGTTGTTTATAATTTTTTATATGATGTAATCTTTTATGAACAGCTACCATATGCCCTTAAGAACAAACATACTAAGTTGGTTTCAATTCATTCTTTACTACCACTCGACTATCATTAAAGATTTTAGTGGATAAAGAGTTGTGTGGAAACCTTTAAATTTATGGATTACGTAGTCTATTACTTACTGTTAAATTAGCAAATTACCAATGGGTTGATACGGCTTTTACATACCTGAAACAAAAAATAACACCTGTAAATTTTCTAGTACTTGCTTCTTGTATCYGATGAATGAAACAAGGCACTGGTAAAGTAATACTCAGTATTACAGGTAGAGAGTTAGTATAGGAATATGGCTTGAGGTATATATATACCTATTACCTAGAAAATCTGCACCTCAGCAATAATATACGATATATTAATCGACAGAAATTAAAACATTCAATAATAAATAAATTTTATTTCAATAAAGTTTAGTGTATATGTTTCTATGAAAATTTATTGAATACGAACAAGTAGGTAAGGCCCAATCACCCAAATCTATCTTATTTAAATAAACCAACTAAAGATTATGCTTATTTTGGCGAGCAAGTGTACTAATTGGCAGACTATAGAATTGTTTACCAAATTTTTGTTAATATCGTTTAATAATATAACGAGTGATTTTGTTGCAATTCTTAAAATAAACTAGTTGTTTGCCTTTTAAAATGGATAGATGTAACCTGAAAGCTTAACTGTGCAAAGACTTGCCCTTTAGTCTTTTAGCTTACCTTAGATTTTAATAAAAAATAAAGGTAGATCGCATTTTAGCCATTCTCTTATCTTGAATTTGGGAAAGGTCTTATACAGGAATTGTTTTTAGGGCGAAATAGGACTACTCATGAAAAATAGAGGTTATGATTATGTGTGTTGGTGGTGGCTGCAATGCTTATACTCATTTTATGTATGTCCGAGTCCTTTTTAAGATTATTTTTTGTTTTAGAAAGTTTGTCATATCGCCGTATCTGTTATTAACAATATTTGTAGTACGCTAAATTCACCTTGCAGCAAGTATCTGAGTATCTACGAGTACATACCAGTATTTCAAACATATTTTCAAATTCTCGTTTTCAATAATCAGCATTAATAAACATGAGAAAAGTGAATAAACAAATTAACATCAGTTTTCTCCGACTGAAACTCATAGCTATTTATGTAGCGAGGACCATTCATTGACATTTACACGTAAGTTATAATTTTCGTCTTCTTTCACAAGCATAATGAACTTCCGTATTTTCTTGATTCAAACACGTTTTCTTTATATTGCTGTATGAAATTGATTTACTTTTCTTCCTTGTTCTGAACAGAACGGACAAACCATACATATCAAAGTCTTTCCTTTCCCGCTTAAAATTTAGGTCTGGCTACAACCCTGCAAGTATAGTCGAGGGCTTTTCTTCTGACAACACCTTTGTCGTATTTGGTTGGAATTTTCTGCGCAAGTTAATGTACGCTCAAAAAAAGTAATTTTTGTTTTGACATAAGTTCGTTTAAGGTACAGCAATTAATATTTCGTTTATCAGTCAACACAGAATTCAGATAACAGTAAAATACAAAATAACTGACATTTTTCCCCTTGTATTAGTAGACATCCAATATAAAACCTATAAATGTGTTTCCTACAAGACAAAAAATGATACTCGTTATATTAACGCGAAAAGCATCATCCTGAGAAGCAGTAGTGTATTTTACCACCGATTTTACTGAATAAAATGTAGGCTTCTCTATTTAGCACCACAAAACCAACCAACCAAAAACAAAATCCAAAAATTTTAATGGGCAGCTGGTTACACATTCAGATATAACTTCAAACTCGGCAATCGTGCTTGATAATGGAATAATGAGTACAAATGAAGAAACCGGAACAATAACATAGTTAAAATGCACCTGCAAAACACTAATTGCGCTACTAACCATCTGTAACATTCACCTAGCTGCGTTTGTTGCCGCCGCTGCGCCTCTTAAGAAAAAAGCACACCATTAATTATCGCTGCATCGAAATCAATGAATTAAAGTCCCGCTACAGAATAATTAATTAATTGATTAATAGCAAACGTGCTCAGAGATCCCCAACGAATTTAGGTGCCGGGCCGTCGTATCGTCCTGTGATGAAAAACTCCGGCTAATGGCATTCATAACACGGATAGTCCTTGACAACGACTTTAATGAAGTCATAAATACTGGAGCGGAGAGAAAGTAATTAATCTGAAAAGCATCTAACGCGATGAATTACTTTAAGAAACCGTGCAAATGGGTATTTGTAATAAAGTGTTTTGTATCCTATTCGAAGCTTTAAAGTAGGTGATTAGGTTTGTTAGCTTTGTAACTTTAATGATGATTTATAGACACCATGGTCTTTCCAACCAATTAAAGTGAAGCGACTGTGGATTAAATTTCATCGATAGAGTAGAATTATATCATCATGTGTAATTATCTACTATGTATCAGGATTAATACGCAAGAATGCCTGGAATGTTCAACTTTGTTGCGGAGTAATCTTCATACCGAGCGACAGCAAGAAATCAAAGAAATGATTTGTGTTCTAGAAGTTATTATGGTAATTGCCATAGCAGCGCGGTTTACATTTAGTTCAAGAGTTATGAGTAACATTCAATATTCATACTTTAATTCAGTTTAGCATACCACTTTAATATTTTTGTCCAGTCCAATTCTTTTCTAAGAGTCTTGAAATAGCCGATATTGTTAAATGTATTTTTTTTTGTAGCACAAGGTTCAGTTTTGAGCCACCATTATTCCCGACTCATATGCATTATTTTTGGGAAGTTCTTAATCACTATAAAGTACACTGTTATACAGATTATACCGGACTGTGCTAGAGCAGCTTTTTCCAAAGTGGAGAATCTCGTGATTGGCCTATAATCAATAATAATTTGAATGCCGAGGGCAGTATTAAAATGTATTATCGTTATAGAGTAGAGAAGAAATAAAAATGTGGTGAATTAACTACATACATGTTATGCACAGGTGCAGACAGTGTAAGAGAGTTATAAGTAACTACTGTTTTATACATTATACACATAAAGCTCAAAATAATTATTTGCAAAATTGAAAAATAGGTTGAAACAGGTAACGTTAAAAAATATTTATTTTAAAATGATTGAAACAGAACAGCCTGTTATTATAATAAAGATATTATAACGTCATCAATTTTTTAATAGAACGATATGCATTTTTTGGCATTCGGCTCTTATTATCTAAGGAATTCTACCATGTTAAATAACCATTTTTCCAACCAACTCATGTGGTTCTATTTAAAAAAAGGCTCCTCTGTTGCGGTCGTCTACAAATATTATATTAAGAAGAATAGAAGCATGGCTTGTATGCTTAATTAACAAATTAGAAATATATCAGGCCTACAGAATGTCAGAAAACGAACTAAATAATTTACAATTTTTAAAGAAAAGAAAGCTATGCACAATATTAGAGAAGTAGCGACAAATCAAAGAAAGCATAATTATACATGTATAATGTGTAAAATAAAAATGATTTTTAACTTAACGTAAACAGATACGAAAAATAAACTTTGCTGGTGGCTCAGTACTGATGGATACAGTCTAAGCGACCCTTAAAGAGTTCTGTCTTACAGTTGTGTGGAAATTCTCTTTCTTCAACTTAAAGGAATGTTCCCGTAATCTATCGTCTGTCTTAAGGATAAAAATTATCCGCTGATAGTAGAAATCGTTGTGCAATAGCCTGTAGGTTGCAATGAGGTATCCCCACTCTCGTCGTATTGTCAGGGGCTGCAGTCTTAGAGGCGCCAGTCGAGATTCATATGGCAAGTTCTTATAGCCCATGGGAAATTTAAAGGCTCGTCTTTGCATAGCTTCCAACCGATCGAAATCCTGCTTTAGATAGGGATACCACACCACTAAGATCCTTGAACAACTTTTTCGTTGATTGCCTTGGGCGACCGCTTTTGTTACTTGAGCACTCCAGGACAACTAGTTGGTTATTATGACACCAAGATCGTTTTGTTCAGTTACTACAGGTAGCTTTGCACCTCAAACAAAATAACAACGTTGAGGATTTTGTCTCCCAATATGCAGCACACAGCATTTGTCTGTATTTAGCGGAATTAAGCCACATATCGCACCATAATACAATTTTATTTAGGTCTGCTTGTATATGTTGAGAAGAAATGGCATACAGTTTATGTCATCTGCGTAGGACAGCACAGTAGATTTGCAGTTAACTGTTACGTCAGCCACATATGTGAGAAATAGAATAGGGCCTAACACGGAACCCTGCGGCACACCGCTTAGAACGTCCCAGAAAGTCGACCAACACTCCCAAATCCAAACATCAAAACGCCTACCATGAAGGAAACCACTGCTCCACCTCAATAGCACCCCCCCCCCCCCCGAATCCCGAAATGTTCGAGTTTTTGTGGTAAATGGCGTATCGGCACTTGATCAAAATACAATACGTCTATGCGCTCACCATTGTCCAAAGACTTTGTCCAGTCATCTACAGCTTGTAACAAGTGTTGCTGTATAATGTTCTCATCTATGAGAAATTTTATTAATTCGTTACAGATAATATTTTCCAACACTTTGCAGGGGATAGAATTTAGACTCACAGGTCTAGTTTGTTGCCCTTTTTGTACACCGGTGTGACCCTGGTATTGTGTACATCAGTATCCAATGAACACTTAACACAATGAACACAAGGAAGAACGTAGGCTATCTGTACAATTTTTTAATAATGCAGGGTGCGGATATCATCCGCTCCTGGTGAAGCATCAGTACGCAGCCCCTGCAGAAATTGATTCACAATATCTACATTTATTTAATTAATTATTTAATGTTACTCAGAGTTTGTGCCCAATGTCCTCTACAGTTCAAATTGGGGAAAACATTTCCGTTTTTTATTTAATTTTTGCAAACCTTTATTTTTGCAATTTTATATGTTACTGTGTCGATACTCGGTTTTACCGATTTCTACTAGCCAAAGATTATCAAACACCTACTTCATATCCATAAATGCTAAGCACTTCCTTTCGTGTTTCAACAGTTTATTTATATTAAAGAGTACATAATCCTGCGTACTCTGCGAGTCGACTAACGTTGATTCTATTATTCTTCCCAGCCTTTTTTTTATTTTACTCGTTCGAACGACTTGAATACCGTTGACAGTAATGTTATACCTGTATGTGTGGTTCTTACAGTTCATTTGTATCTTGTCTATATCCACATTTTGGTCCTCTTCCTGGAAATCGTCCTCTTCCCTGCATCCTTTTACTAATTCTTCAAAATATAGTAAAATTACGAAGTTTCTCAATCCTATTTCTGCTTCTTCTGCTTTCTTAATACTTTTAAACAAATGAAATACGTAAACATATCCATAATGCCCGCTAATAATACCCGCTCATTTGATTATTATAAACTTATCATTTATTTAATTTCTATTTTCTTAGTTTACATTTTGATGGTTTAAAGCGCAAATATTGTATGTTTTCATTTTGCTTCAGAATGTTTGACAGTTACATAAATGTCAATTTAAATTTCACAATCCATAGGTCTCTAAATAATGACACACAAATACAAAATCTAATTTTATTTGATACTAAATTGATAAAAAAAACATCTATTAAGTAGAAAATAAAGCACTGTTTGCACCACGGGCTTTATTAGATTATAGTGCCCATCAGGCGAAATATATCCCTAGGGCTACTTTCGCCTTAAGGGCACTATAGTCTATATAGTGCTCTTGGTACATAAATAGCTATTGTCTTTCTAATTGTACTAATTTGTGACTCGTTCCTTTTCTAATTAGATATATATATATATATATATATATATATATATATATATATATATATATATAATTGGAATTATACGAGTACTTAAATATTTGATTAATTATTTCAACTTCGATTAAGTGCATAAATAATAGTTAAATGTTAGCAAATATACGAATAGTTTACATTCAAACATAATATATCACATATTATTGCATAACAGTAATTTAATCTATAATTACACATAATAAGCTGTTCACTGCAATTCTGAAATTTATAGCATGCTGCCCCGAGCATTGTTTATGCGAATTTCTCCAGATTTTTTGGTGTAACCAGTCATAATATGTAATCAGTATTATCTAGTAAATGCTCGCGTACGCGTTGATACATATAAATCAGGAATTTTCACTTTTGTCTTCGGTCGCCATTTTAATTGCGCTTCCACGAATGATGAATTGCAACGCAAGGCCGCGCCGATAATAGATAAAGATACGTTCGTACCCGCTTGCGTACGGCCGGCCAAAGGCAATTGCTTTACATACTTTTATATTCCCATACTTTCCTTCACGTCTATAAATTGGAATCGTGACTTAAAAGAAATTATATACCAGTTTTTATCGATTACAATACATAAATGCGCGCGAGGGAAAAGTTGCTCTAACCTTAAACGCCGACTCCAGGAAGATCAGGGCCCCACCCCTATAAGACGAGACGGGCCGATTACGAATTCAATCCCGTTTTAATCGAACCGCCGACCGACAAAGGATACCGTTATCGTCATTAAGGCTGCCGAACGAGAAATCTGACGTACCCGCGATTTATCTAGACCGACATGTTGCCGACTAATCCTGTTAAGGCACAAAATAAGCGGATAAGTGCTATTACTTAAAGCCAAATTTTTGTTTGCCCATGCGCTTTCTCGATCATTCCGTAGCGTACATGTGCGGCACGAGAAAGCAGTTTTTTCATATCTGGCTTATGTCTTGCCGGGAAGCTTTTGTTCGTTCATGGATTGCTTTAATACGGGGACGCAATCTTTATTGGACGAGTTTACTAAATTAGGTTTTCGATAAAAACTTGGTTCACTAAATGGGCGTTATTTAGATTATTTAACTCCTATTACTAGGAGCCAATCGGACTACATGGGTTTAGCGCCTTCTGTAGAATACTTGTAGGTAGGTATAGGTTAATACCCCTAAGTTGGAAAAGCTTCCTTAAAACCAATTCAAAATATGACACTTACCACAGGTGGTTAGAATAATGGCCAACAAAGCGCAAAAGGTATAAATATAGCACATAAATAAAGTAGCCGTATGTAGACGTACTACAATATCTATTTAAATTTAAATCATACATGCATTTATGTAAAGTACATAGTAAAATAAACTCAAACTGAATTTTGTAAGTTGCAAAATAATATACATCAAACGTAAGTATGTTCGTAAACCTAAAACAATGAAGAACCACTGAGGAATATTTACACTATCAAAAATATGTTTTCTTTATTAAAGACAACATTCGCAATTTATTTAACTACGCGAACAATCTTATAAATTACTCAAAGAAAAGATACCAAAACGGGACTGAACGGTTATGCAGAAAAGCATGCGTAAGCAGAAATTCTTTGCGATAAAATCACAAATTTGCGTAACAAATAACAACCCGAACTGCGAAGTGTATTTGCAAAAGAAGATTACAGCAAAAAAGTATGTATAACATGTACCATAAAATATAAATGTGTACCACTATACACCAATTATTTGTATGTGATATTTTCGTGTCCCAAAATAGTTTGATGCTTGTAGGATCTTGAACAAGCCAATACACTGTTTTGGTTTCGGGCGATGTTTCGGTACTGGTTTATTATACTTTCATCAGGGCTGCAACAGCAAACACAAGTTTATTGGGACTCAACCGCGTGAAAGCCCCGCCCAAACACAGTGAAAAATACACAATATAGCAATATTCAATGAATTTACGTCTAATAAAAAAATTAATTGTATATAATAATGGATCACAGATATCAAATTGACAAACAATACAAAATTCACAAACCTTTAATTAATACTTAACATATCTTTATATGTTGATGTAATGTCATAATTATAAAAAAACTAAGTTTTCGTAACATGGTGTGGTATAAGGGGGCGAAAGACCAAACACCCTCACCTGAACCAAGAAAATGAATGAAGTGGTTGCAACAATTATCAGTGCTCAGGGTTTTTGAAGAAGCTAATATGATAAGCAGTTAAAGTAATGTTATCGTTAATGTACTTTGAGATGTTATTGTTTTGCGTTAAACTGCTATAATTAGGTAACACAAATCCTATAGCTCTGCTCACAGTAACCCAACAAGTCAAGTGTTTCTCGTTTGATGTAGCGTTGAAGTTTCCTCGGCATATCGATGTCTTCTTGTTATAAGCGGCCTATTTAACTCATATGCGCGGGCTGTGGCAATCACTGAAGTATTCTGTCAATGCCATATCTCTTACTTTACTATATGTTCTACTGACGATAGCTCAGCGGATCTTGCGGGGTAATCCGGCGAGTGTAAACTCGACCGATTATCAAGTAATGCTCACTAATGGGTATGTAAACTCGGCCGCCTCAATTCCGGGAAAAAAGTACTTGGGGAGGATTACTTTTGGGGTAATTTCAGTTTCAGGGAATGCATTTACAATTCGCTTTCTTCCCTAAGGAAATTGTCGTAGATTTCGAAAAAGCGATCCATATCGCAGTTTGTACTGTCTGGCCACAAGTCAAATTAACAGGATGTAGATTTCACCTCTCACAAGCTTGGTGGCGTAAGATTTAGGAAATCGGAGTTTCCAAAGAATACAAAGACAAAACGGAATGAGGAAAATGGTTAGATTACTGTTTTGGACTTATATTTATCGACCTAGAAGAGGTAGGGGACGCATTTGCTTTTTCGTTAGCTGCAATATAACCACTAGGAACGAAAATTCAAATGTTTGCAGACTATTTAATTGACAATTATATGGTGAATTGTGCTGTATATCTTCCAGATTTGTGGGCGTCTAAAACACCAAGTGCAGATAGAAACAGTAGGTAATAAATGCGAATCGTTCCATTATCATTTAAAAAAATATTTTAACGCACCTCATCCATCAATATTGTTTTTATAGATTTTTGTTACATTATCAGTGTTAGATAATATGTAAGTGTCGACAAGCTATATGTTCCAAATTATGACACAATAACAAAATATCTACGTTACATTTTTTAAAACTTCCTTCTTACTATTACAACAAATAACTACTAGGTAGTAATTTCGCAAATGTGTAGGTACATATCATTTTTTGTTTATTATTTTTATTTGCATTTGTGTGTTACAGTTTCTTTCTTTTTTCTTTTTTCTAGATTATTATTATTTGACTATGTATCTACGAATTGCTTTAAAAATATAATATAATAAGCAAAATTTATTGGAATATTAGCTCGAAAAACATAGGTTACCTGAAGGGTTGGGATCATCAGATTTATGACCGGTCGAGTTTACATACGGTATTTTGTACCCTCTCTTAATTCAGGAGATTAGAACGAGTTTACATGTGCCCGGGAAATTAAACCCCCATGCCAGCATCTAGTAAAAGGTCATGAATATTAATGCCACATCTACAAGGTATTATTGTAGGTGCAAAGTTATATCCCGTTTAAAATTAGCATACAAAAAATCTGCTATACCGACTCGTACGCAAAAGGAATATTTATATAAATTAAAAGTATTAGTATTAATTAGTAATCTAATAGACATTTACCTAAAAAAAAACACTGATTGCATAGAAACGGGTTAATTATTTTACAATCAATTGACATCCTTTTTAAACATTCATCAAAGCATACACCAACCTAATAACGAAACTATTTGCTGTATGAGCTGATTTTGCATTGAACTTGCACGTTTGCTGAGCGACCTAAGCGTTCCTTATCATTAATCGTTGTACAGCAGCTAGTGATGTAAAATGCTCGAGCATGCATTTTTGGAGAACGTTCCCCGAGCACGATGGAGCAAAAACGAGAATAAACAAGCATGAACGAGCAATAACATAAATACAGAAACAGGAGAATGAAAAAGGCATAATATATAATGTTCTGTAATACTATTACACAAAATGAAACATGCATTCGCAAAACAAAAAAATTAATTCGTTACAAAAACTAACACAAATAAAATTCTTTACGAAACTACCGCAGATAACATTCTTCACAAATCTAACACAAACAAAATGAGATTTTTGAAGTAAAAAAAAAACTTAGATTTCAAAAGTTAAAACCTAGTCATTTCCATTTTCTCCGCTGTCGTTTTCCTCATCAATCTCAACTTCGACTTCTTTTGCTTGTGCTCCCTCCTCATTTTCTCTTTCGTCTTGGTCTATTATTGGTATCTCTTCACTTTCGCTCCAGTCACTGTCATCGTTCTCGTTAGTATTAGGATTTTCACTGTTCACAGTTTCTTGGTTCTTACGCGTTTCATTTTGATTTGCCAAAGTTAAGTTACATGCAATATATGTTAATTTTCCTGCACGTTCCGTAGTGAGTTTATTTCGTTTCTTAGTATGTATGAAACTATATTTACTGAACGTACGTTCAGTGGCTGCTGAAGATGGCGGCAAACTTAGAAGAGCAACTACCACATTTTTCAACGATGATTTAGAATAAAAGCCTTTCCACCACGTTATCGGATCCATCTTCTCTGCACTGCTCCAGACGAACTGTTTTCCAAACATGTCTGTTTTCGCAACATATTGTGCCAATTCCAATACAATATTTTGCGAGTTTTGTTTAAATTTTGTGTGCTGACTTGCTATGTTGTTAATAAATTMCATCCCTTCTATATGTTCAGCTGCAGTTAAATGCTTTCCTAATCTTGTAGGATCTAGTATATTCGTAGCGTAATGAATTTCAGAAACTATTTTTGCTTTTCTTTGAGTTAAAAACTTTAGGATGTCGGCTTCTTCCTTTTTGCTAACAGGAAGTTCGGAAACGCAGCTTTTAAATGTCATCTCAAGGTTACAAAATGCCTCCATTACCTGAAAAATTTTTAAATTATCGCCTTCGAATACCGTAATCCTATATACAATCGGTTTAAAAATTTTCGTGAGTTTTTCGATGCGCATCCAAAAAATTTCATCATCTAAATAATTTTTCTTGGCGGCAGGGCTCAACTGGGGTACTCCTTCTCCTTCTGAAACCGCCAGCATTTTTAAATAATATTTATTGTCGTGAAGACTTTCGAAGCATTTAAAAATTGAACCCCATCGAGTAGCTACAGGTAATTTCAAGGAATGAATTGCTCCCCGTTTTTCTTGTTGTATTTTATTAAATGTCGCCAACAGTAAATGTGAACCAGTAATTTCTTTAACGATCTGTTTGCTGCTCGATTCTATATTTCGCAGTGACGGGTACTTCATAATATCTCCAATAAGAAGATTTAAGCAGTGAGCAATGCAACCGTATTGTATAATTCCTGTTTCCTTTGCTACGAGTTTCCTGGCTTTAACCATTGATGTTGCATTGTCTGTTACAAGTCCTATAATTTTATCCTGTCCTACTTCATTAATAACTGATTTTATTTGATCKGCAATGTATTCTCCCGTATGKCGTTCGTCGGATGTCGTATACGTCGCATAGAGAATGGGTGTKGGGGTTGTAATAATCCTATTCAAAATGGCCTCATTCCTGAAGAAAAGATTTTTACATTGTTTAATTAAAATATTTAAGAAAGTGAAAAAACTACTAACCTAACATTTGACCAACCATTGCATTGCATGCCGACGGTAAGAGCTTCATCAATTTTTGTTTTAATGTTATTTTTTGCTGACTGGTATTCGTCATTTAGAAGTCCATTGGATATTTGGTACCGACTGGGCAAAAGATAACTTGGTCGTAACTTTCTAAAAAATTTTACCCATTCAGGATTTTCAGTAATACCTAGAGGTGTACCACTAGCATAAATTGCTCGTGCTAGAAGTCTGTCTAATTCAGTCTTTTCTGCGGTCGGCATTGTGTCAAAGAAAWTTCTAAACTGGGAACGTGGTCTGGAACWGGAACCGGTGGCGGTGGAAGATATCTCTGAGGCAGTGTCGTCTACCTCTGGCTCTAAATMTTCTCTATCGACATCGACATCCATCAATTCTTTTCTTGGAATGGCTTGTGAAGAAGCGCTTGCGTTTGTGTCATTCATTTTCGGATTATATGATTTTTTATCATATCCGAAAAATGCTTTTACATCAGATGGACATTTAAGACACTTACGCAAATGTCACCATTCTGGTGGCATGTCTTGCGTATTTGGCGTGGCAAAATTTGCAGGCATAAATAGTTTGATTTGTAGCATTCTTCTGAATGTCGTTAAAAAAATTAAATACGTCGCACTTTTGTCGCGGCATTTTATTTCGTAAAGCACTACCTGCCTACCGGCTGCCGGATTACTATAGACACTGCAGGAACGTGCAAGTTTTTCGTACTCTCGTATTTACCCTCTTTGCGTGTCTACTATCACTCGCACAAATTTACGAAACGAAAACATAACCAAAAAATGAACGCACGAGCAGTCATGGTTACAAAGTGCACATGCGCTAACGTCACCACACGCTGCCAACACGCCATTTTTCTKTTTATGCTCTTATGCTCATCGTGCTCGAGCACAACAGAGAACGTTCCCGACGGAACGTTCTCAGGGTAGCAGGAACGTTCGCGAACGTTCGCGAATATGCTCTGTAAGCACAATGAGAACGTTCTCCACCTCACATCTCTAACAGCAGCATTAAATTAACATCTTGTGGCTGATATACATAGATGGTGAAAATCCCCATACACAGCATTTAACTTTGCTGTTTTTTTGGACGTTTTACCACCCAAAAATGAAAATCTAAATTGCAGAGTGATGCTGTTCTTTAAAAAAAAATCCAAATCACCAAATTGTTATTAAATCAAATCTAATCAGTGGATCTGTCTAGAATATTGTATGACGTCATTTGACCAATGTGACAATTTCCGTAGACACCACCACCTGCCTTCAAATACTGGTGCTTACACACTTAATATTATGTATTAAACTGATTTACTTATTTGTGTTTCTGACTATTAACCATGTCCTTTTGTTCATTCTAGTATTTCCGTGGTCAATCATAAAGTTATGGAAGACTAATTCTATATTTAAATAACTAGAGCATGTGGTACATAATAAAGGTGTATTCCATTCACAGTTACTCCAATGATATATAAACTAGTTTACCTCAGGACTACGTGCTCTTGTGTTCCTTATAGTATTTCAGTAGTCCTTTATAAGGTTATAGGCTTAAAAGGCATATCTGGAACTAGAGCATCTGGTACATAACGAACGCTTGTGATGTTGAGCTTTTTATAGTGGATAAAGCCTGCTCTCAGAATTTACGAATTTCCTACATGCTATAAGTACAAATACGAGAAACATAAAGTTACTTATCTACCACTACAACGACCAGGTGCAGTGATTTCATTATTCTCGTATTAGGTGCGGATATGCTAATCAACAACGTAAACATATTAAAATGTACGCGAGGTCGCCATGTCGAAGTTCAAGCCGTAACTATGCTTTCCGCCTTACTTATGTAATATGACTCGTGATCATATAGGGTAACGGCGGTCTCTCGGAAAACCTTGAATGTTGAAAATGCACCGTATACAAACGATAGATATCGTGCAACAACTTGACAGGAATTCGAACGCAAACAATCGGTAATTACACAGGTAGCTTGAAAAATTGGCGAGCACGCAGAACGTTTCATGG
Source organism: Rhyzopertha dominica (assembly GCA_025024175.1). Lineage (NCBI taxonomy): Eukaryota > Metazoa > Arthropoda > Insecta > Coleoptera > Bostrichidae > Rhyzopertha > Rhyzopertha dominica. The sequence continues at coordinate 60,602,539 of QCXZ01000003.1, forward strand.
ACGCGTATCGAAGTTAATTTGACCATTATTCAATTGTATGGGGCCCCCTCTTCCAATTTTGCTGCTGTATACCTACTAATTTTTTTATGATCTTTTCATAAACTAAAATACGAGTAGGTATCTTAAAGGATCTTGATCCTTAGCAGCAGTTAGGCTATCTCTTACATGCACAGTATACAGTCACTTCTTATCGTGATAGGTTTGCAGTTGTCACAGTAGCTATAGTACTAAGGTTGATTGTTAGGTTCGCTTCTATAATTTGAAAAATCTGCTTCGTTACCATTGTTTAAGATATTTTATAAATGGTGCGACAAAAGTATGGAAACAATTCACCAAACGATCTTGCTAAATCTGGGACAGAAACGCACATGTCGAACATTGTCATTTAGATAGATGAAATTTGCATCTTTTGAGGAAAGCTCATCCGGATCAAACACGAGTTTATCACCATTTCCATAMTAATGTGCATTTTCTTATTTCTGTGAGAGGTGGTTTCTAATTCACTTTGCGTCTTTTAGGTTTTTCAACACATAGGTTGTCTTAAAGTAGATCGCTGAAGACTTATTTCGTCGAAGAAAAAATACAAGACAGTTTATATATTTTTATCATCTGTAACATTTATTTTGCTTATATGACAGTAAAAAGATGTAAAATTCGCTTTCCATAATAATGAATGCACCCTCTGAGAAGGCCAGTACCTAGCCAAAATTTGTATGTTCATGTATACCTAGAGGGATTAAATAAATTAAGTATATTTTTACTCTATAATATTCTTAAAAATAATTTCAAGCAATTTAGGTAAATGCCACCAACTAAGCATGTCTAACATCAATAGGCAGTCAGACTAACTTTTTAGATTGTGACCAAGCCTGAGATTACACCTAATACCAAGTATTACACTGTAATTTATGAACTAGAGGTGGGGTCGCTAACAGGTGTTCTTTATAAAAAGACAGTTTGCCACTAAATTTCTAGACAGGTATATGTCAGACATTGCTAACAAACCAGACGATACTGGTATCCTGCCTGATTGAACGTTGAAGTCTCCGGGTACAAATTGACGTTAATGGAGCTTTATAACAAAACGTCGTACGCTATTTAGTACATAATTAACAGGGTGATTCAAGAGGAATTAATAATATTTTGGGAAATGGTAGTATTCGCAATTCTAAACAAAAAAACTGGTATCGACTTATACCCCAAAGTGCTTAGAAGTTGTAATTAAACATTCTTACATTCACTGAGGGGTACAAAACTTAAGGGTAGTTACCCTTTTCTTCTCAATAACTTTTTATCATTTAGTGGTTTCACGGTACTGACCTAATTTTTGAAATCTATTACACTTTTGCACTTTTTGTATGTCGGTAAGATTAACCGTTTTCGAGATAAACGACATTTTATTCGAACATGCTTAAACAGAAATTGGATATTCGAATCACATCAGCAAGGCTATGACAAATGAAAAAAACTATAGGTATTACTGTCACAATTAAGTAAAATTTATTCACACAAGCTGAATATGCCGATATGGTATTCGTGTGTGGTATGTACGGCCTGAAAACGCTTTCCATATTCTTTATAAGTAGCTGATGCACTCCATTGGCAAAACCATAGACAAATATCATATTGGCATAATCAGCGTATGTAAGCACACTAGGCATGATTGACTGTAAGCCGCTATTCTACGACTTAAAATAAAAAAATAATTATATACAGGGTCTGTCCCATATATATATCGAACGGTTGGAAGCGCTCCGCCTGGCAAAGAAAAAGTAGTGGGGGGATCTAGCTAACACACCCCGACCGGTTTCGGTGGGGTCTGAGCACTTGGAGCGTCAGGGCGTGCGTTTGCGCAGAGCTTTTCACGGCACTGCGTCGAAGTGCCACAATGGCGGATTCGTTAGATCAAAGGTACACAGTGAAATTTTGTGTTCAACTCGGTAAAAACACTGTGGAAACCAACCAGCTGATTCAACAGGCCTTCAAGAATAAAGCCTTGTCCGAATCATCGGTTCAGAAGTGGCACAAGATGTTCCGGGACGGCAGAAAAGACTTCGCCGACGAAGCCCACTCTAGTTGGCCTTCAACGTCCTAAACCGACAAGAAAATGGATCGTGTGCGTCAGCTACTTGACGAGGTTTGTCGTCAGGGAGTGCGGTTGATAGCCCAGATCCTCAACTCAATGTGGAAACGCTCAAAAGGCTCCAGCAGAGGGTCAACCGCGTGTGGCCAGACATGAGAGACTTGGCAGTTTCACTACGACAATGCCCCAGAACACACGGCCTTTATTGTTGGCGACTACCTGGCCAAAGCAGGTGTCTCGGTGGTCCCTCAGCCTGCCTACAGTCCTGACATCACCCCGTCAGACTTCTTTTTGTTTCCCCGCACCAAAGGCAAGCATTGGGGCTCCGTGAAGAACATCCAAGAGGCTTTGACAAGGGCGCTTAAGGACCTTTCCGTCGACGTCTTCCAGGGGGCCTTCTGGGCATGGAGAACCCGGCTCCAAAAGTACATACATCGATGCGGGAGGATGTTATTTTGAAGAATATTAATGCTTTGTACAAAAAATTTCAATAAAAGTATTTTTCCTGAAAAATGTTCGATATTTATGGGACGGATCCTATATTGTAGACTGTTAGAAGGGACATCTTGTATAGCGATCCCAAAAATTACTACTAAAGGTAACGGGATGGGAATATGGCGGCGAAAAAAGTTGTCCCCAAAAATGCACAATTTTTCGAAAGCGAGCGAGATTCATTTGTATATGTTTTTACAATTTTTAGTATCTTTCAATCGCGGACTGGTTTGTGTGCCATCTATCGTTTTAAAACAAAATAAAGTGTATTAATTCGGATCAAACACCCTGTATATAGCTAATTTTAATTCCACTATTGCTCACTTGATCACACTTTAGTGATAAGTGTTACCTTTGAATATAGCACAATATATTGTTGCTACAGACGAGAAAAGTACAAAGCGAAAAAGAATAATTATAATTACATTTAAAGCTGTGTCACGCATAATTTATAATATATCATAATTTTTAGGTGATAAGCTTAGTTTGTTGTAGTTTTACGTTATGCATGCTCTAAGCATTAAACAATACGTTGTATTTCTCGATTCACGCAAAATTTTATAGCTTGCGTAAAATCAATTAATTTTCGCTAATCGACGTTTTATTTCAACAAAATAAGCAACTGGCTCCAGCTACCTGAAAGCCTATGTTCCGCCTAAAACAAACTAAAAGTTCATTGAAATCTGTGAGAATTGTTCACTGGTTCACTTTATAAAGCATTACAATAAACCGTCCCGGATATAAAGTTTTTTTTCTGAATCTTTCTTTACTATACAGACTGATTCAGCATCGTCCACAAGTTGCACTGTTACGTTCAGACTTGCAGCAAACAAAAACTTTAATTAATCAAAGCACCGATCGTATCTTCCGCACCTTGAATTGCGGTCGTTAGTTAACACGATTGTTATCCGAGACTTTTTATCGCACTTGAGCGTGCTAAATCAAGTCCGCGGTGATCCTTTTCACAGGACGCCAACGCGATTGGATAACACGATGAGAGCATACGCAACGGCGATTGCGCCAGTCCAATAACCCGATGAATCCTCATTGTTTAGGTTTACGTGCAATTTACTCCTATTTACACAAGTAGGAAACGCGGTGCAGCAAAATGGAAAAACTGTGTCAGTACTGTGATTTATTATGGCAGTGATTATCGCGGTAAACAATGTGGAAAATCAGAGGCTGCCTAGCGAGGTTTGCGTGACAAGAATGTTGCAGCATTTGGTTACTGAGAGTTGGACATAGCTGAGATCGTGTTACCTACTTGCATACTTATGTAGATCTCGCTCAAGAAGTGATGATTATTGTGCATTCAAACCAGTTTTCAGAAGAATCTTTAAAAGCGGGAGTTCAAGTTGATTGCCTGATATAAATCATCCTCCTGTAGCAGTTAATGAAGAACTGCAACATCGCACTGGCGATAAAACTGCAATTCGTTATCAAAGTTAGTCGTTTGACTTGTAAAAGGTGTTTTTAGGAATGAAATTAATTTTTATACGAGGATGAATGCTTTCAGCGTCCATAATATAAGATAATATTTTATCGGATAGATCGCTGTCTCTTGAAAACACTGACAAAAAGTTAATAGTCTGACGTTTCGATGTCAGTGTCAGGGAAATTTTGAGGTTGTTCGTTTTTGACAAAGATTACAGGTATAATCGAAACGCCAGACTATTAACTTTTTGTCAGTGTTTTCAAGAGACAGCGATCTATCCGACAAAATATTATCTGAAATTAATTTTTGACAATTAATATGTTTTTATTTGATGGATCAGTATATTGAATTAACATTTAAAATATACCTGAGGCATAGACCAAGCTCATTCTGTTAGACCAGTTTTGAGTCACTTTTTCAAGCAACGATGGTTGTTGTTTATTTGCATAAACCGATGCGCAACCCTGCAGAAAACTAGAGACTAGAGACATCAAATCGCAGGGCCTGAATAACCAACTGACAGGAACATTTTTTAAATCAATTTATTACTAAATCTTGTTTGCAATAAGTCAATAGTCTCCCCATATGGCACGTAACTCCATACTGTTCCACCTTCATCTCGACGAATTAAGCCCCAGTTGTTACGACCACCGACGAATTGACAATTTGAAGTTTTCTTGCAAACAGCGGCAATATTCTCTTCAGTACACACATTCGTTTGGCAGCTGGTGTTTTTACATCTTTTAGAAGAGAATATGTGGTACCAAGTAAGTTTTCTAAATCGACGACTGAGTTTCAAATTATTATTTTTTGTTTGAGCGTGAATTTGGATTCGTCAAAAACTCGACTTCAGTGATTGGCGCATTTTTGTTCATTGCCACTTATTATGGGGTTCAATTGTGGGCTTGTGCAGCCCATGAGAAGCATATGGATATTAGGCAAGCCGCATGATGGTATTTTTTATTTTGCACTTTCCATTTTTGAATTGTAAGCACGATACACTATTTTCGTAGCTTGACTCTGTATAAAATGTTTTCCATTTCGCTTTCTGACACCGTACACACCACTAACACGCCACTGCCAGTGACTAGCATACTGTCTTAGCGTAGGTAGGTTATCTGCCCAGCCCTTACTACTTGTCGTATTTTGGCTGTGTTGCTGTACCTACCGTACATGCATTACAATTGAAAAATCCTAACGGTAATAAGCAAAACAAAATCAGCAAACACAAACTTAACATTAGGAATTCGCAAATATATATAAAGTCTATGTTTAAATACATAACTTAAATAACGAGTTATCATGATATCAAACTCAACATTATAAAGCCCTTAGATTATAGAAAGCCCAAATGTAAATGCATTTATAGAAGCACATTCTTGAATTTTTCCTTTCTATACCGTTTTATTCTATCGCTTCCCTAAAATAGCAACGAAATTCTAATTTTGTTAAGATTACTTCTTCCAATTTAAATGCAATTTGCATTCCTTGTGTCATAATGCGTACGGAATTCATTATTAAAGGTTGTTTGTTAAGGTAAATTGCGTAGCAGCAAATTATAAACAAACATGCATAGAAAAGTCAGCCACGTATTTTCAATGAATATCAACCTGTCTCCTTTCTAGAACTTCTGGCATTAGAGTTATTAATACGATGAGCCTGCCTAGATTTTGAAGTGTTTGCAGAAAGCTTTTCTAATTGAAGTTAAAAGTATATAGAACAGTTACAGTGAAACTAAAATTAGTTTGCATTATTGATTACATTTTATATATTAAAAGAGATATCCTATGTATGTTCCTAATGTAATTAATTAATTCTAAATTTATTTCATGACAGATATGTATAAAGTTTGGTGAGTTTTAGACTCATCGAGGTTTTGTCAACAGACAGCATTGCTGGTCTCTTTGGAGGATTATTTTCTGGAATTGTCATCTTAGTAGTCAAAGACGAGAGAAACAAATTATTGTTATTTGATATTCCAGTAACCACAATATATGCCAAGTGGGTTCAACAAGATTGTCCAGAGACCTGCACTCAAATAGTTCTGCCAGTTCAAACGTAACGAAATGTGGTAGAAGCCTAATTGAATTGCTCTATTTGTAAAATATTTAACTGTTCGTGTTTGACTTTCAAAATTTTGATATTGGGTAATAGCTTTCTATACTTTTTAGAGTAGGAAAGCTAGCGGTGCTATCGCTTTAGTTAAAAATCTGTTTTAGTAATTTGTTGACATAATGTTGAATAAGTCCAGGGTGGCGCATTTTGGATTTCATGGAATTAAAAAATATAATACGAAATCGTGTGTTTAATTTTAAATAACGAAATTGTGGTACATTTCCTGTTTAACCAAAGTGTATTATTTATAAAAATAATTTCAAATTATTCAGTGCTAAATTTTTAGAATTGTCATATGCGGAACGTTTTAGGTTGTGATAAAATGTAGTGTGTATGTATAAAATGCCAAAACTGTAGACAAATGTTAAAAAAATAAATTTAGTGATAGTCCTTTAACATATGTCTTGTATGTCCGATTAAGAACTTTTATTTATATTATTTATACGCATAACACAAATACTTGGGTGCCTTTCTAAGCTGTTGTATATCACGGTGTTTTTTTTTAATTACTGAATATAAATACCAGCAAGTTATTCGGTAAGTATTCCAAATAATCTTAACAATGATTAAACATGTAGAAGAAGCTATTTGGAATACAGTGAATCCAAAGATATTGTTTTCTTCAAGAGGAAAAGATAAAAAAGTTAAAATAGTTTTCATTATATTAATTGGTAATATTGAATTAAGTACATGGAAATGAATAATAGAAAAATTCAATTTTCCTTTAATTTTGTTCTTAGTAGGCAGTTTAGAAAAGCATATATTATGAGGGTGAATGCTTTCAGCGTCCATAAATATAAGATAATATTTTGTCGGATAGATCGCTGTCACTTGAAAACACTGACAAAAAGTTAATAGTCTGACGTTTCGATTACACCTGTAATCTTTGTCAAAGACGAAGAACCTCAAAATTTGCCTGACACTTTCAAAATTTTGTTTGTACTTGTGTCAGGCAAATTTTGAGGTTCTTCGTCTTTGACAAAGATTACAGGTGTAATCGAAACGTCAGACTATTAACTTTTTGTCAGTGTTTTCAAGTGACAGCGATCTATCCGACAAAATATTATCTTATAAGCATATATTATATTATGATAGGGAATGGAGATAATGCAATCAATATGCTTCATTTGCTTGTACTCTCAGTTGCAATATTCATGCAACAACATAAGGGGCAACCCTCTACACTCTAAATTTAGTACCTTTTACCACCAAACGATGGGGCAAGCACAGTATCCCTATTGAGCAACAATTTCCGGTTTTTATGCAACCCAACATTACCACATTTAAATATCTGCAGGGTTCAATGACAGGTAAGATCTACCCTCGGATCTACCCGTTTTTACTATTACACCGAATATAACCAGACCAGCCCAACCGGTGCGGTATAGCTAGGAATATGAAATGAGAGTTCCAAATGGACAGATACAAGACTTGTAGGTATAAAGGGTCGGCGTGAACGATATTCAATAGCAATTACCTTCATTTCTAAACTCTTTGATGCATGCCTATTTAATAAACCAAAATATGTAAAATGTTAAACTTATTAAAACTTGAAACATTACAGTTATTATTATATTATTGATAAGATGATTCGCTTAATACCGCGGAATCAGTCAACTTAAGTCAATGAAACAGTTTTTCTTCTCTATTTTAAACTAAAGTAAACTTTGTTATTAAAAGTTACTTTTGTCATCGTAACCAAGTTGATTTTAGCTAATATCAAATTAAAAAACATAACTTTTAGATACTTATATCGAATTGTGGTAAGTCATTTATTTCGGGTACTAAATTTCTCCACGTTTATTATTTTAGCACGGGTTTAATAATAATATATGAAAAGAGGACCGTGGTTGCAACTTGTCAACTTTTAAGGGTACTGAGAATATGAGTTACAAATTACAATTAATGTGTGTATATACGTGATCGTTGGGATATAACGACAGTAACCTATTGTGATGTCGCTAAAAGCTGCTCTGGCTTGATTTGTGTTCGATAAATTAATTTTAAGTATCCTAATTTGGTATATGTATACAGCGGCGATATTTTGTCGCATAAGTAGAATTACTTCGATGTGGTTATGCAAGGCAACTTACTTATTTTAACAATCTATATATCCGATAATTGAATATTTAGAAAATTCAGGTATTATTAAAAACTTTTAAAGTACCTAATGTTTCAAAATACACCAAATATGGCAAACAWAATGTAATAAAGTAAAAAGCAAATACATTTTCTCTAACCGCGTGCAAAATAGTAGCGTAGAAAAACTCTTATACCACAATGAAAGTATTGCTTCGAAATGCATGTAGTAGTATGGTGTGGATGCATGACTACATATAAAGCACATTATTTATAACAATTGCCGAAACTACAGTACTGCAATATTGTAAACATTTTAACTGAAAGGTTTAATATATCGTTCAAATTATTAATGGATAGTATCAACGAATTTGCTATTATTATTGGCGGGATAATTTTGTTTATGTCGAATAAGGATGTTTCTTGCATGGTTGCTATTTAATTGTCCATATTTAACAGAATATTTATAGTTAACATTTTTTAGAAGGTAATAAGGTTTTTAGATTGTTGTTACATTCTGTTTTAAAAGCAGGGGGGATACGTGGAGGTAAATTGAGGTGTTTTCTATGTATAACTTACTGAGTATGAATCTTAGTTAAAATTTGAAAATTCCGAAAACAAAAATTCTCATTTACATCGTCATAATTGTACTACAGATATGCTTAAGAAACCAAATTCAACTGGTGACATTCCTTGACTAATACGAAATTTATTTTCTTGAAGGATGTGTTTTTGTTAATGTCATTTACTTGCAGTGTAAATTTATGTCTATAAAAATCCTGTTAGGACTTTTTGATATTTATACTTGCCAAAACGTTGTTAACGTTAACGTTACTCTAAAATTAGTCAGACCCTGCCATAACGCATATTTTAATGGTACCAGATTTAGCAAAATGCAATTACTTGCATGAAAAAATCCTTTTAAATGTGGTAAATTTTCAATCATTTGGGCTTTCATTTAAAAATAAATTCATAAATAATCTTAAAAAAAAGCAGTTACAATTTTTCAAATATTTTACAATACCACGAAAAGTGCAACGTGATATGCTCCAAAACCAGAAAACGTCGTTTAATATAGGCATTATAAATATATTTCCAATAAGGGCATAACCAAAAAAAAATCTCATATTTATATTTTAGATTTCAAATTTGTTGTGTGATATTTGCATAAAACATATATTACAAGCAGTAGTAGTGGACGAGGTGGTGAGTTTTGGTAGTGGTAGTGATAGTAGTATTATTATTTTATTAACTAAAGCAATACAGCATAATAATATGTTTTGTTTCAAATAAAATAGAAAACAAAAGTGAAGTCCAGTAAAATGGGATTCAATTAATGCTGCTTTTCAAAAAACGAATTTTATATTAAAAAAAACTAACGTCATAAATGTCGCTATAATGTACTAAACAAAATTAAATGTTTCAAAGAGATAGTTCCTATAAACAAACAAAAAGCGCCAAAAGAATGCTACGAAAAACTCAAAATGAAAAACTTTGGTATTAGTTATATTATCATTTTACACTCCCTTGTTCAACTTTCTGGTTGTCTCCTGTTGCCCTGCAAATATAGTTTTAAGATGTATTGGGTTTGCAGATATTTTACTGGAAATTTGATTATAAACTTTGAAAACGATGTAGATAATGTTCGATAGATTAACATACGTTTTCGAAAAAACGTCGGATCCATAATTTTTTGTTGTGTGTCATAAGATGGACGCTAGAAGCATTCACTCTTATAATAACATTATTTTCGTGGTGGTGAAAGCGTTTAAAAGCTACTCTTCCAAAATGTAATTATATTAAATAGGTTACGAGAAACATTTTATTGCATTTTATCCGCTGTATGTCGTATGCTTGATGTATTACCGTAAAAGTTTTTAGAACTATCTGAAATTTTGTCAATATTCGATTATCCATTCTACAAATTGTTAAAATAAATATAATATGCCCTGCATAACAGGATCGTAATAATTCTACTTATTCGATAAAAACATGGCCGCTGTATACATATACCAGATTAGAGTACTTTAACGTGCCAATTTGTCAAACAATTATCAAGAACATTTACTAACGTCACAACACGTATTTTCTTGCAATTAATTGTAATTGGTAAACTCATCGCTCCTCTTTTCCAAATATTATTATTGCATGTATGCTAAGGTAGTGCAATTTAGTATAATATACCTGAAATAAATGAATAAACGACTTAATATCATTCAATGTGTGCAAAAATTAATCGGCCTTAAAGTAAGGTAATGTGATTGGTTTAGACACTCATTACAAAGATGATTTTAACTTAAAATAAAGTAGATATGAAAAACCTGTCCAATTACTTCAGTTGACAGATTCCACAGTGTTAAAAGAATAGCAATAATGTAACACTTCATAATGTTTCAAGTTTTATTAACTTGCTACATGTTTTACAAAAGAAGGTTGCTTATTGATATTAGATTTTGTTCACGCCGACGACGCGACGCCGACCCTTTATGCCTATGAGCATTGTATTTGTCCATTTGGAACACTAATTCCATATTTCCAGCTACACCGCACCGCCTGAGCTGGGCTGTTTATTTTAAGTAGGTAGTCGTAAAAACAGGTAGATTCGAGGGTAGATCTTACTTGTCATTGAACTCTGCAGATATTCAAATGTTGGGTTGCATAAAATCGGGAATTGTTGCTCAATAGGGATACTATGCTTACCCCATCGTTTGGTGGAAAAAGGTACTAAATTTGGTGTGTAAAGGGTTGCTTGTTATGTTGTTGCATGAATATTGCAACCGATAGTACCTACAAAGTATTGTAACGTGGTCCAAATTAGAAAAATGGACTGTTTCTAATACTATTGCTTACCCAATTCACCAACTAAGCATGTAGTAGTTTAAATTATGTCTGTTTTAATATTATGAATAATAATTTTTTTACAGCTTTAAAGTAAAAATGTCCCTAGATTATATCCGTGACTGACATTTGAAGAGTCGCAGTTATAACCCTTCTTATATCAGAAAAGAACAAACCAGTAGTCTGTAAGTTGATCATGTTTAGCTTGCCGCTTTGATGAAATCACAGCTTTTTCTACTAATAAATAACAATTCTGTAAACATGCATTAAAATCCAGTCGGTTTAATTTAGTAAGCGCAAAACGCAAAACTTCCGACATTTTACTTTTTACCATACCAATCAAAATGTTATTTTTATCTATAACATTTTTATTTTTCTGTAAGACATTACATACGTACCAAATGCAATGCATCTATAAGTTATGTACGCTGTTTTCAGTCGTTAGAACACATGTATTGCCCTAGACGCAGAATTAATACTGTTGATACGTGAGCCCGACCTGCGTAGTCGCACTATTAATTTATTTCATTGCTGTGGGTGTCCGGGACCATTTCTAAAGTGAATGCTGTTCGCAGAGTCATAAAAACATTGACAGTTTGAAACTGGTTTGTCAACCGCAGTCTGGTCGTTTATTACTGGCTTGGTTATCGGTTGTCACTCTCTTCGGTACCGGAATTCTGTAATGTGTGTTCCTAGTTTTTCCATTGATTTATGGGAAATGCCTGAGAATTTTCTCCTAAACTGGTGCATCAACAGGAGGGACATAAATATCCCAGAAGTTTAAGAATTACATTATCGCTGCGACTTCATCGTATGAATTTTTAATTCACGAAGAATTTTACATTTCTTTGTTAATATTATAATATTGCAACAATTTAGTCATTGTTCCCAAATAGATTAAGCCATTTTTGAGAATTAGTCATAGAAACATAAAAAATGATAATGAAGTTGAATAAATATAAAAGCACAGATTCATATGGTATAAAACAATAATAAAAACACTGTTAAATATTATTTTGATTCCTTTAACCAAAATCATAAATATTTGCATTCGTGAATCAATATATCCCACATCATAAAAAATGTTAAAGAAGCAAATACATAGATGAGTACATTGAAGGTTTCAGTTTATATTTAGAATAACAATTTGATTTTAGAAATAAGCGCTTTACTTTTGGCGGTAAGCACACTTAGTCACAATATACTTGCAGTATTTGAACTAATAAACGTTACTTTTGTTAGTTTTTTGGATCTCTTGGAAGCGTTTGGTTGTTTGACACGCATATCAGGTAATCTGAAACAGTACCCTTTTAACAGCAAAACCTTTATTTCAGTATCTTCTAGTTTGTCGAAAAGCAGCAGTCACTAGTTATCGAGCAGACCAAGTTTTCTGCACAAAAAAGGAATAATCTTGGAGTACCACAAGGCTCTTATTCTTGGTCCCACTATTATCATCATATTTCTACAAGATTTGCCTTCACATTTCTTCCCGTCAATTTTGTATTATTTGCAGATGATGTCACGTTGTATCACTCCGATTTATCTTCAAAAGGTCTTGCAGAAAAAATTCATCATGTTCTACTTCAAAAAATTGATTGGCTTCATATCAATCATAATGATACACAACATATCGTATTTCGAACAACCAAATGAACCTACAGAATAATTCTTTTTGATTCTACTATCGATCACCTAGTAGTCCAATTTTTCACAATGTTAACGACAATTGCATCTATGCCAACACTAATATTGCACATCGTTCATTAATATACACAAAGAGCGAGAGTAGGTATGTACCGGGTGTTCTAAATTAAGTGCGCACCATTGCTAACTTTTTTATTATCATAGATAGGAAGTCGGTTAAATTGGCAAAGTAATAGTACTTTTTCTACTGATTAAGATGGTGGAAGCAGAAAAACAATTGAACATAGCATTTCTGAGAAAATAAAAGAAATGTCTTTTATTTTAATGGAGCACCCTATATATTTTTCAATAAAAAGTTTGAAAATTGTCCATAGAACAAAAATTTTCCTTTACGATGTAGTTCTAAAATTGAAAATAACCGAATTATTACCATATTAGTCATTTGTCAGAATCAATCATTTGGTGTAATTTTTCGTATTAGACGTGTTTTTGGAGCTAGTTAGTTAAGAAGTTAGTTAATTAGTTAGTAGGAAATGGCGTTTACTCATTTAGAAAAATGCGATATGATAGAAGTGTATCTTGTTTGCCGTAAAAATAGTGTCCGAGCACTTGAGCAATATGGTCAAATGTACCCTGATCATAATCAACCAGATAGGAGGTATTTTTTGAAGCTCTGCAGAAAGTTTAGAAGCAATGAACGGATTTTTGAAAAATCTAGAACTCCAAACAGTTTATAATAGATGAACAAGTAGAAATAAATGTGTTGGCATATTTTGACGCAAATAAAAATAATTCAACTAGAGATTTGGTAAGGGATAGTGGCTACAGTTTGTGCACAATTTGGAGGATTTTAAGAAAATATAAGTTTGTACCTTATAAGTACCGACCAGTGCAATCTTTATTACCTGGCGACACTGCAAGAAGACTAATTTTTTGTTAGTGGTTGGTAGATATGTGGATGCATAATCCCAATATTTTAAAGAATGTTCTTTGGACTGACGAAGCAAATTTTTCGAATCGGGGTATGTTTAATCGAAAAAACATGCATTATTGGTCTAGTGAAAATTTATTTATTCCTCATCCCAGAAACCCACAAGGACATTTTAGTGTTAATGTTTGGTGTGGGCTGATGGGCAGACAAGTAATTGGGCCAATTTTTTATGAAGGCACATTGACTGGAAGGAGATACGTCGACGTGCTTTCAGAATTACTCGAAAATTATTTGGATGATATCAACTTAGARACTCGGACCCAAATATATTTCCAACAAGATGGAGCCTCTCCCTATCGCCTTCAGGAAGTAAGAGCGCTGTTAGAGAGATGTTTTGAAGATAGGTGGATAGGAACAGATGGTCCTATACCTTGGTCCCCAAGATCTCCTGACATAACTCCATTAGATTTTTACTTTTGGGGTTATGTCAAAGATGAAGTCTACAAGAGGAGATATGCGAACCTGATAGAACTGAAAAACAATATTAGACGCATTATACGATCCATTGACGGCAGAACAATTTTTAGAGTTACTACTCAACGAGTACTGAAAAATGTCCGAAAATGTATTGAAGAAAATGGCGATGTTTTCGCACACCTAATGTAAGCTTCTTTATTATTTAAGCTAAAATAAAATACGTTATAAAGAAACAAATTTCGTTTTGTTTAAGAAATTACATAGCCTACTTGTCTAAATGACAAATATGGTAATAATTCGGTTATTTTCAATTTTGGGACTACATCGTAAAGGAACATTTTTGTTCTATGGACAATTTGCAATCTTTTTATTGAAAAATATATAGGGTGTTCCATTAAAATAAAAGACATTTCTTTTATTTTCTCGGAAATGCTATGTTCAATTGTTTTTCTGCTTCCACCATCTTAATCAGTAGAAAAAGTACTATTACTTTGCCAATTTAACCGACTTTGTATCTATGATAATAAAAAAGTTAGCAACGGTGCGCACTTAATTTAGAACACCCGGTACAGTGCAAAGGAAGCGCATTACAGTCATCACAGGAATCGGTTTTTGTGATTGAAAATACAAACACAATAAAGATTATTATTATTAGTTATATGTAAAATTCCATTAATATATGTAGCATTTTGCTGCTTGTAGTCTTGGTTGGAACCTACTTTAAGCGTATCTAATAATATAAATGTATTAAGGAACAACTAGTCTGTTTCAGATAATTTTATTATGATTTACTGACGCTTTAATATCTATCTTTCCAACGTATTCTTTCTTCCAAATTAATTATTCCGCATATATTTTACTTAATCAATATCTAGCTTCTAGACAATTAATTGTATACAATTATCTGTAAGATCAATCCTCTTGGTGATTTGATAATTGTCATAAAAAAAGCAGTTTTACAATTAATGGAGTGTGATGTCTATCTGACAGGTACTTTCTACATCCATCCCTGGAAGCATTTCAAATAGTCTAAAATCGCAAACTGCTCTCTCCTCATAAATACAGTTTTGGCGACTCACAAAGCATCTGCTGGACTGATGTTAAATGTGTACGCACCCATATTCTGCCTAGAGTGGTATCCCAAATGTCGGCCATATGTCAAAATAACGATCCAATGTGAACAGATTTGGTATAGAGTGAAATTGTAATAAAGACTCGTAATAAGATTAATGTTATGTTAACCATAAAATCTGGTAGTTAATCTTACATGTTAGGAGACATTTCATATCTAGCAAACAGCGATATGTTATTATAATGTATGAATAACAAACTCTGTGATAATATGATTAATAATTTGATTGTTACACAAAGTCCTTTTTCCATTGAGCTGTTGCATTTTTCTGCATTTGTTTACAAAAAAAGTTCATGTTACTCAATTTGGTGCATGAAAGATGTGCAATTTATTATTTGTTTCCTGATTATTAGATATGACACCAATAAGTCGTGCATAATTCGTCTATATGTCTTCCATATATAGGTACTCGATCTGCCCGCAAGAAAAAAATAATTTACTGAATTGAAAGTATTTGGTAAAAGTTTGCCAATAACGACTGCCCTATCGTGCAGTGCTTTTATTTGAAAGGATGAATTATGACATATTATATTACGAAAATTTTATTCCACAATATCCACTCTCCACAAATTGATTTGCTCATATCTATTCAAGCGTAGGCAAAAGGTCAACTACAATAGTGTATTGTCTGAAGATTACCCTATGACAAAGTCTGTCCATAAGCATCCATGAACTTAATGCCGTTTTTAATTAACACAAAATATCTTCCTGGTCTTGTCCAAGAAGACAGTCGACTCCCAAATGTATTATTCGGTCATAGGTCATAGACAGAATTTCAGTTTCACTGTTATATCAATCGAACGTCGCTTTGTGCATGGACCCCTCATAATATGCATATGACTTGCTTGAGAACGCTTTTCCACACTTAAGATACTAGTTTACGTTCACAATGTTAGTAATTACATACTATTATGCTAAATGCAGGGTATAGTCAATAGTTTACTAAAACCATATCGCAACTGTAATCAGGAACAACACTAAAAATAGTTAACTTCTTTTTTGTCGGATATTAAGCCTATCTTCGTTTGAGCTATACAGTTTTTAAATCAAACTACATATCTAATTTCACTGGAATTACAAAGCTTGACAATTTTGAATCACTAATTAATCGAAAAGCACTTTTATTTGAATATCAGCAAACACAATATGAGAATTAATTTTGGTTTAACAATGATTTTTTATAGTTTTGTTAAAAAAATATACTAATAGTTAGAATGACACATGTATTACATAGCCATCGCTTTTTTGTAAACTCTGCATTCATAGATTATAAAAAATTATTCTGTATATATCTGTCGCAATCCTTAACAGGACTATATGTACAGACATCATTGCTTCGTATTCATTCTTTTCTGCTTGCCAGAGATATTTTTCACCTAGATTTTTTAAAGGATCTGTTTTCTACATGGAGTAAAATGTGCTGGAGATTGCATTTAACAATAGTTTTTGAATTATTTAATGATAGAGCTAGGTTTCTGGTGGAGTAAATCTGTTGTACAATATGTGGAGGTTTAATCGCAAGCTTGGCAATTGGGTATTATCACTTTTTTTGAAAATTACGTAAAATGAATCTTGAAGTGCATATATATCGTACGCCATGTTAAAAAAAAACAAAAAAATATTTGTAGGTAGATAATTTCAGGGCTGAAATTTGAATCTTGGGAGTTACCGCCAAAACGCTTCTATCCAAGGTTATTCAACTCTTGACGTCAAGTGTCATGTAAACATTACCGAAGAGCGTGCTGTTTAATGGTGTAATATCATTCTTGTATTGTAAAAGCTTTTGTGTGGTGGTTATTGAAAGGACGGTGTAAGAGGTCGCACCAAAAAGTAATTGGTGTAGCTTTGCAAGCATCTATTATGTAAGGAAAACAAAACAAGTGTTGTTTTGTACATGGTTATAAAAGTAGTTCAGTCAGTATAGCTAACAAAATTTTTGTAACCGTTCCTCAAAATTATCAACGTATGAAAAAGTTGTTTAAGGCCCCTAGACGTAATATGCCGAAATCGCAAAGTTTGTTTTTCTGTTGTGAAGATCATCTTAATTCTTACTGTAAGTTTAATTATTCTTTTTGGGGTTATAAGTGTTTACCATTCAGTTTCTATTTTATTATAGCTTGAAGAGGATATGAAAAATTATATGCATTTCGAGTTATTGATAGAGGGAAATGTTATAATAAAGAACGACGTTGTTCCCCAAGTATTCGACTGTTAGCGGGAAACGAGCCGCAAGAGCCCCGAAAATAAATGCAATTTATATTTATTATAACCTCTAAAATAAATGTCAAGTTTAGGGTACATTTTTGAGTCTTACATTTAGTATGTTTCCAACAACCCACTGTGATCAAATTATCAATGCTACGTTGATTTGATAAAAAGTTCACTTATGCTGTTGTTTTTACGTTCCTCGTCTCCGCCGCGTTGAACCACTTGTCGCTGTACACAAATTCCATAACAATGAATATGCCTTCAGAAGTCATAACTAATAAGTATTTCACATTTTCTTGGCGTATTTTCATTCGCTTGTCACAAAATGAACGCAAACAACAAACTGGTAAACTGACGGGCTGAGGCTGACGCGTGACGCGCTGACCCCAGATGTAAACAGGCGGCCATTTACAAGACACCTGACGTCACGCCTAAGATGTTCGCGTTTTGGCGGTCCCTTTAAATATTCAAATTTTTAATATTAAAAATACACCTTACGATCCATTTTTTCGAACTTATAAGCTGTCACAGGTGTTTTGTGGATTAGATGCTACCTATTAATATGCAATTTAATATAATATAAATAACATGGCAAATACCCAATTATGGCATGTCGTGTCACTAATTCCAAGGCGTTTAAAAATGATATGTGTGCATAATAAACCAATAAAATTAAACATATATATGAGACTTTTAAACAATACTTAAGCATAATACGTACCTCACCTGTCAATTAGAAGGCATTATTTTTAACACTTCTCTTTTAAAATGGTATACAATTTTGAAAGCACTTGTAAATGTTTTACACATTAACTATGATTTAAGCAATCTAATTAAAGTTTAGTTTTGCTGTAGGTTAATAACTATAAACTTAGTTAGTTATGTTTTGCTTAGTTAGTTATGTATATATATAATTATGTTAGTTTTAAATTAAGCAATAGAGATTTTAAATCAAACTATTGCAACAATTAAATCTTTTCTCTATCGAGTTAAGCATATAGCTTTGTTTTATTTGAGAAAATGAAAAATTTGAACCAAATTCTAGCTGTATTACTTAGAAGAAATAAACTGGCTTAATTAATATGAGTCCATCGTACATTAACAATTAGCGTATCGTAAAGTTGACTCAAGCGTAGCAACTTAAATTATGTTTGAACCGTAATAAGCTGTTAAACTAACACTTAAATAATTGTGAACAGAATATGGCGGCGACGAGTTTTTCTTGATTTTCATTAAGAAGGAGTAAAAATTACGCATACGTTGTAATGATAAAAATGGAAGAAAACAAAAGTCGGCATTTAAGTATGAAGCAATATTTATTATACAGGGTACGGTAAAAAATATTTACAAAAATTAACTTCATTTGGAAAATATCATAATTAGCAATAAAAAACTTTGGACACTCATTACGCTATTTTTAAAGAGTTTAAAAAACCTAAAATTTGACATAGAACTTAAGGTTGTACTTTAAAAAATAAAGAAAATACGAGCCTGGGGAGTTTTAGGTGGCGGACACTGTATATACTTGTAGATATTAAATTTATTGTTATGGTCGCAATTATGTAATTTTTTAAGTTGATTAGGATGTTTCCACCTAATTAATAACTCAATATTTCCGACTGATTTATTCTCAAGTCTTCTTCGGGAACTACAAAATTATAAAATAGATTTTGATAACATTAAAACTTTAGATAAAGAACAAAATTTATGTAAAAGATCTTTTCTGGAAATGGTATACACTTATAAAGAACAAAATAATATTAACAAAAAAACAGACATCAAAATTTAAGTATAATTTATTCATATTTATTGTCGTATACCCTACAGAAAGGTCCTGCAGTTACATAAATCAATCGTATAAAAAATTACACAGTTTGTTTAGAAAAAAATTTTACTTTGTCAACTTTCAGTTTTGTGTCAAATTTAAAAATTTAATGTTATAACTTTTATGTAATATTTTAAACTATGTAAGTATTGTTTATAGTTATACATTTACATACATGTTAAGAGTTTATGACACTTGTAGTTTCCCGAAGAAGACTTGAGAATAAATCAGTCGAAAACTCAGAAATATTGAGTTATTAATTAGGTCGAAACATCCTAAAAAAATACTTGTAGATATATGAATTTACAATATGTTTGATCAATGTCATACTTATTTGATTCAAAAATTTATTTTTATATGTTCACCATAGTATGATTTCTGAATATGGCTGAAAATTTGTAGCGCACACTGTAAATTCTAACACAAGGTCATCAGACCCTATTAGCTAAATTGCGACTAAATTATATATTTAGACACGTTACAGGTACGTATATTTTTCAATTGAGGAGGCGCCTTTTATTGTTTTAAACGTCGTTCTATTCCAAAATAACACTCTTGTGGCATCTGCACATTTGCACAACTATAGTGGTTTTTAATAGCGACATAAAGTACCGATATATTACTCAAGTATAATCACGGCGAACCGAAATTATAAGTTCTTGTAAGCGATGCTTTTGGCAATCTCATTATGAGATAATAAACCACAATCACGTGCTAAAAAAAAATACTGTAATTTCACCAGGTAACTACCAACGACGATTTACCGTTCATTACGATCAAACGCAGAAACCAAATGCGTAAGTGAAAGGCGCGTAATGGTTTCGAAAACATTTATCTAGTGAGCAATCGAAATCGTCATATGTCAAGAGATGATGAACCGTAATGCGAGAGGATGTCGTGCCGCTTTGTAGTAAGCATGTAATCATGTCGTCTTCGGCGATACGCAAAAGCCACAATGGCATACGGACTGAAATTCTCGGGGATAATTATGTTAATGAAATTAATAAAGTGAAAGGTATCGTCGCTAAATTGATTCAATTATTATTAATGAAAGACAAGCTGTACTAAAAAGGAGCAAAAATGAGCGGCCGTAAGTGATTTTGTTTCTTGTTGTTTTAAGAGGGACCTCTGCATTACTATATACAGCCGGTAATAAGTGGTACTTCCTGAAACATGAACCTGAATGACTGTTTTTGTAGTGTCATTCAAGAATAAAGCCAACACGCACATATGTTTGTACAAGTAACATGACAATACATATCTATGTGTAGATCGCTCTATGGATGCTAGGAACATAAACAAATGAAAGTAAGGTTCATTTCTATGTATAATAGACATAGTCACCTACAGAGATCTTCAGCTTTCCTCTTCTCATTCGCTGCTATTATGGTATTATGAAATATGTTTTTGAACGATCGTGCAGATTGCTTTGAGCGAAATATCGACTGTTTACTAAAATCTTTGACAATCTAACCTACCATTAAAAGGGCAAACCATTAGCATAATCTAATTGATAAATCTCTGTAGTTCTTGACATACATCCTTAGCAAATATGAGATTTCTTCACATATACGCAATCTGATCATATGAAATAGCTAATGATAGCGTTCAACGGTTAACGACATAAATAAGAATTCACTGTGACAGTGAATTTTATAAAGTTCAAGGTCCATATAGTTTGCTAATTGCTGTTTGGGGTCAGCTAATGACACTAGTCAACATAGATTTTGTTGACCTGATTATTAAGCTGGTTTTTAAGGTATGTTTAATGCTAAAACTGTTCCAATTATTGCTTTTTTTCTATATAACATGTCTCACGACGACAATCTTTTATTAGAAGATAAGATACTTTGCATATTATAGGAATTGTGACAGGTAAACAGCAAATATAAAAACAGAAATCAACACTGGAATTATTGTTTCACCGAACACTTCGTTTACAAATTATACTGCAACTGTTGAATAACAATGTTTTCTACAAATTTTGTTTCTTTTGTACGTATATGAGCTATTGAAATTATAGTATATATAAGATACCCGTCAAAACACATCACCCTAAACATATAAAAAAACAAAATCCTTCAGTAATAACATTGTCTCACATCGACCAAAGAGAAATACCTACATATTTGATGGGAGTGCATCAATGAGCAATGAAGGAGAAAAACAAATACAGAACTAATATATGTAAATCTAGTGCAAGGAAATCTTCAGAGTAAATGTACATGGGCTGAAATGGCTAAATCATATTATGATGATGGCCATTGACAGTATACCAAGGCTTCTGTTTATACATAAAAAAAGTGAAAGAGATAATGAGAAACTTGAAATTCGACAGAGCTGACTCTTTAGTAAATTAAACGTCAAACGTAAGTAATTCAATTAAAGCCAATTCTGAAAAGCTTCTTTATTATCATATCATGTATCTTCAGCGTCAAAAAAAATTAAACTTGTTGAATTGCATAATCCTTGTAACTATTTTGGAAGCTCTCATTTTATATGTAAGTGCTAAGGAGTTGCTTTACCCATTTTAGTTCCCTGTTTAGTAGTGATACCAAATCGCAATTGATATAAATGAGTACGGTTACAGATACAGTTCTGTTCGTAAAATGTTACTTTAAAGTGATTGCGTTAACTCGATTTGGAAACAACCTCCACCTGTACTAAAGCCGTGCAATAAAACACTTTACCATCGTATGCGTCGCGTGCTAAGTAATTATTAACTAGGTGTGAAATTCGCACTGTATGATACAGTAAAACCCATTATAAAGAAACCGCGACGGCGTAATTTCGAAATTTTAAATCACGGGTTTATAAGGTTACTCGTCAATTATTATACGAATGCTCGAGTACCGAAATGTCGGTGTTTACTGATCTTGCAGCATCGATTATTAGGTGCAATCTCGGGATATATTTAGGTAAAACAGTAGCTGTAGTATCTCAGTACCACTGAGTAAAATAACTTCTTCTTTCTTTATGCTTTAAGTCATTACTACAAAATTTGCAAAATACCAGTTAGGCAAATCAGTTTCGTATTCAAAGATACAAGCAAACTCAAAACAGTACAAGAGCGGTTTATTCGCTATCTTGTTTGACATATGTGTAAAAAAGGAGTCATTACTTTAATCAAGATGGCGTAGCGCTTTCGAAAGACATATATTATGCCAAACACCACTTTTTATCGTTGAATCGGAACATGAAGCCAGTATGTAAAAATATGTTTTTTACTACTTTAAGTGCAGCATTTTTTCCTATGAAATCGTTGACCGCTGGCAATAGTTATTGTAGTGACAATGCATCTTTGGGATTAACCCGTTCAGCGGTGCATTCAAGAATTTAGAGAGACTTGAAATGTTGGTAAGAGTCGACATTGAGGAGAGACTTTTTTGATACTCAACTTACTCAAAAATCGAAGGCAAACAGTTGTTCATCTACGAAATCACCTACAATAAGTAAGGCAGGTATACGTCCGCAAAAAAGTTAAAATAAAGTTGAAAGAGGCCGATCTACGATTTCGGTGATTGTATATTGCCGGTGGGAAATAATGCTGAAAGTACGAAACAATTAGTAAGCAAAACAACAGTTTTTTTCCTGTATTCAGTAGTTTATAACTTAATTGAGAAGCTAATCTGAAATTAAGACCCAGTACTTTGGTAACCACTCGTATGAGCTGGGATAGTGTAAGAATAGCGACTAAACCTGAGAAAATACAGGAAAAGCTTTGGAGTTGTTCTACCTTTATCTCTTTAACACTATCATCGTTATATATCAATGCCTGAATGTCTCTTATAATTGATTTTTATTCTTCTATCTCAGAAAAGCCCGTAAAACATACCGGTCTTTATTGTTGTATAACTAACTTCTATACGCTATATTAGTGCTGACGTAATGACGGCCATTTTTCTGCGGTACGTCAAAGTCCTGGATCCTGACAAACTGAGTTGTCATAACGAACGTAACGAACCTCAGTGTTAGGTGCAATTTTGTGACTTTAAAAGAATATTTAGAAGTGTTACTGTGCTTATTTGAGTAGCTTACACTCCTTCACTTTGCTTCACAAATGTTACAAACAGAAATTACATTAGTTTAGATCCTGGATCAAAACAAACCAAGTTGTCATAACGTGCATAAGGGAGTTCAGTGTTTGGTGCAATCTTTTAGTATTAAAAGAATATTTTAAAGTGTTACTTTGTATGTTTGAGTAGCTGACACTCCTTCGCTTTACTTAGCAAGTATTACAAACGTAAATTACATTTAATTACATTGTAGGTACTGCTGAAAAGCTTAACCTACAATAAGTGCGTGTGTAGAGCATTACAATTTAAATGTTGTGCCAGAAGTTGGTAACGTGCTAGATCCCTGGATGTTCTTGTTATATTGAGAGAGAAACGTATAAACTTTAAGCACTTATTTTATATTTTCTTTCAACAATAGATTGCAACTTAACGTAATTTCGGTTTGTAATAATGAATAATACAAAGGTACGTAAACCATTTAAACATACACCGTACCATTTCAGAATATTGTGTTATACTATAGTTTTGCTCTGAACATTGAATGTTACTATGTATTTTTAGTTCCTTCGTACAATTTTGTATTATAAACCAAAATTAGATTTAGTTGCAATCTATTGTTTAAAAACAACCTAATGGAAGTGCTGTAAATATTTCACGTTTCTCTTTCGTTATAACGGACACATCCAGGTTGGGTCCCATTACCATTTTCTGGTAAAACTTGTAAATTGTAATGCTCCACACACGTACTTGGAGTATGTCCAGCTTTTCAACAATACATTGTATCTAAATGTAATTTCGGTTTGTAATACTTGCTAAGTAAAGCGAAGTAGTGTAAGCTACTCAAACATACACAGTAACACTTTAAAATACTCTAACACTAAAAAGTTACACCAAACGCTGAACTCCCTTACGCACATTATGACAACTAAGTAGGTTGGTTTGGATCCGGGATCTTGACGTATCGCAGCAAAATGGCCGACATCTATGTCACACTAATATAGCGTATTGGCCTATTTAATATTTGGTGCAGCACAAACATCATTAATTCCGCTTATTCTTCTTTATTCTTTTAGTTTGCTGCTTTATGCGGCGAGAATAGTTCATGACATACCTACTATCGCCAACAGTTGACATGAAATAATAGTATATGCCTAAATTTAATAAGTGAAAAAGTTGAATCAAGAGCTGTGATAAAGTATCTTTGTTTATCACCTTAAGAAATTTATGAAGACATTAGCGACTCACCCAAGGTTTGCACGGGTAGTAGAGTATATTATACGCCGCGGCGTGGGGGTGATCGCATCAAACGAGTCCCGTTATGGGTGTGTGCGTTAATTTTCGCTATAACTCCTAAGATATCCAGGAGTCCAAAGAGATACAAGGGTTTCAAAAATGCTAACGGTAAAGACTTGAAACGCTAGGTTATTGCGGAGGCAAATTTTGTGATTACTAGTAAAGATCCCGATGAATTAGGGCGAAAATTTCTTTCAGAATGGTGAATATTAGGTGCGCATCTCTATCAACCACGCTAAGCAGATATGGAGATTGCACATCAACCATTAGCACACAAACGGACGATACATAGGATGTTATGAAACGTATCATATGTCAGGGTTATTGCCAACGATGGCAATATAGTACGTCTATTTTTGTGATAGATTTCGAAAGCTATATTAATGGCTCGTTTTAGGAATGCGATCATGGACGATCATCGATATTTTAGCGAACTGTATGATTATGTAAGATAATATTTCCTTAGAAAGATCGCCGTATCTTGAAAGCACTGACAAAAAATTATAAGTCTGACGTTTAGATTACACCTGTAATCTTTGTCAAAGACGAAGAAACTAAAAATTTGCCTGACACAAGTTCAAACAAAATTTTGAAAGTAAATAAACAAATCACCAAGGAAGCGAGACGTCATAGAAACCACGTGCCAACCTGATAGAAAAGAACCTAATGACGAAAAAGGAACTACCTAACTACTAGATATACACGAACTACTTGATAAAAAAGATAACTACACAATAGCTTTCCAAATGTCACCTAACTAATAATTTCCACAATACCTATTAAAATTATTAGTATTTCTACAAATTTCTATAGCTTCTTTTATTAGACGTTTATGATAATATTTTTCTCCATATAAAATTTTTGTTTTATCAAATTCAATCATGTGTTTAGTCAAATATGAGTGTTCAGCTACGGAAGATTTACCTATCTGTTGCAGCCTAGTAGGACGTATGTGTTCTTTCAAACACGTACCTACTTTTCTTTTAGTTTGACCTATGTAACATTTGCCGCAAGAACAAGTAATTTTGTAAACATCTTCACTCTT
The DNA here is from genome assembly GCA_025024175.1 of Rhyzopertha dominica. Lineage (NCBI taxonomy): Eukaryota > Metazoa > Arthropoda > Insecta > Coleoptera > Bostrichidae > Rhyzopertha > Rhyzopertha dominica. The sequence goes on from QCXZ01000003.1 coordinate 60,628,152, forward strand.
TAAATGTACTTTGTCTTTAGTAGAATTTAAAATTTTATTTTAATTATTATATGTACTATCAACAACTAAAATATCGTGTTTTCTAAGCATCCTCTTGAATTTTTCCGAAAGGCCTTGTACATAAGGCAAACTCAACTTCATTTTACTTTGTCCTGGCTGAGAATTTACTTGATTTGGATGAGCACTTTTATTAAAAACTGATCAAATATTCTTATTGCTATAACCATTTCTCACTAGCGCTGATTTAAGATGATATATTTCTTTTTATAAAGAACTTTCGTCTGATATCCTTTGTGCTCTAACAAATAACGTCCTTATAAGACTATTCTTTTGAGAGGGGGGGTGGTGAGATGTGGCATGTAATTATCTGTCTGTGTGTGTTGGTTTTCTATACACCTTGTGTCCTAACTGCCCAGTGTTTGTTCTGTAAATTTGGACATCCAAGAAAGGTAAACTGCCATTGCTTTCTAATTCCATAGTAAATTGTATGTTGGGATTTTGACTGTTCAAATCATTTATAAACGTACCCAACTCTTCTATACCGTGGGGCCAAATAACAAAAGTGTCATCTACGTACCTATACCAACATTTTGGCTTAAACTGAAAACTGTTTATCGCTACCTGTTCAAAATTTTCCATAAACAAATTGGCTACTACAGGACTTAGAGGTGATTTTTGTTCATAAAAATTATCGTTCCATAAGAAATAAATAATAAATCTTCCATAGCTGAACACCCATATTTGACTAAACACATGATTGACTTTGATAAGACAAAAATTTTACATAGAGAAAAATATTATCACAAACGTCTAATAAAAGAAGCTATAGAAATTGGTAGAAATACTAATAATTATAATAGGGATTGTGTAAATTATGAGTTAGGTGACAATTAGAAGGCTATTTTGTAGTTATCTTTTATCAAATAGTTCGTGTATATCTAGTAGGTAGGTAGTTCCTTTTTTTTCGTTAGGTTCTTTTCTATCAGGTTGGCACGTTGTTTCTATGACGTCTCGCTTCCTTGGTGGTTTGTTTATTTACTTAGGCAAATTTGGAGTTTTTTCGTCTTTGACAAAGATTACAGGTGTAATCAAAACGCCAGACTTATAATTTTTTGTCAGTGTTTTCAAGAGACAGCGATCTTATATTATGGACGATGAAAGCATTCACCCTTGCATGATTATGTAATTAGAAAAAAAGCACCGACCATGAACAACACCTCTTTATCGAAAATGTTATTAAACTATAACGGCTAACTCAATTTGTCATCGTTAATTCAAGTGCATGTAAATGTAAGGCGAAAAGAAATAAATGTATGGGTTACAAAACGCTAATTTGTGCAAAGCAGCAAATGATTATTCATAATTCCACATTATGTTCATAATAGTGCAACCTCCCATTGATTGTCGTGTTACTACAAGAACCACCTGTTCGTATACCTACGCGCGCCGGCAAAAAGAAAGCATACGCTGGCTAACGTGTGCAGAAGATTTACTCCATTAGTTTGCGTAATAATTTTTATAGCTTGTTGACCTCGCGATCCTGTGTCAAGCCGAACTTCGCTGGTCTAACACTTTTTTCTAAGGGTTGAAACCCTGGCTAATTAATTCCATCAAAGCTTCAGTGAACACATTCAACAATATGAGGCATCAATCCCTTTGTAAAGTTTGTGCTTTTCTGGCAGTGACTTCTCCAGACCAAATATGCCACAATCTGGTGGATGAGTAAGGTGAATTGAATGTGGTACACAAAAATATCGTTTGCTTTACAGGCTTCAATAAGTCGTATGAGCTGTAACATAAGTGATGTGCAGGCCTTGGGTGAATTTAAACTGTATTCATTATACTTGCTGCCTTCTTGGCATTTTAGATCAAATACGAGGTGGGCTTTCGACGTGAGATATAACACGTATAAAAGAAGCAGTAAAAGAAACGTTAAATAGAGAAAGGTGACCTCTCTCGCCAAATAGGAAAGCTGCGATTGACAACTATGAAAAGGCAATTAAGAAAACAAAGAAAACCGATCGTAGTAGCAAAGCTAGTAGTAACAAATGTCCAAAAGCAGCAAAAGCAATAGGAAATGCCTGGAGCTTTATAAAAAAGTTCTCGAAAGGCCAAAAGGCGAACGACTCAACTACACGATAAAATACCGCAGAGAAAGCAACAGGAATTTCAATAAATATATCCCGATAAAATAGTGGATACAAAAAATGGAAGACGATAATAACAAGGAACCAAGAATCAATATCATTGATAAAAGAGACCACTGGCCGATAAGCGAACCATTAACATTAAAGGAGTTAGATCGAATATTAAACAGCATAAAAGCAATAAAGTACAAGGCCTAGATAGAATAAACCAAGAACTAATAAAGTATGGACCTGAAATAATAAAAGTAATAACAATAGCTTAGCTTCTAAATGAAACTCCCCAAGATTGGAACACCACGGTACAAGTCAAGAACAGATCAGTGGACGATCACATGTTCACAGTAAAGCGCATACTAGAAGAAAAACGGAGAGAATGTATGCAAATGTGTTCGTCATGTCTAAAGACCAAAGTGTATTCAATATGATAAATCACCAATCTGTACTAGAGATCCTGGTAAAGAAAAAGGTCCTCCACTACCTAATTAACAGAATAACGAAAGCCTGTCTACACGAAGACGAAGATACAACGATACAGTGGTTTGGCTAAACAACCCCGGTAAAACAAAAAAGAAATAAAGCAAGGATGCGCCATACCACCACGAATATTTACAATTGTCCTAGATGACATCATTCAAAGAACTATCGCACCAAAAAAATATAATAGACAAGGCAATAAAATAAAACTTCCTTTTATAGGGTACCTACTGGCATATGGAGATAAGAAAATATTTGACCGACTTTCTAAAAAACGTAGAAAATGGGCTAACCATAAACTACAACAAAACCACTGGCATGATAAGAGACGCCTTTAGTGAGAAAATGTTAATGACAGGTACTTTATACAAACTAGGGAGATGAAATATAAGGTTGGCAAACAAAATAATATATCTGGGAACCTACATAACAAGCAAATTCAGCCGCAGAGAAACAAGCAAACAGGGCACAAAAACCGTGCATAGAGTGACAAGAGTTATACTACCATTTGTAGAGAAACACAAGCCGGAATTTTGCATCTTAAAAATATATACACATCGGTAATCCTGTCCATCATAACATACGCCGTCAAAAGTGCCACTATTACCAAAGCTAATATAACAAGCTTGAGAAACGCAGAAAGAAATATCGTTCAATTTCTGACCAAAGCTGTTAACGAAACCGAAAATCGAGGAACAACTCGTAGAGAGAAAACAATCACAAAAAGAATAGAATTATATGTAATGAAATATTGGGAGCATATACCATATACTACAAAAAGCGTGGAAAATGAACAGTAACAAGCTCAAAGTAGGATGACCGTGCTACACGTGGAGAACAATCGTAGAGGGAATCATAGCAAAATGAAACATAATTGAAGAACAGTGGTCAGAAATCGCAAAAGACAAGAAAACAATAAATAAGGAAGTCCTAAAGCTGTATATAATCTCAGTCAGCAGCTGCTGTTTCGACGAAGAACAAGAATAATGCAGCCGAACTAAGTTACCATCCAACACGGAGGCTAATAAATAAATTTCCGCTAGTTGGATGCACCCTGAAAACCTAGTCTAGTCCCCAAAATTAATATTGTGTAGAAAAACCCCTTTGATAAGATCCTAATTCTAATATCACATGATGTAAATCTCTTTATATACTAATGTAAGAAAATTTTATTAAGAAAGTCATTGAAAATAAATTTATTTATATAAAAATACCTTCAACATCGTTCTTTCGATACCTTTATCGACGAAATAAATCTTATATTAATTAATAACATTTTTTTTCTTATATAACAGAAATTTTTCAAATAGGTATAGATGGCTATGCCGTGGGATCACCTGCATACAGGGCAATTGCACAAATCGCTGTGAAAGAGCTTGAGAGCTTTTTAAATATGTGGAAGATTGAACTTTAAAGCTAAAAAAAAACTAAACGAAATCTCCACAATATTGAATTCTTGCTACTCAGTTTCTCAGATCTCACACTTATCAAAACTGACTACCATATAAAAACAAAAAGGTGCACCAAACTCACATTGAGCACTCGCTATGCGAATTTTGAATCTTTTAGATACAAAAGAAATGTCGCTATATGTGTAATAAACAGAGCGATACAACTAATAACCCCTGAATTTTACAATGACAATCTAGGCAAACCTAATCTGTCACATTTTAACAGAGTTCTTAACTTCTTCGAAGTGGGTTCCTTGATGTTCTCTGATTTAGCATATGCCTTTTTTGTCAGATGTAATCAATTTTTGAAAAAAAGATAAGGGTTTAAAAAGTCTTCAAAAAGAATCCGCGTTTAATAATACTGCATCGCGTTATTATCATCGGCAAGACGGACCCCACGAAGGTGATCTTTTGAATTTAGAAATAAATGATAGTTTATGGGGCTAGATTTAGATAACACAACCAAAGGGAAAGGAGAAAACACATTGGATGAGGGACGACGTCACTCAACGTCCGAAAAAAAGTCGGCTTTGTTGTTGGTCGAATATTAGGAGCAATATTTTTTTAAGGAAATCTAAATGGTGCCAGTTATTTGGAATTCTTGCATGAGGAATTAGTTCCGAATTTGGCTGTTTTGTTTACTTGCCTTGTAGAAAGTGTTAAATTGAATATAGAAATATCAAGCAAGAATTGGTAATCCAGGCAAATGTATCGGTAACAGGAGACGCTTTAAATGGCCTTCCAGGTCTCCAGACCTCCCTCCTATGGAGTATTCTTTGTGGAGGTACTTAAAACGCCAGGTTTTTTTTTAAATTAAACCGATAAATGTTCAGGAATTGAATGAATTTCTCCAGAACTTATCAGTAGTTATCAAAATAAAATAAACATCTTGCAAATGAAATAAAATATTTTGCCATTAAATTCCATATCTACTCGTAATTCGGAATACAAATGAGCACAAGTTGCAGTTCAAGTTGTAATTTTTGCTTAGCTCAATCAATATAACTTAGATGTTCTTGAATATTCTGCGCCATTTCGTTAATTGGCTTTCTCAAATACAAATCGAGAACTACCGTATGAATGTTACTAATTTCATTAAATCTAGATAAGTGTGCAAGAAAACGTTTTCCGCGAAGAAGCGGCACCATAATCTCTTACTGCTTCGTGCCCTCGTTATCACATTCGGAAGTCATACCATCGTGCTAACGCAATTAACGTGACTGGATTCACATTGGGAAGGCATCGAACCGCGAATGCGCTGATGCAAATCACCTGGCCATGGATTGGGCTGAATGAAAGTAAAACTGGTGTCGCAAACCGCGAATTGAACGGTCGCTGTTCACAAAACGTAATATCGCGGTTGATGGTATTTAAAAATCATTGGACGGCGTAAACTCGTTGATTTGCTCTTGCCCTGCCACCATATACTTACGCGAATGTTCTTTAATTGCAATTAAAAAAAATGTTTATTGTAGCTCGGCAGGTGGTACTGAATGTTTCTAATTAAATAGAGCGTTTAAAAGGACGTTGTTACATTCTATTTTCTTAGATACCCGGGGATATAATCGGTTAAGTGGATATTTCCTGTAGTTTAAATCATTACCGATAAAGTACCTACTTCTGTTCTTGTTCTGTACTACATGGAACGTAAATTAATGTAGTATTCTCAGTAGAAATTAATATCTAATGAAGCTAGATTAAAAAATAAATGGCACAAAATTGAAAGCTTTGTGGGATGAATTATTTTCAAGGATAGCGGTCTTTCGGTTATAAATGAAGTATTATTTTATATAAAACATATTTTTTACTATTGCGTTTGTTAATTTTGCCCTGAAAGTAAATGCCAGTTCGTTAATATTACATTTGATCTAAGTAGCACCCATTATTTCAGATTTTGTGTAAATTTTGACGCATTTTGAAAATCGAATAATCGCATAATCTGGTACAGCATCAAATTTTCCTTCCGCTGATATCAAGTTGTTGTTACCTATCACCACCGGCTTTTTAGATAGTCGAGATTTTTTCCGCAAATTTTAAATGAATGACGTTCGGCCTTATATGTTTATATTATCACAGAAATGTCTTTTGCAACTGTCATTTATTTTCCGGTATTATTCCTAATGCATAATACTTACGTATTCTGATTATGGGTGTTTTTAACTTGGTAGCAGTCACGCTAGCAGATGTGATAGCAGCTTAGTGAACAATAATCAGGGATATATTATGAAACCCAAAACAAGTGACCAATGAAACAATATAAACCAATTAAAACATCACATAACAAAACAAACATAAAATTATATTAAGCTGAACTTTGCGTATTTCAGCGATGCCATGAAACTATTCTATTGAATAAAAACAAACATTGGTGTTGTTATTATTATTATACAGGATGTTTCACGAATGATAATGACCCTGACGAAATTAAAAATGCAACCCAAAATGCATTTGCAGAGGTAACATTGATAATTGTTTTTCGTCTTAAAAAATATAAATCGTAGAGAGCTGTATAAATTCGTAAAATTTGACGTAAACTTCAATCATTTGCTTTAAGTAAACTCGGTATTGTAAAAGAAATTTTATTTTTTTAATGTTTATTTAATAACATTAATGTAATAAATGCTGAAAATGTCGCCCTCCGCTATTTTCACAAGCTTGAATTCGTGCCCAAATCGATCTTTTAACATGCATTAACATTTCTGGAGTGATGGATCTACATGCATCACGTATTTTATTTTCTAAATGTTCTACAGTTTCAATTAGTGTTTGGTATACTAGCTCCTTTACCATTCCCCACAGAAAAAGATCCAAAGGAGTAAGGTCCGGGCTTCTCGGGGGCCAAGGATTAATTGAACCTCTTCCTATCAATCGGTTAGGTAAAACCAAATCAAGATGATTTCGCAATATTCTATGATAATGCACAGGTGCCCCACCTTGTTGGAACCATAGATCTTGTCTTACTTGTAAATTTACATTTTGGAGAAGTACCGGTAAAATGTTTCTTAAAAAAATTAGATAAGTATTGCCGTTTAAACTATGGCGAAAAAAAAAACAAGACCCAACAATTTGATTCCCCAATATTCCGCACCAGACATTCGTCGAGTAGATAGTTTGAAAATGTCCTTCCCGAATCCAATGTGGATTTTCTTGCGCATAATAATGCATGTTATGTTTGTTAACTCCACCATTATTAGAAAATCTTGCTACAAAAAGCCAGTCTTCTAGGATAATTTGTCTCCTTTAAGGCCTGAACCAATTGCAAGTGATACGGATGATATTGATTGCCTTTAATTATTCGGTATACTGAAGACAAACTAATACCGTTTGCTCTTAAAACTACCCTATCATTTCAGGACCTTTCAGGGCCTGTTGCTGTTCTTTCTCTTGATTTTTTCAGTGATGGCCAGTTTGTCCTTAAAGTTAATTCAGGTCTCTTGAAAACTGTATCGGCAGGAGCTCTTCTATTTGGAAAACGTTGTCTGTATAAACGGGCAGCAGCGGAAGCATTTTTCTTGCATTCACCATAAATCAAAATCATATCCGTTTTTTCATTATTTGAATACATTTTGACTTTTCATAAATACAGTGACAGGAACCATAGCGCATACCCGTCATGGACTCCCAATTTATTTTTGAAATGTAAAATAACCACATTGGCTATGAGAATGTATTTTGGGTTGTACTTTGAATTTCGTCAGGGTCATTATCATTCGTGAATCATCCTGTATTATTGTTATTATTATTGTTATGTTCGGGGCATATTTGAACGCATTAAGTTCTAAATTCATGCAAAATCATAGATTCGAATCGATACCCAAAGGTTAAAATTTGCCTGCCGTATTTACCTACTAATCGCAGAACCGATATAAATATCAGGGTTACTGATTTTTAACCCATTACATTTAGATACCCAAATATCACACACGTTTGCAAGATTACTGTACTCACCAAGGAATGTTTTGAGGTCACCAGCTAACGATAATGATGTTCGCAAACAAGTAGGTTATATGTCATTATAATGGTAAACATACCTGTAACAGAAACAGAATGTCAAATTATATAACACGGCAGCGATTTACATAATCATCCAAATATATCTTAAGACTTTATTTCTCCTGTATTTACGAGTGCACCAGTTCCATCAGGATGCCGTTTGAATGCTAATAAACGACGCTGTATTATGTAAATGCGTGCAGCTGTCATAAATTTCATTCACTTCGAAATATGCTGAGCACCACTAAATTTCACGTTAAACGAATTTACTTGTGGAAATTGACTTAAATCTGTTTTATTGATAAGCGAATCCTAAATTTTATGCGCGTTTACAGTATTTGTCCCCTCCTGATATATCTTACTTCACATTTTCCTGGACTGTACTTGCAGCTTTTATCCTTAACAACTTTTTCTGCTTTCTCCTACTTAACACGACATCTGCTTCGTAAAACACTTTTGTTACTAGATCGTAAATCCTGAATTTAATTTCTTAATCCACTCATCTGGTCAGCACGCTTCAGCAGTGGTTATCTAAACTACTACCTGAAAATTTGCATTCAAATACTAAATAACTGCATTCGTTCTCGTTTCTACACGCTTAACCTTTGCACATTCACCGGGATATTAATTTTGTTCTATTCGATTTACGGCTTGATACAGTTTCGCTAATATGGTAATGCAGAGACAGAGGGGATTTTATTCGCTCCGTTTAATAAAATATCAATTTTATGAGTTGTACGCTAGAAACCTAGAAAGAAAACAGCACTCTAACGGTAATTAACTTTTTGTGAATAGATAAGGGTGCCGCTGTAAAGCCGGTACGCTTTTGAGTTTCTTGTGCACCTTCCACATTTAATCCTCTTGATTTCTTGCATGCCAGCTATCAGCAAGTTAATATCGGACATAACATATTAGAAATTTACATTCAATTAGCGCACATCTGTGTTATGGGAATATCAATAATGCTGATTGAATATGTATTGCATTAGTGGTAATCCCATCACCACGTTTTTAATTCATTGTAATCCCTTGTTTGACTTGTAAGCAAATATTAGAAACTAATGAAGATAAACAAGCCATTCTTAAATAATGCTACGATCAGTTATTTTCATTAACCGAGACACTACAAAATCTTCTTTCTTGGTGCTGTGGGTAGTATTCATTTTTGTACTGCATTTTTTTTGTATACAGATCATAATAGTATTCTTGCATAAAAATAAGAAAAATAAAAAATATATTCTTTAAGACCAGAAATGATGTTTAATTTAAATCTGCAAATACTTGCGAGAATATGCATGGTGACATCACAAATAAGTAGGTACCCAAAAACTTAAAAAGTTCCCATTTCGACAGCTAAATTGTGTGCCTACGTTCATCTTTTATTTTAATTTTGGCAACGATTATTAGTTATAAAATGCCTTCCGCTACGTCATTTGTGACGTCAACCAATATGAAAGTGTTTCCCATGACGTCAAGACATACGAAAAAACAGCTGATTATTTTGTGTCATTTTAATTTTGTCTTTTGCATGTACAGGCATGTTCTGTTTTTAACTGACACATGTTCCTTTGCTTCTGAATGTTTGTTTTCTAAACTGTTATCAGTCTAAGAAATATAGCGCTAGAATACAGAGTGGTACTTTTTTGACATCAAGTTAAATAAAATGGTGATTTTTTTTTAATTTTAGTGAAAATTCCAAAGAAATCTTGTCCCGTATATTGGCAACGGATATTTAAACAAAATTTCACTCTTTTAAGTGTCCTTATTATAATATATATAAGGAAGCAATCCATATGAAGACCGCACTATGTTTTGCATGTTTATGCTAAATCTTTTAATAACAAACACTAGACCTATAATAATAGTTTGTTTGTGCCACGATTTTACATGGTCCTGCTAATTTCGTCTCCCCCTTCTCTTTTAAACTGTTAAATACCAACAGCATATTATGCATGTGCCTTGCAAAAACGTCAATTGGTTAGGTTTTCCCCAAAGATGATGATAGAGTTACCACGCACTTTGATGACATAAAGGCTCTATCTTGTTCCACTCGTAAAAGACCAGTTATTTTTAAGTTTTTATTTATTTTAATTTATGAGTACGGATTACAAAGTAAACTAGTAAAGCAGTTACTAGTTTTACAACCCTATATACATATGTATTGAAAAAGTATTGCCAGCTTTGAGCAAGAATCGAACCCGGGACCTTTTGTTTACTAGTCAAATGTGCTAACCTCTGTAACATGAAAGTCCCATTTAAATTCCAGGTCAAAGTGGTACACATATGTCAAAGTTTATGACATGCAACGTTACTGAACGCCGTCTAAGTTAATTTAAAATAAATTCAGGCAGTTATTATCTTTAATCTTTATAATGTAATTGGTATTTATCATTAAATAAATGACAAACATCCAGGTGTGAACTTTGTCGGTCTCCATAGTTAACCACCATTAGGATTTCAGTTGGTTCAGTTTCACTAGTTTCGCCAAGATTGTAAATTTAGATGAAACTGCTGATATTGAATTAACTGTTTAACTTATTGAAAGTTACTTCAATCTGATATGAAAAAAGGAAAAATCTTAGATCACTTTGCCTATTTGTAGAATTATAATCGATGATTAAGAACAAGTGCTGACATCTGTAGAAATTTATTTGAAAACACAATTTTTAACAAATATTTTGTTATCAAATCGTACTATAAATAAACATAAGGTTGTTTCAAGGATTACACGAGCATTAAAAATTCGCAAATCGTGTGATCGCCAGATAAAGGTATGGATGGTACCTTTTTCTGTCTGCATGTGTGTATCTGATGTTACATCATTTATAGCATTGATGGGCAAAAGTCCAAAAATCTTGAACCAATGTTAATATCATTAGCTCTTTTAAAAAAAATTGTAAACACCAACAGTCTTTGCAGAAAGGCTTTTGTTTGACTGACATAATGTACTTCTACGATCCTTTTAACACATAATCTACAATTATCAAAATAGGGGACTATATGGACTACACCTAGAATAATGAAATAAGTTATTTTCGTTCATATAACTATTAAACCCAAAAAATGTATTTTCAATGGGACAACAAGAATAGTTGGGTATTGACTCAATTATATTGATGATTTACGTAATATGTAGTTGGTACCAATGTTACCTACGAGATGAATTACGTCTTAGCTAGTTAATCAAAATTAAAGCTTAAAACTGTAAAATTTGTCACACAAAAACAGATGAATATCCTTTGCCGCTTTTAATCCTCGATTTTTGCCTTTTCCACTCCACGGTCCAAATGACATTCTTTTAATGCGACATTGGCTCGATACCATCGACAGTTTAACCTGAATGACCAGCCGGGTGCTGCTCAACAGGCCGAAAAGCAGACAGATCATTAGCATGTATTGAGATAAAAGTAAATCGCTTCCGCATCTCCAGAAAACAGGACCCGAACTCCTTACGTAATGACCGTGATTAAACGCAATCGGGTAAAACAATTGCAACAGCCAACACAACGCCCACTTGATCGACATTGTAGAAGTTGGAACGACGCAAAGAAGTGGAGCATTAGTCGAAGGAAATTTCCTTCGTGGCAGCTAATCAGCTTTAGTTTTGTTTTTGTTTCTTTTAATAATGAAAAAATAGCAACTTGCGCCCATATTTCGGAAACGAGAGCTGACACGGAGTTCAAAAAATTCCAGAAAATGCATTTTAATTGCTCATGCATAATTTCAGAAAAATCGGTCGAACAGAACCTGAAATATCCTGCTGGTTCCATACTTCTTAGCGACCTTGTATAGTTATGTTATTTCGATATGGAAAAGTTTATTTGTATATCGCAAAAATTGTTTAACGATCTGCATAAAATCCTTGTCCACGAGAAAGGGACAGTTCCCGTTCAACTTCTCGTAAAGTTTCCTTTTTGGACACCACATCCGAGGAACTGATAACATTTTCTTTACAAAAAAAGATTAAACTGATTTCCGGTAAAAAAAAGCTGCGATCGAATTCCTGCAGTTGTGCCAAACCGATAAAATTCTTTATATTCAGCATCTTGGGTCTGTTTTAGATGTATTCACATGTGGTATATTGATTTTTGCGATTTGTCCATCCACTGCCGGAGGAAAATGAGGTAGACGTCTACCTCATTTTACTTTTGTTTGTCATTCCAAGGCTTCTAACGTCTGATCTTTATGTGTATTTGCGCCACTGCTGCCACATCTATTTTAAACTCTATTTTCAAATAGTGTTTCTAAGGCTTCTTCAAGTTGAAGACCAGGAAATGCATTAGTTGGCATGCTTAAATCGGTAAAACCCATTCTCATGCAATAGCCACACATTGCCTCATATGGTGAACGTTTAACAATACGTTCATGGCAGACTCGATTTTTCATGGCCTTCATGTACAAGCTTAGTGTCAGATTCGTTTCCATCCAGATTGTTATCACGTTTTGAATGTCTTGATTGGCTAGCTAAACTGAGCCCTGCGGCTGGCTAACTCCACATGGAACAGCTCAGAAATAATAGAATTTGAACATTCTCGTCCGTTATCTGAATGGAATATGCCTGATGCTGCTAAGTAAAAATGTCAAGGGATTGATAATCTGCTCGTATTTGCTCTGCTCGCTTACAATGAAGGGAACCTATCATTTAGGTACCGAAATCGAGTGATAAAGTCTGAAATTTCTATTTCACTAGAATTCGGACATTTACGATCAMACTTTGGCAAATCCTACGATTTACGTGTTACACCGTCTACCACTTTTCTGGGTTTTGCAGTAACATATTATATAGCTTGAAAAGTCTCAAAATAACTGTTTTCTACACTTTGAACTTAATATATGAACCAATAAAATTATTCTTTCGTGAAGTATTAACATTTGACAAAGTTTCAAATGTAATTTCCTTAAAAATGTTTTAAGTTTCTTACAGCAATATTCCTTAGGTTGTTACAGGAAATTAATTCTGTACGATGCATGTGTACTTCAGAAACGTGCAGGCACATAAAAATAAAATATTTATTCTCGTTATTGGTGCCGATCTTACTTTTGTATTTTGCCGGAACAGGATTTGAGCTGTCCGGAAATAGCCGCTGGCGATATACAAGGGACTATTACACAACGAAATATTCCACCATTGCAACCAGTCGTGCGTATATATTAGGTTCTGAACGAGTGAGGATTGTTTTTTTAGCCACCTCTAGTTATACAGCTTTCCCCTAAACTTGTAGAGAAACACTATAATAGATCGCAGAACTCCATTTTATATTTGAAATGAAATGTGAATATGGTAGAAATGCATTTTGAGAATTGAATTGTGATGAGGAATGATCATGTTAGCTTTTTACATAGCATCACTCTAATATTAATTGGGTAAAATTATACACTGGATATTTTGTAGGCTATACTACGATAGTAAACTTGGTATCTTTTTTGTTTCAGGGGCTTACTATACTGTTTGGAACAGCGGCATTCTACTTACTGCTGAAATGGGTAAGTATATACCTATATACTTCGCGGGTAAATAACCATCTAAACAAGATCTAGTTTTGTTAGGTTTACAAATGAGCTAGAAAATAATTGAAAGAAAGGAAAGCATTTTCTAAAACCTAATAAGATTTATAACACATTATGGTCATTATTTTCTCTAAATCCGTGTATTTTTTTCCTTCATATCGATCTTTCTGAGAATATAGAAGGGTTGTCTCGTTTTGCATCACAGCTATGTGCCTTGAATTTCTAATGCATTTCTTGTGTATTAAACCGGCATTCTCTCTCATAACAAGCTTGATACTTGAATAATCGTTTTTAGTATTATGTGATAGCAGATACAGATATGTGCCAAATATGCATAGTCCAGACTTTTTTGTAACAGTAATTCCCCATTCCAAGCTTCAGTTTATTCTTCCTGTATGGCTATGACTACTCTAAGAAATCATCGTCAAATTTGTTCCCGCAGTAACCTGGCGGACTCATTTCTAATCTGTTCTTAGCATTCTTGGAACCCAAGGTGAAATGACCTTATTTAAATTCACCTCCCTGTTCAAAATTTATTTTTGAATATTTTCATCGTAATTTCTACTTATTACTTGTGTGTAATTTTCTTTTATTGTTCTATACCATGATATACACAAAATTAATATTTTTTTTGGTTACCACAGTGTTTGGAGCTCCCACATCCGGTGTGGAAGGCGCAAAATAGAGTTTACTAAGTCAGGGTTTGATCATACAAATCGTTTCAAGTATGGGTATTTTTGTGAACAAAGAAATCGTCATATCAGTTTTTAAATACACAGTTGATAACAATAAAATCTGAAGAATTTTTTATGAAACTATGTTTTTTTTTCTACATAAGGCTGCAAACAGTATTGACTGTTAGTCTTAGGAGACCATTAGTTTTGTGGGTTTTTGGCAATCTTTACAACTTTGTCACTTTATAATTCCCTGATCATCTATTGTGTCTAAAATTACCTTTGCTGAACTTTAATCCGCTCTGATAGCATATCTCTGTTTAAATCTTTAACGGCCTTTATTTCCTTTATTAACCTCAAAATGCCTTAAAAGCACCTGAATTCGCAGGAGAAAAGGAGACCACTCATATCACTCAACTCGGTTCGTCAGGTTTGTGCTCAATATTCCGAGAAATTTCCGCAGAAACAGTAACCCTAAACTTTTATTTATATGTAGAGAGTTGCTGCTTGACCGGCATTAAAGGGGACAGCGAAAGAAACGAACAGTTATGCTATGTTCTCCTGGGAAGAGTCTCCTCGCTAAGCCGAAAACAGGAAACATTGATAAATCCGTGAAAATAGAGGTTCGGAATGTCATTTACAATTTGTGCGCTCAATGTACGTTAGCTACATTGGATTTTGGATTCACCTACTTAACTGTTCATATTTCTTTTGGGGAAATATTTCACCCTTCGCACGCTGCAGACTGAACATCAAGTAAGACAGATTTCGATATTAGCATTGGAAGTCTCCCAACAATTTTGCTGCATTTCGTACTGTAAGTATAAGCAAGAGGACAACCGAAAGGCACTGACTGAGAAATCAAACGCAGCGGTGAAAAGGGCGCAGTTCTTTAGACAGTACTTGGAGAACAAACACTCAAAGTTTAGTAGGCAACTAGTATTTCTAGACGAAACTTGGATTTTCTCAAAGAGGAGTCAAGTTCGGCAAGATTAAAACGTGAAAAGTGTCCGTTCAGAGAAAACGCATCTTTAATATTTGTCACCAAATTGAAGCTTGTTGATTACCACGGAGACATGAATGCTGTCATTTTTAGGAAGTTGATGGAAGAAAAATTAATTCCAAATTTAGAAGAAGCAGTTATCCTTGACTGGTTGAGGCAATGGTTCCCAAACTGTGAGCCACAGCTCACTGGGGAGTCGTGGCGGTTGTCCAGGATCGCCGCGATAATGTTGCAAACATTAATAATTGTACTCGTTTTGAATTGAATTAAGACAAGTTCCTAAGGAGCAGAGAGATTATATTACTGCAGAACTAAAATAAATAAGCTTTTTTAGTCATTTACCAGCTTGCCAGCCTAAACTAGATGACATTGTACAAAAGTTCTATAATGTAGTCTAGTTTTAGTTGGTTGTATTGTAGTTTCAAGAACAGAGTTGCACGATTTTAACTTATTAGCGATATAAAAATTAACCCAACCCAAATTGACAATTTAGCCTTTTTCTAAAACATGAAAAGTTCTCGTAAGAAACATTGGGGAAATACAGACGATTAGAACACGTTAACATGCTTGACCTGACGATTTTCTTGGAGTTTTCTGCAATTGGAGCTTTATAACTTCAAACTCAGATATGACTTGACCCTTTGGTTTCTTTTCAATATAAATTTTGTTCCTTAGCAGAAAAAATATTTCCAGTTATCACTAATTATGTTTATGGAATGGCTTCCTGGTATTTTGAATAGCAATATTTTATTCCTTTTGCATTGTTTATTTTTACCGTACATTATACGTTTGGTACATCTTAACAACTGGTTTCAATACTGGTGCTCCACTCGAATTTATTTCTGCAGAAATAGAGAATCTAATTGTTATTTTGCGATAACACTTTCAAAACGAAATGTTTTATCACGGTGTTGATCGAATTTTGTATTTCAACAAAAGACGAATATGCTCTTTTAAGCAAAGTTGGATTTTCGGCCGTTGTGGTTATAAAGAACAAGTATAGATCGAAAATAAGTTGAAAAATAAGTGGAAAATTGGGCAGTAATCAGCAAACTCATCCAACCCATTAATTTAATATCTAATTTTATAAAAATAAATTTAATGAATGATTTTGGTCTGTAATAATGCAGATTTCGTATGTCTATTATATTTTTTGTAGTGTATGAGTTTTATTTAGTTAATGTTAATGACTAAACCTGTTTGTATTAAAACTCTAAAAGTTTTGGGAATCTCTGGGTTAAGGAATAACAATGTTACTTGCAGTGTGGAAACAAGAAACTAGTGAATATGAGGTGGATCAGTTATTAAGGGAAAATGGACATGATGTTTTACGACTTCCGCCGAACTACTACGAATACAATGCTATTGAATTAATTTGGGCAGACACAAAAACCAATTATGACAAATACATGGGTGAATAGGGTTATGGCGATAAAGCAGTGTTGAAAATGTTTAAAGTTGCGTTAAACAGGACTACACCAGAAATTTCTAACGAAAAAATTGAGAAGATTAGTACAAACGAGTAGATATTATAAGAAAAAGTGTTGGAAACGAAAATGACAGTGATGAAGAATATATTTGTGTTTAAAAATTTGCGCTTGACAGTATCTTGGTCGTTGGGATTATGAATCTTTGTGGAATGTTTCTTATAAATGTACCTGTTTAATTTCATAAACATTTCATTACTTAGTTGCCGTCTAAAGGCACTCCCATTTTATTATTTATTATTTATATTTTATACGTTCTTGGTAAGAAAGATTATATAGTACCTAATCTAATTGACCAGATGAATTTTTATCTT
This sequence comes from Rhyzopertha dominica, assembly GCA_025024175.1. Classification (NCBI taxonomy): domain Eukaryota; kingdom Metazoa; phylum Arthropoda; class Insecta; order Coleoptera; family Bostrichidae; genus Rhyzopertha; species Rhyzopertha dominica. Next base: position 60,645,203 of record QCXZ01000003.1, read on the forward strand.
TAGGCTCTCCAAATACATTTTGAATTGGATGAATAACTGTATACCCAAATCGCCTAATATTTTAGAATTTTACCTATGTATTTAAAGGTACCACTCAGAAATAGCGCTCTGACTTCTTTTAACATTTATTGGCACTTGACTGCGAATGTAGCTGTATTTTTGTGTGGCGAACTGGAAGTTCCACAAAATTAGGATATTATTACCTAGCATTCATTAGAATAGGTAGTAGGTATGTAGTATTTTATACTTTACATATGCATTGTTTGTAATATGCTTTGGAACCTACATTAATAATCGGTCACAAATGCACCCGACATTTATGTCAACAATGCTAATCAGCCTGCACCTGCCCGAAAGCGCTGCCGACGACAACGTCGTATATCGGTAGTTTTTAGCCCGTTTGCCTTCGGAACAAGGCCGCTCAATTTTGAACTTAAAATGCAGTCTCTGAGCCCCATATGTAGAGTAAGGACTGTACGTTTAAAAGGTCGCTCGGTCGTAAGCAGACAGGAAATATTTTCTAGAACTGTGTAATCTGCCAGAGCTAATTTATTTTGCGACTGTCTGTAAAAATGTAAAGTCGAAGTTATAGCTGTAATATTTTACGTGACAATAGGTGTGAGTCCACACACGTATGGGCTCAAAACAGAATTTTGATTTGCATTTATCGCTTTTTTAACACGAGCGATAAATAAACGCGCAAGAAGGATTTTATTGCGTTTACAGTGCTTTCTGCACGTGCTGTAGTTGCTTAATTTGCGATGTGATGCATATTTAAGAAGATAAGTACTCTTTTTTCTGGTGCTCCAATTTATCAAAACAAATCTCTTTATTATAATAAGATAATAATAGTAATAATTATTATTTTATTTTCCTACAGGTTTAACACCCAATAACAGGAAAATTACTGTTAGAAAAATAACATGAAGTGTAACACATTGTTATGAGGACAAAATAAACTAAATAAATACATATTGAAATATTAATAATACCTTAACCCAACAAAATAAGCATAATATACAGGGTAACTGAAAACGTACTAAGAATTAACATATTTAACAATTTGGTTTAATATAAAGGATTTAGAGTTATAGTGTATATCGCAAGAACTACAAATAAAGTTAAAATTGCAGCACATAAGCACATCTATAAATAAGAAACCATATTAATGCCGAGTATTCTAGCCTAGTACGAATGAGACACCTACATAATAATTGTAAAGTGCGTAAATTAGTGAATTCCTTACAATTTCTATAAATTAAACCATAAGAATTGTATGATTTTGCAATTACCTATATCTAAGATATGGTCATTAAACGTAATCTTTGATCAAACATGACCCCGGGATTCTTAAACTTATTGATTCTACTTAAGACTTCATTATTGATTTGATATTGATACACTAATATATTATGTCTACGAGTGAACGAAAGCACATTGCATTTTGGAACATTTAAATCTAATCTATTTAGATCACACCAAGTTGTTAAAGCATTTAAGTCGTTTTGAAGGATCAAACAATTTAATGAGTCTGGTATGTCGTTGATAAATAGAAGAAACAAAAGGGGACCTAAATTGGATCCTTGAGGAACACCACCATCAAACGCCTTTCGAAAATCAGTAAATATGACGTCAACTTGACTTTGAGAGTCAAGTACTTCAGAAACAAATTATCCGAAGCAGGCCAAGTTGGTCACAGTGGACCTCTTGGGCATAAAGCCATGCTGAAATGGTGATATAAAATTATTAATACATTTGACAATGTTCTTATGCATTAAAGATTCGAAGACTTTGGCAAAGTTACAGATGAGTGAGATTGGGCAATAGTTTTCAATATTATTGATGTTACCTTTTTTTAATATAGGACATAAGTATGGTTGACTTCCAGAGCTCTGGAAATTTTGATGTTTGAAGTATAAGGTTGAAAATATAATACAGAAGAGTTGTAAAAATTGAGGCACAGTCTTTTAAAAGATTTTTATATACTAATGACCTGCCGAGTCTTTCTCCATTAATGACGACACAAAAACTTTAACATCCCATGCACTAGTTGCTATCTGATCCTCTCGCAAAAGGTGTTACACAATTAAATGTACATTTATACAGCGAAAATAACATTATTGTAGTTGCTAGTTAGGTTTTACTTATCGCTTTTGTTGGAGTCAAATGAACAATAGTATACCGACTGACTAAGTAAAAGCAACCCAAGCTGTTCTTAATGCAACTTATATAGCATCTTCAAGATCATGTTTTTGCGTCCATTGTTTCAGTGATATCAGAAGCAACCAAATATTCAGTACAAACAAAAAGCCACTGCATTTAAGCACGTTATTGTATATTTCTTAGTGCACTGTGTACTTCGCACCTGGTTTATTGGACTGAATTATAGCAATTATGTAACAGTGACTAATCTCCTACGATTAACATGTCAAAAAACCGAAGAAAAAATCAAATATAGCATTAACGGAACCAATTTTGTATGCATTCAACCAGAATATTATCCGAACGATATACTATCACCAGTCAACGGCTCTAGTGTGAAATAACTGTGATTTTTGCATCGCCTTTTGCAAGAATTCCATTACGTCCAACAAAAAAACAATCGTCATGGGAACCACGCTGACCGAAAGTGATTGGACAAAAGCGTCGGGGTTTCCTAACAATTCATAGTCATTTGTTTTGACTTGGCGGAACCGATTAATTCACGATTAACCATCGCAAACCTTGGTCTTCTCCTGCGATCGAATCTGTGCTACTAAGCCTGGCAGTGAACTCTCAATTTTAAGGACGAATCACCGATTCGAAGTCACTAATTAGATGAAGCGGTGTGACATTTAGCGAAACGAACGCCTTTCAGAGAGCAAGATATTTAGCTTCAAGCTTGTTGATCTGTTTCATTGAAGTGCAGTTAGATTTAAAAGCCTCTCCATAAGGTTCTGTCCAGTATGTGACAGTGCCGTGTTTACTACGTTTTCCAATAAAAAAGTTGGTAGATTTTTTATCAATTATTCAGCTTAGTTCGTAGTTGATGAGTAAAAATATGCCGACACTTTCATAAATTAAATTTTTCGTGTGGTTTACCACGTAATAACAAATTATTGTAAAAAAAGTTCAGTATCAATCATTAAGTATCGTAATATTTGGCTTCTGGAAATTATTCACTATTTCTAGTGATTCTAAGAAGTTCAGTTTGGTATACCTTTATCGCAAGGGTCCGGTTTCTAAACCATATGTTTTGCTGTATACACGCTATTACATTCGGAGCATGTTAATTTATAAACCCCTGACTTTTTTAAGTTTTATTTTTGGTGCTAATATAATTCCTGATAATGATATGAGGTTTATAGGCAATTTTGATTTGATGATTTTTATGTTGAAATACGGTAGTGATGTATTCCTTGTTTTTGTTTTTTTTTTTCAGAAATGTGGAAGATAAGATTAGTAATATCCTATGTTAATAATCCAGGAAGACTTTTATGTAAAAGAGTAAATCAYTTGTTCAAACGRTATACASGATTCTTAACGTTATGCCGTTGTGGAAGATTTTCATTCATTTAGTTTGGTACCTATGTTGATTTGTGGGAGGTTTCCACTAATGTTATTTGGAGGTTTTAGTTTTATTTTCGGATGTTTGATAGGATCTCCCTTTTACGGAAACATGTATTTTTGACCAGAAACTATATTTTAGGAAAAAATTCAATATTTTTTGTGTAAAATTGGACTATACGCAATACACGTTAAAGAGACCTTCGTTAGATATACAAGAGTGGGGAAATGAGTAGATTGTGAATATGTTTCTAACAGGATAATTTTTACCTGCACATGGCGTAATATTGTGTAATGAAATTCAGTTCGTCGTTTATTAAAATGTTGATTTTGGTTTCTTAACGTCTACACATTCCCATTTTACACCAAATTACTCATCCTTTTCCAGGGATAAGTTTTGAGGTTAAAAACATAAATTTTTGTAAAACGCACAATCTTGTAACATCCGAAAATAAATGGCTGGAACGTACGAATAAGTTTTGCACTTTTTAACAACACTGTTGGAACCCTCAAACAAAACAACATACCTACTACAATATAAACATTTCCAATCTCCTCACTCGTTATAAGAATCTCTATTGATCTTTCTAAAAAAAAACTGGCAACAATTGTCACCCAGTGGGTCAAAAGAAAAATTTTAATCGAATATAAACGTTGCTGTTAAATCAGAACTATATGATACTCTAGAACTTTGTGTTAATCGTAATTACATACAATTTGATAATAAGTTTCACGACAGGGCTGGCAATGGGGCCACCATTAAGTACACTGCTTTACATATTTTTTTATGTTAAAAAAGAAGAAGAATTCTTAATTTAACATAAAAACTGCCCAGTTACTGACCATCTATATATAAAAAAATTGTTACAGCAACATGTTTCAGAAAAATTCACTAACATATTTGAACAACAAAATTGTCAATAAAAATTGCCTGTAAACCTACGAATAAATTATCAAGAATTTCTTTAACTTTAAACATAAAACTGAACTTGTCACAAAGTCTGGAGCTCATAAATTAACTGACTCCGAGTGCATTATGTGGCAGACAGGACACAATTCTGAAACATCTAAGACCTTAAAGAACAATAAGGCAGAATCAATCACACACTGTATAAAAACCGCGCATAAGTTCTCAGAGATAAAAAAAACTTAAAAGCATTGCAGCATCGAATATTAAGATTCTTAATGAACAAGCGGAATTTCAATTAAGCCTTGTCGATTATTATTATACTGAGCCTTAGTCATTATGACGGGCATACCCAAATAGCAGTTTGCATTGTATTAGACAACCTAGTTATCCCCCTAAATGATTGAATACTATATAAGACGATATTGTAACGACCTTTATTAGAGGTATACAATATGAATAATATGATAAGTTCTTTAAAAATTTCCCTTCTGAGGCTATCCGTACTATTTTTGACTTATTTCTTGAATACAAATCACAGTTCAGTCTAAGAAAGTAGGCATAATCATTTTGATCACATAACGCTGAAGAATTTTCACAACGAAACCATATTTCATGCAAATTAGACGTTTTATAGAGGTAAGATGCTACTGTGCATGACAAAGATGTATAAGCCTATGCCTTGTATTATGTATAAAACAGTTTATTCCTATGGGATATATAACAAATGTTCCGTTGATAATGGCGATCTGCATTTCTTTCGTCCCTATCCAATCTCATTTATGGAAGAAGAAAATAACATCACGATAATTAATAGATTGTTAATCTTTTTAATAGTTAGCTAAGCATTCCGCACCGACACTATACATTTTGTCAAGAATTTTAAATGTTTCGAAACCCGTGAAAGGTATGAAAAGCATGCATGAGTATTAGCAAACTGAACAATTGGTGTAGGCACGTAAACTTTTGGGGTCATGATCAGACAACTGTAAATTGCTGGATACTCAAGTTTCCTTTAATTCTAAGAAGCCGCAAGCGGATCCTGGAGAAAAATTGCCCGACTGGAACTTTTCGATCTTTTTAAAGATTATCTGATTGTTTTAAATGTGTCCGCCATATTGCATTTACTATCCTAGACTTCATAAATCTGAATCCAGTTTGGTAATCAACGACGTCATATACTGAGGTTCAAAAAGATTTAATAAGCTTTGTCAGATATGTGCGTCATATTGGATTCGCCATTCTGAATTCAGTATCGTAGTCAGTAACCTCAAAAACAGATGTACAAAATTTCTAGAATTCCCATAATACCTTTATATTTTGGCCAGATTTTCAGATTTTCCTCTTGCAAGGAGCATTATCAGGACAGAAATATGAAATATAACGCGAGTGCAAGTAGAGCTTAACTAAATTACAAGAACGGGTGAAACGTCGACGCTATTCTCAAAACCGTATTGCTAGTTTTATGTATATATCTTTTCTTCAAAAAAAAAATGCCGAAATGGTCGAATACAAATGCCTACAGATTATTCAAACTGAAATAATTCAGCTAGACTTGAAATTACTTTTCCACTTCTGTTTTTTTCGAAGAAACTGTACAGTAGAACTTTGGGTATATCTACTGGATAGCCTTACATCTGTATGTTATTGTATATTGCTCGAATGCTGAAAAGCTTGCCCTTCTTTATAAAGAACTGGTAGAGAAATGGTCTCCGAGAGTCAAAACTCTTACTAAACGAAGGTTTTGGCGTCTTGGTTCTCCAGTTTGGTACAGTATTGTCCAACTGTTTTATGGTTCTATACATTTTCTTTAACTTACTGACTGTTAAAAATGATTACAAAAATATAAAAAAAACATGTAGGTTGTTTAAGCAGGGTTTTTTTTATCAGAAGCCTTGCCCTCTTCAGATTAAAAAACTAATATACCAAAAATTTTATTAATAAAAGATAATTATATTTTAATGTTACAGTTACGTAAGTTTCATATAAGAACAGACTTTTAAACGTAAATGAAGCACAATTAATTTATCGAGCACAACTAATTTAAAGTTCAAAAAGAAATGCAAGACTCACGATGACGTGATCTGTTATGCAAATCGAGCAACCGAATTGGAGCTCTACCATTCTCTGTATCATATTTCCCAACGACTTATTAGCACCGGCCCCGACAAGATTTTCTGTTTGACCGATATTGATATAATAATTAAAGCTACTTCCGAAACGACCGACTAATTTCGCCCGCTCTCTAAATGGCAACAGCATTTTGAGCTGTTACATTATTCTATGATATAATTATCTTCGAGGGCTTGTTTACGTATTACATGCACGTCTCGACGCAGTTCCTTTCACTTTTTCTAATTGGACGTAACAAATACTCCAGCAGCCGGGTACAGTTCCAAAAAGGAACAGGCTTGCCATATAAATTTTTCGCCTCGTTACAAACTGGCGCGGAAGGAAATTTTCACTCTCAGTTTTAGTAAATATTGCACGTGCATTTCTCAACACGTTTACAAGAGTATTGATGACATTTAGCGCGGGTGACTTCATCCTTACTAGCTTATATGAATTCCTCTTTTTCCAAGTATCCTCTGCATATCAAATTATTTGTTTCTTTTTCGTTTTTCTAATGTTGGGATAGGTTTCCTTAGGTTGATATATCTACTGTTAGTGCTGTCTGCTAACCATAGTGATAATGTTGAATTTTTTTGTAGAAATCGGTAGCCTAGGATAAAATAAAACACTTTTCAAATTTGCGCGACCATCGCTAATTACTTGTTTTTGATTGCCAACGCTTTTTCACTGCAGCGTATTTTTTTGTTCTCTTAAACTGCAACCGCTTGGTGTTTCTTTTATATGGCTTGATGAAAATATTATTGTAAAAAATTGTAATTTAAAATAAACGAGAAAAAAGCGTTTGAAAATAATTATACGAAAAGGTAAAGTGATATCTGGTTTACATTTTCATTTGCAAAGATGGTGAAACTGAATGAATTTAAATCGTAATGACAGTTGACTATAGAGATCGGCAACGTTCACTCCAAGACATTTTTAATTTATTTAATAGCGTTCATCACTATTGTCCAGTCTAGAGTGCCTAAATTAGTACAAGTTAAAAAAAGTGTAAAAGATATTCCAAGCTCCTGATGTCATCCGTTATCGGCTACAAATGAAGATTAACCTTTTCTTGTATTAGTTGGCGTTATCGATACGTTAATCACGCTACTGCTTTGGACAATAGTATTGATCATTGATTGTTCAAATACTAAAAAGGAACAAAAACAAACCCCAGAAAACATGAGTCAAATAAAGATGATCCTGATCGAAGGTTTGTGCGATGATTATATATAGAAACAACGACTATTTTATTTTCTAACGAAGCCTCTTTTTGCCTGCATGGATCTGTTAACAAACATAACTGCTGACGGTCTAATAAATACCTATTCGTTGGATGATGGATAGCATACACAATATTCTCAGAAACTAAATACAGATTGACAAGGAGCGCCAAACCGCGATGTCTGCTTTCAACAAGACAGCTCACTCCGCAACGTTTTGTAGTTAATGTCAGTCTGTATCTAAATAACATCTTCCCAAGTCGGTGGATAGGACAGGAACTATTATATGCCCTGCTATGCCGCCTGATTTACGTCTTTCGGTTTTTTTCTTCTGGGGTCATATAGAGTCTGGTGCGAAAGGAAAACCATAAAATTCGCTGGAAGCTAGAATCGGAAGATATACCGCCATAGTAGTGTAAAAGTGATGCAGAAATAAAAAAATTAAACGTCTTTAAATGTTTCTTGCTTTTTGCTCATAGCATCCTATTATTCACTTTATGAATGCTCCACCGAAATGCCTTGAAAAAAATTGAAAATTATGTTTATTTAATAACGTACACATTATTGGACTATAAAGGAAAACCTTTCACCATTAATTTTATACCGGAAATAGTCCAACTCCGTTAGTTATACAAATTTTCACAAAAAATACCATTCCCTTAGAAAGGTCGAGTTATTAGTGGCAATTACTATGTAAATGCGGTCAAAATTTAATTGTGGAGTTATGTGTTTTTTTCTTTCAGATAGCCGACAGATTCAAGAAATCGAAAATTATTAGAAAAATAATTTTGAACGTATAAAAGAGTATTTCACAATTATTTACATGGCAACGGTTGAGCTTGAAATTTTCATTGGCGAAGCTCATTGTAGACCCCGGTAAGTGCTATAAATATATGCGAATTGGGTTTATTGCTATGGTATACGCTAAATATATCCAACTCAGATTTGAATTTAGAATCAGTAAACATCTTAATGTATTTAAAAGTCAGTATCTGGTGCCATGTGCCTTTTTACTTTCCGAACGTTTTGGTTGGAATTTATATAGGTCTTCTCACAATGCGATCATGGTAACTGCGTCGCGTGCCATAAACCGATAATCACTACATGTTCTTCAGCAAATCAGCTGTGGTTTTTCTCCCGAATCGTGCGCTAATTGCACAATCGTGTTAATGACCTTGTTACCGAGCACGCTACCTATTCATCGCGTATAAAATGTTATTTGTGTCAAACCCACGGCACGCATTTTTAAATACGACAAAACCGTCCGAGAAACTAGATTAGCATATTCGTTTTTTAATAGTTGCAAATTTATTCCTCCTAGTAGTACGATATGTGGCATGTATAAATGTAAACGCGAGTTCTTGCTGCGGTAGTTGATGATAGAGCTTTTTTATAATTTTTTTGCTATCATATTTTAGACAGTATATTTTAGTACTTTTCATTCCTCTGTAATGTTGGTGTTATTTTAATCATGATACTTGTATCTTGAGCTGCATATCAGTGACATCGATAGAAGTATACGGTAGCGGTGGTAGTTTTCGGGACGGTAGCAAGCGGTCACATAACTCACAATTAGATAATCAACTATCATACATCAAGAACCGCGAGTTATTCCGCTATGTGTCTGTGAAACATTACCAGTTATAAATCTTATCTAGTTACATGTGCAATTTATCATTCGTGAGTGGTCTAACCCACCAGTTCTCACAAGTAGTTGTCGTCGATAAAAAAAGAACAATGGCGGTCCACCTTCTTTTATTTGTGGATAGACAGCAGTAATTATGAAATTATTAAAGACACGGATAAATATTACATTAATATTAAACTATTTCATTTATTGTACCTACTAACCAATTTTCTTTCTCTTTTTAATAATACAATGCTTCGGCTCAAAGAAGGTGTTTCAATGCCTGCCTTATGATTTTTTAATTATTTTTTTAGTAACACCTGTTTTCTATTTTCTATTCTAAAATTAAAATTTCAATTTATAAACACCATAATTAAATATAACTATTCTGGCCTTGCTCCAAATATTCGTTGTCCATATAAAAATTGAAAAACCATGACTCACCATATAAAAGCTCATTACAGAGCATTCTTCCACACCTGTGGTTGCCCATTAAAAAGCAGCGCATCGCGTTCGATATTTAATATTTATCGTATAGTCGCCGCCTTTGCTCTTACATTCTGACAGTAATTAACCGACGGTTGATTAAAGATAGAATCTGCAGATAACTCAGCAGTATGCTAAGGACAGTATGCCAAGTAGGGCAATAATAACTTTGAAATTATTTTGACGTTTTCATTGTAATTTTTATAGAAATAATGGTGTATTATTTAGTTCCTTCTTTAATTATTAGATACTTAACTGTGTCAGTCTAGATGGATTGTTCAATAAAAATACACCTTCTGAACGTAGACGTGACAAGTGAATCCATTTGTGTACATATGTTACTAAGATGAAAAATGTCACTTCAAAGAAAATTTACGTGCTGTTGGTGTGATTATGACTATCATGCAGCAGTGATTGAGATGTGCAATGTTCATTTCATCAGTAAAATACTTCGAGATGCTTACATATCAACATTTACAATAAACATCTCGGAAAGCTGCTTGCGCCAATTTTAGTATCTATAACTCTGATAAATATCCGTAGTGGTATATTTGTAGTATTGTTCTGAGGTTTACAGTATACGTATTATAAGTTTGACTAATGTTGACAGATTGCAAGCTGTTTTTGATTTCATGAGCCCCAAATGTTTCAAATGGCCTTGATATAATTTCTGTATTTTTATTCAAAAGTAACCTTATGCCAATACATAAGACAGGGGACAGAGATAATGTTTAAAGCCTTGGTGTACTTTAATTTTATGATGAAAGCAATTCACACAAGATATCAAATATAAGAGTATAAGGCGCTCGATCGAGTTAGCTGTACCTTGCTGTAAGCAATAAGCTTCCAAAATGGGGTTAAGGATGGACTGGACAAGAGAACAATACGTATATCGTAGTTTAGAATATAGATGTAATCTCCGTGTACCACAGGGGTCTTGGTGTGGCTCAATTTTGTTCAGCCCTAACACCATCGCAAAATATTGCCGTCTTGATTTCTGACAATGAAATAAAGCTATTTGTGACCAATGCAAGGTTTAGGGCGATCTCAGTAGTTCCTTTCAATGCTTTAGAAAAATACGATGTTTCAGTGTATAATTAATAGTATGTTCTTTAATTCCGTATCAGGTTGACTTTCAAGACGCATTTGCCGAAAACTTGTAGAAGGGATCTTAAATTATTTACATTCTATATGAATTGTATGTTCAAAGAACGGAACACGGAAACCTGGTTCTTCTCTGCAGAAAGTTATTTTGACTTTTTAAGTGTTTTAAAATGATTTTCCGCTTATTAATTTATTCAGACATAGGTCAGTGTTATTTAGTCGCCTTATTATGTTTGGGGTATTTAATGCAAACAAAAATCCATCTGTCTCTTGACAGTGTAGACAGTTTGCATGCCAAGTTTGTAGTTCGTACCTAAATGCACTTTTTTATATCGTGATTTCATCACAAAATTGCGTCAATTTTTAAGAAATATTTTTAAAGAGTATAGTTTCCTGAGTACAATCAACCCAACCAACTTTGCTTTGCTCATTATCTCCATTTATAATGTTGCCGCAAGATGAGATTTGGAGTAATCTGGTCTCGACAATTCTGATTTAGTTTCGTTTTGATCTCGAAAATTTCTCAAACTGCAAATCACAATCTCAGCTTGGAAGACCTTGATCTCGAAATGCAGAGGAAACAACAACCACTCTGCAAAAGTTGTTAATTACATAGCAAGCTGTAGTGAGAGTTGTAGAAACGTAATCGCATTAATTGCTGATGAACACGACACCAAAGGTTTAAGTGACAATGTAAGTATTTCACCTATTACACCGATTTCTGTCCCATCCCAGAAAGACTCGAGACAAATATATCTCATCATAACGCTGTTTCAAGCACTAGTCTCATGCATAAGGAATAATCTTTGTCGAAGTAAATCATTTTCGTTGCTTTTCTCATATTAGGAATCTCGTTGTCCGAAGCACCTTAAAATTATTAAACCCAACTTTTGAAGACATAGAATATCAGTCAAGTCAGGTAATGTTGAGAATTGCGATTAAGGCCTTAATTAAAATTAGGTAAATGATGAGGAAATATCCTCAAAGTTGCTGGTAACATGCGTAAGGGTATTACTAAAATTCCAAGGAACAGTAGACAGATAAAAAAAAATTTCTATTGCCAAAGAAAAATTGTTCGAGCAAATGAAAGACCGAACTACCGGTAATATAAGAAACTGACTGACTGACTAATTCACCGAGCGATTGATCAAAGCAGAGCTGAAACCGCTGGGTATAGAAACATGAAATTTTGCACAAACGTTCCTTAAATGACGCAAGAGTGCACTAACAAGGGATTTTTTGAAACTCGTCCCCTAAGGAGTTAAAATGAGAGTTGAACGTTTGGATGAAACTTTGTCAATTTTTAAGTTATTATATAAATGTAAAAATATATATGAGCTCATGGTTCAAAGTAAAAGTTTACTGTACTTCTATTAAAAAAATAGCGCAAAATAAACATTTATTAATTGGGTAAAAATTTATTCTTTGAAATTTTCTTTTATTAGTAAATAAGATTACAATGAAAGTTTGTATGAAACTACATTTTTTAAGTTAAAAAAGTGATACACTATACTTTTATTTCTAACCATGCATAAATGAAGAAATTTTATACAAACTTTTAATCCCTTATTTAACTCCTATGGACATATATAAATTTTTACATTTCTAACGTCAACAAAAATCCCTTCTTAGTGCACATTTACGTCAATCTTAAATAACATACTGACTGACTGATTCATCATATCCGAGCGTAAACTATTGAAGCCTAGACACATGAAATTTGGCCAGCAGGGTCTATTCATAACGTAAACACCCACTACGAAAAGATTTTTGGAAATACTATCTTTAAGGTGGTGAAAGTTTTTACTGAAGTCCATCATTTTTCAAACTAGAAGCATGAAACTCTTTTTTGTGTGTGAAACGGGAAATGAAAGTTTATATGAGTGTTCTGCTATTTTTCAAGCTAAAAATCCCATAAAGGGTTGAAAGTTTGTATGAAAGTTATGTCATTTTTCTAAGTTAATTGAAGTTCAACCTAAGAAGCGGTCTTATTTGTGCTTTTGATTATTAAACAATAAGTAGGCTATTTAGCATATTTTTTAATTTTATCTCCGAGGAGGTGAAACAAGCGATAATTTAATGAATTACGATATTTAGGCTACTGTTTAGGAATGARAATACAGCTATTTAATTGTTCTAGAAATTCTACCTCTAAATGCGTGAAAAGGGGTAAGAAAATTCGTGATTTTCATTATTTTCGCCTTTGGCGAGAAAGTGACACATAATATGTACTGCGTTTCACTGTTTTTGAAAATATCCCCTAAGGGGGTTAAATGAGCATAAGAGGGGCATTTCATTGTTTTCAAAGTAAAAAAGAAACATTTAGGCTTTTAGTTAAATGTTGAAATATACACATTTGAATAGAAATTACACATCTATATGATATCTAGCACTTGTTTCAAAATATTTTTTTCGGTATTTTATATATACGATCCTTTCCGCGAGCAAAGCCGCGGGCAACTGCTAGTAAACAAAATGGTCATCCAATGCAAAAGAAGGCCAGGAAAAACAGTTGAAACTCTCAGAGAGCTACTTCTGAGGAAGACATGAGTGACGAAACGTCAATACTAAACAAGCAACGTGGGAACCAGCCCAGAAATAACATTCATCGATAACAACCACGGAAGCCTATAAACCAGAATGTTTTACTGCGGTTTCATAAACAAGGAGACAAAATGTGGAAACATTAAGAGCAGACGAATTGGGTATACAGTGTAAAACTAATAACATTTACCAGATACAAAATAGAGATATTCAGTCACAGCTTGGAGTTGTGACGCGGAAGAACTGGTCGTAAAGAAATTAGAAGCTGTTTACGAAGTTCATAATCGGGATACTAATTTCTCCTTCTAATGCCGTAATGGATATGTGATGGATTCTCGCGCAACTAGTGTAAAAGAGAGAAAATGGGTTTGTAATACAACTTCTTGCTTATGATTATCGATGTTTTTCTTTCTTTCCAGGCATTTTAGCATTGTTGGTTAGTACTTAGATATGTATATGTGTTATAATTTCTAATTATCTGCTTCAAATCTTATGGATTTTCTGTATGTAACGGAACAATTTTAGCTTTAAGTACTGAAATCAGTACACCAAAACCGCAAGTTTTGGAACATCAAATACATACAAAAATTACGTTGTAATCAGAATTTTGAAGAATAACCATCAATAGTTACCTAATTCAATCTACTGTAGTGCGACTAATTTTGTGTTTTAAAGATGGATACTGAAGAGGCGAAACCTGAATTGAAATTTAAATATTAACTGGCGAAACTAATTAAACATTGATCGTTGCCGCAATTAAAAATCTATTAAAGATGCAGCGCAATTATTCTAAAGCAGTGGCATTCGGAAGCGCACGCACATCCTTATTGCTACCACAAAATCACGATTATAACGGTTATGCTAATTGCTAAAAGCGTTTGAAAGGCAGCAGAGAACAATCACAGAACGTCTATTAGCGGCAAACGTGTAATTATGAAGCCACTAAAAGCAATCTTCACTCGCATAACCTTGCTTTATGGATGTCACCATTGTGTCTGGATAATAGATGAAATAAACGCTCGCGCTGCAAAAATGGCCAACAGTACTGAAGAAATGCTGTCGGTACGTGATGATTGACAGTGACTTTCAACAGAAAGTTGCCATTAGGGGTACCCAAATAATTTATTATCCTGTGCGAACATCGGTACCAATTCGGAGTCGTGTGCATTAAGAGGTTATAAATATGTATAGGACGTGAGTGGTAGAAAGTTTAATATAGCACAGTGTCGGTGTAGACAATAGACAATTCCTTGAGTGACAAATTAGCGACTTCTTGATAACGATGTGAGAGCACAAATTTTTTTCTGGGCCCACCCGTCGCCATAGATTGTAGCCGAGAAACATGTTAGTTTCCGTTCGCCTTTTCAGGTGAAAACTGCTGCACGTCGCTTTTCTCGGTAAAAACGCAAGATTTACGTCATTCTCCAACTGAACCATTGCATGCGCGACAACATTCAAGTCTTGTTTTACATTGTACTCTTCCGGTGTGACAAATTTTCTGTTTTTCTAAAAGACACCCGAGTCAATATGTAGTTCCGTAATATTTGCGATTAGAAAATGCGTGAAAGTTTAAAATCAAAAGTTTACTTTGTACAATTGCAACATTGCAATCAAAAGCCACTGCAGTGACAATTCTTAAACAAGTAATCTAAATCTGTGACCTGCGTGTTTAATGAAAGTGGTGCGCCTAAGCCATCAGGAAGTTTATCAATTGATTAATATAGAACACTAAAACAGACCTCCTATTGTAAAATCTACTGTTAGTACATATACTAGAATCTGGTTCTGCGGTCATTCCAAATTAAACGACGACATAAGATTAAAGATTTTATTAGAAGCCGAAGAAAATGCTAACCCATACCGGTTACAACGACGTAGACAACTCAAAAGTGGGTAAATTTATCAAAAAATGAATTTCAGAAGGACAATATCCTGACGCTTATGATTTTGTGAGGTGCTGATGAGACGAAGCAATTTAAATGGCATAGTTTTAGTCGGCACAATTGTAGCTACCAGCATGAGAAAGTCGACAAAGGGGTAATGGAGTATACACGCAACGTCTTCAGAAGCTTAATGTTTGGGCACGCGTCATTGCTCAACTCATTATAGTGCGCAAACTGCGGAGAAGAACAGTATTCAAAGAATCCGAACAACAATGTCAACAGCAAACACGATAAAGTGAGGAAACTGAAAAGGAAGTTTGAAAACATATGGTAAAAAACTTCAGCTGACATTAGGCGAAATGCTTGATTATTTTGTCGAAACAAACACAACAATGTACCAACAACATTGTCCCCATCTATAAATCAGGAGATCAGAATAAAGTAACCAACTATCGTCCCATATCCTCTTGTCAATTTTTGGTCAAATTTTTGAAAGCTGTGTTACTGATGAATTATTCTTTAATATTAAAAAACACATAGATGAACGTCAGCATGTTTTTTTTTCGTGGAAGGTCGACAGTAACTAATCTCGTTACTTTTGTTCAACATCTGTCAGAAAGCATGGATAAAAGAGCTCAAGTGGATGCCGTGTATACCGACTTTTCCAAAGCGTTCGATAAAGTTCACCATGCCTCCCTTCTTATTAAATTGGAGAATTTCGGTATGCATGGTAATCTGCTAAGGTGGCTAAAATCGTACTTATGTAATAGGAGCCAAGTTGTAACAATAAAAAACTCAGTATCGTCTTCAGTACCTGTAACATCCGGTGTACCGCAGGGCTCTCATCTAGGTCCTCTGCTATTTCTTATTTTTATTAATGATATTGGTAATTTTATTCAACACTCAAATTATCTACTGTACGTAGACGATATGAAAATTTACAGAGAAATAACTAACCTACATGATGCACTGCTTTTGCAAATTGATTTAAATAACTTATACTGTATCAGAAATTATTTATATCTAAACCTAGACAAGTGCTTTCACATCACTTTCACGCGAAATGGGCTGTCGGTCCCCACTAAATATGCAATAAACAACCACACCCTTAATTCTATTAATAAAATAAAGGACCTGGGCGTCATTGTGGACAGCAAACTAAGATTTGAATTGCACGTTGAAGAGATAATTCAGCGCTCGCTCAGAAACTTAGGTTTTATTTTTAGAACCACAACTAAATTTACCAATATAAAATCATTTAAAATGCTCTATGATACCTTGGTGCGCAGCCATCTATGCCAGTGTCGTCTGGAATCCGTTGTATTACAAATACATTAACCAAATTGACACGTACAAAAAAAAATCATTGGTAAGCTTAATTATAAGTTTAACGGGGATTTCCACACCTTGACTTACGAATATAACTTAAAAAAGTACAATATGACAAGCTTAAGCAAACGACGCGAGAATTTTGATATTATCTTTCTATACAAGGTAGTTAACTCATTGTTGTCAACGTCTTTAATTAGTCACGTAAATATTAATACTCCTCTATACCCTCTTAGGACTAAGAATACTTTTCATGTTTATACTTGTAAGACAAGTCACTGCCAAAATTCACCGTTATATCGTGTAATTTACACTTATAACTCGGCTTATACTCATCTCGATATTTTTTCACTATCATTAACATCTCCTAAAAAGATCTTGAAAGAACCATAACTATAATTGCTAAACTGTTGAAAACAACATTTCAGATGTAACTTATTCAATCACAACTCCTCTCAACCCTAATTACTTCATTTAAATACGCTACCTAGAGCTTTCCTGCTTTTGGATTCTCTGAATCTGTTGGAAAGTCAATGTAATAAATAAATAAACAAATAAGATTCTTCCTGAAAACCAAGTACATTAATAATAACAATTATACTAATAAGAAAACATGAAAGCATGAAACGCAATCACATCCAAATCGCTTTCTGGAATGCAAATAGCATTCAAAAAAAGAAAATGGAAATGACGGAATTACTACGAAATAGACAGTAATTCTAAATGCAAATCTTGGAAACGCATACTAAGAGTTTGACGAAGCTAATTGAACAAAGAACTATACATAATCATGTGATACCTTGCACGATTAAATTCAAAGAACATAAATTTAAACATTATTTTCTTAAATGTTTGAGTTATTTTATTGCAGTATTTTCAGTTCTTGTAATTTGTAACGATTGCCATAACAAATAATATTAGGTTACTCTAAAACTAAGTGGGCTGTTCATCGGCACACATTATCACATCCTGCGTTTTCTTAGCCTTATTAGCCTTATGAAAAGTTCATTATTTATATTAAGAAACGTACTTTGCAAGGTAATCACCTAAATAGCACGTTGTACCAACGTAAAACTGTTTTAAAAATATAATAATAATATTTATTTATTTACATCCCACAGGAAAAGCCCTTACAGAAACCTATATATACTCATACAAAATAAAATAGCAACTTTTTCAGTATAGGTTCCAAATAACACTGCCATACTCGAGTTTATAGCAAACTAAATTATTGAACAAACATAACAATGTGTCAGTGTTGTGAAAATCAAATCTATTTCTCTTAATAAAACGGTTCTCATAGCACTTGTATATATGTGAAACATACGTAAGGCCAATGAAACTCCAACATCATCTTATGAAAACCTATTATTAAAAATATGTCTCTATGTTGTTGAACCACGCCTGGTTTGTTATACTAATATCAATGTACATTGTATGAAAGAAAACTTTTATCAGTAAATGATGGTAAGTATTAGTATTATAAACACATCGTACATAGAATTACTATATTAAACGAAAAAGTGAAAAACTGCATTAGGTTATACAAATGCGGGCGTGAGTCCATTCCAGCCGATACATGGCCTTGCTACAAGAACTTCATTGGCTTTAGACTAGTAAAATTGAAGATAACTTGTTAGTTCGTAATATAATTGAATCAACTAATCAAACATTGCAGACTGACCTGGACTTTAACGTACTCTATAAAACAGGAGACGAACTCCTTATTAAATGGAAGACGTGCCGAGAAAAAGTTATATCGTACCTTATTAGTGAAGACCACATTAAAGACAACTCAATAATAGGGGTTCTACAAAGAAAAAGGGAGATAAAAAACTGACACCACATTGAGCACAAGTAAGAAAGGAGTCATTTAAAGTATATTTTTCCTTTTTAGACAGTCATTACGCTACAATATTTTGAGCTTCCTACTGATATCTGGTACATACCTACTAGTAGAAACAACAGTACTATCAAGTTTTACAATAAAAGACTCCCAAGAGACATTTAACTTTGTGGTTAACAATCTTTAAAAAACTGACTACGTTAGACATTTAATAACTGGAAATTTTAGGAATTGGTGATGATTTTCTATTCCATTCCTGAAATACATTTTTTGAGAGCAAAGGTATTTGCTTAAAAATATTTTTCTTGTTCAATTTTCCTTCAGAATTTGTTACGTTTTGGAATTTCATTGCCACGGAATTTTATAAAACCAAGCTAGAAATGTATTACTCCAAGGGCATATTAATTTTGTTAAATAAATGTATCTTTCGTAATATTAACCTTTTATTAAATTAAATGAATGCGTAATTTTTATCAGATTAAACAAGAGACGTCAATTAGTAATGAATTCACATAATAATACAGCAAAACTAATAACTGCTACAAACGCTGTATTAATAATAAACTTAGTTATTGAGTAGAAAACAAACTGTTCATTAAGTATATGGATGAATGTTTACAAATGCAATGATGGAGCAGTCATATACATAATAAAAACGTTAATCGTTTTGTATATAGTATTAGCAACAATTGTTCATTGAGTGTATAAAAACTATTTGCAGATATAAGGTAAAATCGTTCATCAACTCAATTAAACGATTTATAGCTGCAATACATGGAATTATATCTACGAATTCATTAAAACATTGCATTAAACGGCACCTAATAAATCTGATCATAATTTGATGGACAAATTTCGATATTTTTCTGACTTAACTTCATGATCACACTAATTGTATTTACGTCCATTTTTGTTCAGTGTATACCTATATTCACTAAACCTACAAACAAATATAAAAAACCAACGTAGTCTTTTTGTTTTGTTTTTGCTTAGTCCACTTGGTGGAAGTGCTGTATTAGAGACGTGAACGCCCTGTATTACGCATTTCATTTTAATGAATTTTGCTACAATTTTTTATTAAGACAAGAATCAATATTTTCAGCTTCATCGTTGGAGTGGCTTTTTAGTTGTTATCCTTTTTTCCCCTAATTTGATTGACTTAACAAAAGAGGTGAGAAGTACACTTCGTAGCTAGCTGCAGTGAGATTTCTAATAGCTTCTTTGATTCGTCAGTGTGCTTTATTCGTGTCATTAAAATGATATGTACATAACATAAATCCTCTTGGCTGTATATATAACTCGAAAGGAACTCAAATAGTTTCTGAACACGGATCATGCAACATTCGTTCTGCATTATGTTACATGTCTCGACAATAAATCACCGAGGAAAATAAATATGCAAACTACGTGAATACAGCGCTGTGACATCATTATATATGTATAAACATAGCAACCGCAACATCTCCAATTTCACTTTCGCCTTCTAACGGTGTTCGAGTTATTGAACTTCAGACGAGCGGACAAAAAATTGCAAATTAGCATCCGCAATTTTTTGCTCGTCGATTCACTAATCCGTTTGTAACCGCCGCGCCATTCTGCGATAAATAGTATCCTCGGTTCGCAGCCTTACTACCGACATTATTTCATTGTTACGTTACGCAACTTGGCAAACAATCGTGTAGTATTTACACTTTCCTAGCTCACGTTCTGTGTGTTTTTCTGGCCAACGCATTTTAACACCTTGTGAAGGTTACTACTACTCCAAGTACACGACAATTCTCTTAAAAAAGAAGTGTGGCAAAAGGCGCGATGTAGGCCTATCTGGGCAATTAATATCAAATCGAAGTCGGTACATCGAACCCGTCAACCTTGACATAGTCTGTAAAAAGGTTTTCCCGTCGCTTACAACAAATCTGGAACATTCACTACCTGTTTTCGTTTGATATCAATCACTTTCCGCCTGCACTGGACTTTCAGTTTATAATAAGTTGCAATTGTTGCACCGGGTTTATGATATTGCGTAGGCGCTTAGAAAAACAAAGAGAAAACTGGTTGCTAGTATACAAAACACTAGTGATTTTCGGGAAGTTTTCGTTGACCTACTGAATATTTTTAATGTGGCTGAAATTACAATATTTTATAAATCAGTTTTCCAAGCTTGATATCCATAAGTTGAACAAAAAATCTACTTTTGGGCAGGGAAAAAAGGTATTCATTTTTCGCTTAAGTCGTGCAATCCTCAGATTGCCAGCAGCCTTTCTCAAGCTTCTTCTAAGAAAGCTGAATTTAAGAGAAGATGATCAAACATCAAAGATGAACACCACAGTATGACCACTCTTGATAACATTTATGAGTCTTTCCATAAAACAAATTGAACCCAAGATTATTCCAGAAGCATTGCAATAAAAATCCCAAAATCTTGACCCGATTCGGCATCACTGACAGTTTATCGGATATAACTGAAAAATAATCTCGTGTACGGACCTATCTCAACCTGATAGTACCTATAAATAGTGCCGCAAAAATGGGTTTCTTTTAAATAACTAATAAATAGTTTTTGATTACTCCGTAGACATACATACACCTTCGCTTACAAATTCATTCTCTTGTACCGTACAAACCATCGTGAAAATAAAAAAAACGAAATCTGCCATTTTTTCTTAAAATATTATGAAGTATTATGAGTTTAAGTAGATACATCACTTTTGCAGTCACATAATATATTCATTCTAGCGGAATTTGTTGCTGTTTTTTTACTCTACTGCTACTGACAGATCACGTCTTGTAGGCTAGTTTTAACCAGTCTGTAGAAACCTAACTACATCAGGTAGTTCAAAACGTTACCTTGTGACGCTTTAGGTATTTGTTGCATGTAACTTAAAATGCACGAATATAAGCATAATTTCGTAGAAACTCAGAAATATGTGTAATTGAATAAAATAGGAAACAAAAATTTTTTGTAGAAGAACAATATAAATATCTTTACAAACTATTTAAATACATTTAACAGTAGCAGAAGCATGGAACAGAAATTCACTGCACCATAAAAAGTGAATGTAATGTATTCCATTATGTTTTAAATGGGCTAGTGGGATATGATTTCTGAGTGACACACATATTCCATGTAAACAGTATTCACATCACATTAAATAAATGACGTCATAATTTATGACAATGCTCATCAAGAAATTATAGTTATAAAAAAGATATAATTAAAACGTGAATTATAAAAAATCATGCTGAACGTCTATTAAAACTGTGTATGGGATAATAGAGCTCTCAATAACTTGCAGTGTTATTTTATCTGAAGTTCAAAACTACAGATAGTTGGGACTTCCATACACCTCTGTAAAACCGTACATGTATCTTTGTTGTAAATTTGTTTAGTATCCTTTTCGTCCTTAGTGCATAACTTATTCTATTTGACGCATAATTTGTTGTATTTACATATCCCCTTTTTATAACTCTGGTGATTGCACATCTTCATCTTCCCCACTATACAGTGAATTTATTTTATCCTGCTTTATTAGAGTAGAATGTGGCATTTGAATGTTTAATATAGTCTTCTTTAAATGCAGCTACACCACCTCAACTAATTAATGCCATTAAGGACTAAGGGAAAGTGCTAATTACAGACGTAAGCAAGTGCCTACTTGAATAAATGAGAAGAATTAGTAGGAGCATAATGAGAAAAGTGATGTCATAGCTCATGCAAATACATAATCAGTTATAAGAGAAAATGTCCATGGAACAATGAAGTACGCATTAGTTCCGGCAGTGATATAAACAATGAGTTTTAAAAATCACATAGCACTCGCTTTTCGAAAGTAGGCAGTATTTCAACCTGATTTTTCACGTATTTGCTTTAACCTCAGCTATCGTCTTCTCTGAGATATCTGTATTTCGCCTCGACAAAACAAAATCACCTGCTGTCGTAATAATTAAGCAAAAAGCGCGACCATCAGAGCCTGAACGGCGTCTGCATAATCGAACATTAATATTGAAGAAAAAACGCTATTAGCCGTCCATTCTGTTTACATTTTTCTGCCTATACATTTTACGCCTATTAATCCTGGCTCCCATTAATTATGAATCAATGAAAAATCCCATTGCAGTGTGTGAATATAATCGATTAATGCGAAAGCTGGAAGAATAATAGAAAGTGTCTCCAATTGAAGAAAATAACAACGTAAGTGACTGCGGTTTTGATCCGGCAAAAAGCCGTCACATTGGTTCTACATTTTATACAGCCTGGAAAAAGTGAACGAGTTCGGTTTTCACCGGTCAAAGGCGACGTCGTTGCTTCTACAAGCTATCTAAGTATCTGTACTTTTTTTAAAAATCAATTTTGGTGTGTGCTTAGTTATTAAAGAAAAAATATTTTCCCTAGTTTTGTTATAGGCAGCAATACAAATAATAATAATTATTATTGAATTTTAATAGTTCAACATTCAATTATTACTATTATTTTCGTATTTTTATATCACAGTTACAAGAAGTGAAGTAGTTAACTCCTTAACCGAAACAGTCGATGATAAAAGCCGTTGTGTCTATCAAATAGAAAAATTTGCAAGTCATAATTTTTAAGCGTCTTTGATAAATGCAGACAATGATAAGTAAGCATACATCAGTTTCACATTTGATTTCGTAGGTTACTTTTAAGTTCCTCTTACAGCAAAACCCGCTATGAAGACAAACATCAAAGGAGTGTCTTCCATGGTAGCTGTTTTCTTTTCCTAAAGGCAAATGTGCGGTGAAAATGCCCTCTATCGTTGCTGAATTTCTTAAACTACTGAACCCGACAAAGTTAACAACTTCTGAGTCTCTTATTGCAGCATTGGCTGATGTTCGATTAAATCTCGTTCACACGGCTGGGAAGAAGAAAGCAAGTTTTTTTACATTAGCATTGTCCCTTTATCTTAAATAATAACTAATTCTAGGTGCCTTTACTGCCCAAAACTGTTACTTTCATTTTCATTTTGCAGCCTAATCATATGATCATACTCCTGTACTTATTATATTAAATAAAGTTGTTTAGTTATTTCATTTACCTAAATTATCCAAAAAAGTTTCGACTAAACTTTTTCTTTGGAGGACTGAGTGCGTAAAATATCTATTTTAGGAGCCCGATGCAGAACAATGAATGCTGATGTAGTAATCATCTACAGTACGGGTCGCGAACCCAAACAAGGTCGCACAAATTTACCTTGGGGAAGCAAGGTGGATGAAAGAAACGTAAATAAATTTAATTGGATACAAGTACATCGCTGACAAACTGTTTTGAGTAAAAGTGTTAGTTCTAATATTATATTAGACCTATATTGCTCTACTTTTAGAAAGACGACTACTAAGAGTTTCGGTATCCCTGGGATGATGTTGAAATACCGAAATAAGGTGTGGCGTCCTGCAGGGCACAATTTTGGGACTAACATGTTACATAAATGTGGGGGAGGTCTAGTAATGTATGCCGATGATACAACTAAACTAGTTAGTGGTTAATGCATGGAAAAGAGATTAACAGAAGTGTGTATGAACTTAACTACACATTTTAATGAAAATAAATTACAGTTAAATATATCTAAAACATATTTGCTACGATTTCATAACAAAGAGAATAAGGTCTCGTGGTAGTTGAGAAATCGCGATTTGGGTGACTTAATAAAACTTAATAAAATCATTTACCAAATTAAAGAGACGTCTCACCATAGATTAATTATTGATTTATTAATACGCTAATGTATTCATATGAAATCTGCTTCTGGGGTGGCTCTTCAAAATCCACAGTGGTTTCTGGGCACAGAATAAATTGGTAAGATGCATGATGAGTATCCCACAACAAACGTCTTGTAGAAAAATTTTCAAGAAAATGAGGATTTTGACAGTTCCTACGCTGTGTGTGTTGCACACTTTGCGATATACATTCAGTGAGTTTTCTTCGTATAAATGTGGTAAGAACATACGTTTCCACAACATTAGATGAAACGGTGACCTACGCTTATCAAAGCCCAAAAATAATATACTTTTTTTAAATTCGGCAATGTATACGGGTCCGCGGAGTTGCGGAGGGCATCCAATTAAAGGCGGTTCAACGGACTGTTATTGCAATTACTACATAATCATTCGTGTTATTCGGTTGATGAATTTTATCAATCTTTGTCTAATGCCGTGTAATACTGTAATGCTGTGATAATTGACATATCTGAAACAGTTTGTGTATTATTAGTTATTATTATTATTATTATTAATATAGCTTTCGCAAATCAGGTGGCTTCATATATTCCGTTTACACAGTCGGAGTGGGGCATTTGTGGGTTTAATTATTATTTTTTGGTAGTTTCGTTATTATATTTTTGATAAATGAACTGCTTTTAAATTTACAAACTTTATATTCCCTTATGGATAAGTGGCTAAAAACTGGTAAGATAGCTAAAAGAGCAGATATTGAAGGAACAAATGATGGGAAGAGCACCAGCACCAAGCTTCTATACAGAATTGAGACATAAAGAAGTATAAGCAAACAAAGGAATTTGTAAATGTATTGAAGCTGAAGTACATAGGGCTAGATGCATTATGTGCCTGGTAGTACCTACTGTCAGAAGAATCACTAAACCCAAACAAACTGCATAGGCACCGACACACTAAACATCCAGAATTCAAGGATAAATCTTTAGATTTTGTTAGGAAAAAAAATATGGAATGTAATTTATGTCTCTTTTTAACAAAATTAGCATAAAAGCATTGGAGGCTTCTTACCGAATAGCTATCTGGCAAACCATACACAATTGTTGAGGAGCTAATTGCTATACAGCAGCTCAATAAATAGGTGACATTATGTTTGGTGAAAAGGATCATATTCATCTCTCTTATGAGGGGCTGTCTCATAATTAAAGAAACAAAGTTGATTTTTTTATAATAAATGGTAGATAGCTTTGAGTGAAACAAAATCGTCATTCTACATTTATTATTGTTGGTACTTGCTTGCTAAACTGCGTTAGTTTCCAATTTAAAACAGTGAAGCAAAAAGAGTTGTATATGCTGATAAAGTGAAGCTMAAAGCCMAAATTTTTCAAAAAATATCTTGTTTGGCAGGCAATTGATGAAAACGGCAACGTTTCCGACGGTTTMTCTCCAAAGGTTCTATAAACTCAAAGGTTTATCTCAGAGAATGCGTGAAGAAGCGATTAATTAATACACATTACAATAAAGATAATATAATTTTTTGTCCTGACATGGCAGCATGCCATTACACGCCTGAAGTTACCGACTTTTGCGCTCGGAAGAAATCGAATTTATCGAAAAGAAGGACAACGCTCCAAATGTTCCTAAAGGTATCGAAAAACTTTGGTCCCTTTGTAAAAAAGAATCTGGTTAAGCCGAAAAGTTTGCGTACATTTAAAAATAGGTGGACTCGAACCAGCAGAAAAGTCAGTGAACAGTCGGGAAAGGCGCAGAGCAGCAATAAACTTGAGTAAAATAGGTTATGCAGGAATTGCTGGAGCAAACTTGATATGACTTACGTAGAATAGTGTTATAGTAAAGCAACTCTCTTACCGTTATTACAACCCTGCAATACAATTTATCTTTCATCTCGAACAGCAGGCGGCCCCTCACAAGTTACCGCAAATAACCGGATTATCATAAATTTAGGTCCGATTTTCGGAAGATGGTTAAGCAGGGTCGGATTATTTAAAGTTCACTACCGGTCAAACCAAAACTAGCATTCAGTCTTATAAAAGAGAAGCGAAAAATGTTCCGTCCTTGGGAAGAAGCTGCTCCAAGTACCGCTCAGAATGAAGTTGCTGACGCAGACATGGAAGTGCAAATTGAAGAAAACAAGACGAATCGTCGTTACCTTACCTAAGATGCCAAAGAAATCATCAAAAATGTATACAAAAAAGTTACTGCCAGGGCTACCACCAAAATCTGTTATAGTCATGGATAACGCGAGTTATCATTCAAAATTAATGAACAAGGCGCCAACATTAGCTACAAAACAATATAAATCATTGATTACATGAAAAAGAATCTCAACATACCTAAACAATATCGAGTTGATGAATTAGCGTAAGGACGTGGACATATAGTTATGCGTTTGCCACCGTAGTATTATTGCGTCCTAAACCCAATTGAATTAGTGTAGAATAAGAAAATAAATTAAAAAGTAATTTGGTCGCTTTACTGTTGAGACAGCCTCTTACAACAATCGGTCGCAGAATATTCGAAAAAGCAGAAAATGTAAAAAACGAACTTATAATCAAAATTTTAAAAAAGTAAATTTTTCGGTCTTCAGTTGGATGAATCTACCGATTGCCAAAACGCTGCATAACCTATTTGTGTTTGGAAAATATGAATACAAAGATGAAGTAGTTCAAATTTTTTTTTCTTTTGTAAGGAACAGCAAAGACTATGGGAAAAACGCACTACGTACAGCGTCGTTTAATCAATTCGTCGTACCATTACCTCCAAGAAATTGTAAGGCATCTTACCGAGTTCTAGGACTGCCAGAGCGTGCAATCGGCGTCCCCGGCGTCGTCGACGTCGTCTTACTGCTATTCCCCGAACTCCTGAGTTGCGCACTAGTTTTGTTCTGTGCGGCGGCCGCCGCCGCCAACTGCCCGGCACTGGTCCTCGGCAATCGCGAGCTCACACCAACGGCACCCTGGAGGGCGCTGACGCCGACCACCACGAGCAGGCACCACCAGGCACCCCTCATGCCACCAAATATCCCACACTATCCGACACGAAAGTTCCTACCGCCGACGGAGATCGAGATGATCCAACGACGTGAAAGCTCTTCGGGCGTCCCGACGCTGCGCGATGCTTCAGGGGTTGCTACTCCGTGTTCAGCACCTGTCACTGGCGGTGTACTATCGAGATATGTGTGTGCTACTGACCGGACTCGTCGAGTCCAACCACCAGACGCGCGCTCGCCGAGGAACTTTCACTCGCTGGATGGCGAGGAGCGCTGAAACAGGTGCCCAAAGCGCCTAAATCATTATCACTAGACCGCCGGGCTGCGGCGGGACAGCTAAGGACAGTGATTGTCTCATTACGCTAGCGCGACTCAAAAAAGAAATATTCGTTGCGTAACTTTCGTGGTCGAAGCGATTAAAATTGGAGTACCCAATTTGAAATTTTAGTTCAACCCTCGCCTCATTAGCGGTATAGTTTTTAAACTATTTGGTATACCGTGGAAACTGTGCATTGCTTCAGCATTATTTATTTTTCTACAGGTAGACCGGGTAACCTCTGTTAAGTAAGAACCTATGTCCTCAGAACCTTCGTGGACTTCGCAAATAGACCGTTTACAACTGGTTAGTTTTACAAAGACTCTTGTTGGCTTGACCTTTTTACTAAATAAACCTCCTGGTGTACCTGACAATTTACTTCTTATATTATGTGAGGGACTGTGCTCCTGCTTTATCTAATATTGCCAAAGAACATTAGAAAACTTCTAGTCAAGGCTGCATTACTGCCAAAGTAAATGGGGAACATTTTGAGCATCTTCTGTAATGTACCTAAATCTTAAAAAGATACTGCATTTTTCACGGAATCATGTTTTTCTTTTTTACTTTTTGGGTACCCGATTCATAATAAATTGATAGAACTAGACGAAAATTATCACCAGTCAAGGAAAGATGGTAAAGTCTAGCTTTCTTCCATTGTAGCGTTCGTTCTTTGTTAGGTTCATTTATTCTATTTACACTTTTGTCAACTCGGAAGCAATAAATTGTACAATTGCGATACATTTTTGAGATCAGGAAAAATATCCCATTCAATAATGTGTCTCTTCCCATTTAAAAATGCACAATTTCAGAAAACTTGGTCGAACAGAAACTGAAATATTCTGCTGGTTCCATACTTTGTAGCGACCCTGTATAATTATGTTCTAAAAAATTAGTGTATTTACCTATAAAAAAGTATAATTGTAATGCATCGCTAAAGAAGGGGGTCGCCAGCTCACAATCTAGAGGGGGGGCAGGAATAAACAACCCGGGAGGGGAAAACTGCTTTTGTAATTGTACAATTAAAAACAAGATAATGCTTAAATTTTATATATCGTTATAACGATATATATATCAAATAAACATCGATATATTTTATGTGGTCAAACGATACTTCGATACGGGGGTTATGCGATTTAGCACTTTACAACACCTCATAAAATTTTGGAGGTTTCAGAGATTGGAGGGATTTACTTAGCTAATATCTAATCTTCGTCTTCAAAGTCATTCCGAAAAGTTATGAAAAAATATGTAAGCTACGGCAAAAAACAGACTTACCTAAACGAAAAAAAAATTATTTTATTTGAAATATACCTAAAGCTATGAAAAGAAATAGAGGTTGCTATAAACTTACTTGAAATACCTGTGGTTATAGTTGTATTTAGATGATTATGATATTGATGCTGTATTTGTGAATTATTTGGATATTATTTTGGTGGGATTGGCAAATATACTTTGACGCTTCATAAAATGTATTACCTACTAACTTTAGTAAAAATAAAAGAAACTATGTAGTACATATATGCAGTTATGTTTACTCATAATCTTGTTATTATACATTCAACCTTATCAGAAACAAACCTTTTTGTTATGCTAACCTGTTTACTTCTTATTTTTGCTCTTTGAGTTTTTGACTAGTACTCTGAATCTTTAAACACACAAATGTGAGATGATATACTGGAGGTACATCTAAACTGGGCAATAGTTCTAATCCCTAATAACGTTTATTATCCAACATTTCAAGATCAAGCGGTTGTTTTCTTTTCTCGAATTTTAATGCATGGAAGAGTTTCTTTGCCGATAGATCAGCCGCATTTTATTTATTTAAAATTTTAAGTACCTAAAACAAAGACATATCAATATATTTTTTGCTTACTTATATCTCTGAATAAGAATGTAATGCAAAATTGAACCTTATGAACCTGTAGCTATAGTTAGTGTTGGAGGATATTTAGTGTCAAGCGAACGCCCCTGGGTTTAATGCTGCATTATGCAGTAATAAACTTAATAATATTTAACACCTTAAAATGCTAAATTAATAGAAAACTACACACAACATAAATCTCAGTTTTCACTTTTCGACTTTTGTCTGACTTCCAAGAGGGCGGGGGGGGGGGGGGGGGGAGTTGCCCCCCTTTGGCGACGACCTTGTGTCTGAATGAGCTATTTCAGAGAAAAAAGCGGTTTAAATTTATCCTTGCACGCCAACAAAATTCAATGATTAC
The DNA here is from genome assembly GCA_025024175.1 of Rhyzopertha dominica. Taxonomy (NCBI): domain Eukaryota; kingdom Metazoa; phylum Arthropoda; class Insecta; order Coleoptera; family Bostrichidae; genus Rhyzopertha; species Rhyzopertha dominica. The sequence goes on from QCXZ01000003.1 coordinate 60,675,040, forward strand.
TTATAAAATACTTCTAATCTAGTAGGAGTAAGATGACCACGAATTTAAATGGATTACTTGAAACAAATTAATCTCTTAGGGTAAATGTTGGCCAACAAGAAAATGTATAGCAACAATTCAAGACCAACCAATTTTTATTAATAGAAATCAAATTTTTGTTCTTTATATGAAAAGATATTTAGTCATTATCAGATTTTTCAAATGTAGGTACTGAAATACTTTTTAATAACTTTTTTGTTTGTCAGAGAAACGAAGTGACGATCATCCAAAATATCACCCTATCACGCGAAGGTTTGATGACGGGCTTATACAGTTCTATAAAAAATGACAGTAACAAGTATTAATTTTAAAGGATCTGAAACCTTCACAATCTGTAACACCTGATGCTTCCTACAACTAATGCGCATTCCAGCGCCAAAAATGCCCACATGGAAGTGAGTTAACCTTCAGGAACGGCCTGAACTACTTCACGGCATTTGCTAATTCTAGACATTCTCGTTCACCTTTACGTACGGGTACATTTACCGATTAATTAGCGGGCAGCTTTTTGCACACGCGATGCCGGTGCTTTGCTGGAAGTGTGCTGTGTCGGTAAATACATGTTTTGTGCAACGCGGCCCCTGATTTTTACCTAGTTCAAGTGAAACCGTCACGACACGGTGCCTCGGGCGTACGTATAATACGAGCGACTCTCATAAGCACCCGGCCAGAGGTCTAGATTTATCAACTGAAATTATAGATATGTCCTACGCTCACGAAGCTTATCAGAACGAAACGAAACTCGGTGCAGCATTCCAGGTATTAAATATAAATTGCTTTTAACGTGCAGCAGCAGCCGTAACAGCGTATTTGAAAATAATTACGGCATCGTTGATACAGATTATAGTGGATCAGAGTTAAAAATTGGTATTGCACACGGAATGCAAGGTTGATTCAATTTCGCGAAGAAATGTTTTTCAATTGACTAAGCCGGTGACTATGATACTTTTTGTATGAATTATTTTAACAATGATGAATTTGCTTAAAAAGATATAACATGCTAATTCTCGGAAGAAGTAGTCGGATGTGTATTACGTGTTGTACACGCTATGATGTAAATTTAAACTTTTTGTCAAATTGGTCACTGAAAACATGGTATTTTTGAAACCACTACTCAGGGTCGGTCCGAATAATAGCGTCTGGTGCAAAGCCTTAAAACCTTCGTACAACAATACAATAATTACAGAAAAAGTTTATATAAAAATAATCGAATTATGTCAGTTGGTAAGCGCATCGTTCAGAACGGTTGGACCGATTTACCTCATTTTCTTTTATTGTTCATAATATGTAGTCTAAATAAGGTTATTACGGAAAGAAAAATTGGAAAACTTTCCGGGATATTTAAAAAATTCGGGAATAACTAAGTGTGTCTTTGCCAGAGATTTTTATAATGAACTCGCGATCATAACTCTCGAGTCGCCTAATTCTTTTTTTTTGTTTTGTTCGCAATAGTCCTGGGAAATTTTTCAACCAAAGTAAGAACTCACAAAAACTTGAACATATTCTATGGAATGGCATCTAAAATACTTGCATATTTAAGTACAATGGCTATATATATTAAAGAAGTCTGCGATTATTTTCATGCGTAATATTCAAGATGCACTTTTATGAGTCCAATTAATATAATTGTAACTGATGAAGGCACAAGCAGTACAAACAGAGGCATGTGTAAAGGAAAAAAGAAACTCACAACAACTTGTTTCGGAAGCAGTTATGGGCGCGTAGAATACGTCATGTAGATTACGCTATTGTCTACGCGTAAACTATGTAATATTCTACTTTGAAATTCTACTGTAGAAAAGAGCATTGTGTAGATAATCAGAAATTTAGAAATATTTAGTTATTTAATGGTGTCTATTACCACTACTGCTCTAAACGTGGTAAATGTCTAAACAGCAATAACATATTTGGTCATACCTTAGAGCTAGAAGACCTGACAAGCGTGCTGTGAAAAGCACTTTGAAGCCCTCAGTCGGTCAAATGGACTCCTTAATGACTGTAAACTGTGATTTTATGTTCTTTCTTCTCTGTAAACAGAAATTTCATAAGCTACTCATGTTCTTTTATCGCAAATTCTTTGAAAGCAGATCAAGAGGGTACACAATTAGTTCTTGTTGCTGAACTAGATACATTGATCTAAAGAAGCATCTAACTATGACCAACTAGTTGTGGTAAAAAAATTCTTTGGAAAAAAATCAACTTGTAACTGCGGTACCGAATTTGATAGTGTGCTAGGAAAAGAACTTAGTATAGATGTGGAAGGAAAGATGTTGTAAACATAAAATCTACGCCAAAGTGCTTTATCTACATTTTCTACGCATGTAACGTAGAAAATTATAATTTACGCGTAAACGCCCATCACTGTTCGGAAGACAATGAGCAAAATTAGTTGTAAGAATAGCCAGAGATTTTTAAATCAAATACCTTAAATATATTTAATAAATATTTTGTAGTATGTAACCTAATAAAATTAAMCGTTTTATTACTGTGTATAAAAAATATGACCAAATTTCTGAATTTATCTCCTCCTAGACAGCATACAAAGTTGCCGTTAATGAAGATCATTAGTGATGAAGTTATCCTTAAGTCAGTCCTAAGAAATAATGTCATTGCGCGTTACCATTACAATTAATCTTTGAGACAGGTACTTCTAACAAACATCATTTGCAATATAAATACTTTTGATTATAATTCAAGACAGTAGCGGTCGTAGTTGAAAATTACTTTTTATATTTTGGGGCTATTCGACCTTTATTATTCAATTAAGAACACTCTTTTCTCCAACGTCTAGCTTTCGATCATTAATTTAGATCTTCATCAGGACAATAACGGTATAATACAAGACAAAGTTACCTACTATTAATAAATACAAAATACTTTTGTATAACATGAGAAGTATGTGTYCATCCAGTGGCKTAGCCAAGGGGCGGGCAGAGGGGCACTTGCCCCCCCCCCCCTCCAGGAACTAAATTATTTTGATAATGGAATAGCAGTTGTTTTACATTTAACAGTACAAATTTGTTACAAACTATTGGTTTGTTGCATAATAAACATTGTAGCAAATTAAACGTTAAAATTTAAGTTMTGTTTTTTTTCTTGTGTTTGTACTTAACATTTTTCTTTTTGGAGCTTCCCCCCCCAAGTTAATTTTCTGGCTACGCCACTGTGTCCATCGAACTATTATATACAAATATAACTGACTTTTACACCTATATAGAAATGCGTGGTATGCGGTAATCCCAGAGCTATACTCTTTTTGTTTGCATATTAACATTATGTAATTTATTTAACACAGAAAAGATGCTAAAAATCTAGATTTACAGCATAAGCTCCATCCAGGCCAGCTTTTAAACAAAAGCATTTATTTATAATTTTGTAAATATTGGAAGAAAAACTCAAAGAGTGCAGTTTTATAAAATACCTGCTAGGTAAACAAAMAATCTACTTAGAAAAGGTTATTCTGTTTTTGCAAAAAATCTTTGTCAAAGAAGAGAACCCCTTAAAAATGTCTGAACAACTTCAAATAAAACCTTAAAGGTAAATAATCCAATCAAGGAAGAGCAAAGCAGAGGCAATGTGTCAACCTAATAAAGTCTAAAGCAATCGAGTAGAAAATGCCTACCTACTAAATAAACACGTACTACTTGATTAAAGAACTCATAAAACTGTCTTCAAAATGTACATATGAGAAACACAATTTTAATTTATTTTTATATATTATATGTATAAGGGGCGTTGAAAGATTTTATACTCAACTACTTAGATAAATGTATATCTATAGCCTAGGTTATTTAAATGTTTTCAACGGTCCTTTTGCTATGGCATGAATCTGGCTAAATAGAGCTAATTTTTCGTTTTAAATTTGTTTTAGTCTTCAACCGTTTGCAGTTTGTTAAGGTTCAAGTAACCCCGAAACAAAATGAGCGTTGTTGTTTGTTGAAACCGTATCCAATTCTCACGAATTTGCACCAATTCCAACAAAAAAGACTTATCATGGACGTCGCTCACCATTAACCATAACAGTACTTTCTTTCTCATTATGAAAAGAAGTAAGGTCCAATGATGCATTCAGACCACAGGTCCTTATTGTTTTCAATCATCTGTGGATTTGGATCAACTCAAAGGTGATGCATATTTTGCTCTCATTACTGAACACGGTTTTGTTTCCAAAATCGGCATCATTTTCAACTGATCTCAATATGAGAGTACAAAAACATTCGATGGTCAGTAGCTTTAATTTAATAATAATAGTAAATGAATTTTATTGAAACAAGAGCAGATACTGAGAGTAATACATCATAAGCTATAAAGGCAAAGTCTAGCAGAAGCTATTCTACTTAACCTTAAAAAAGAAAATCAAACTATATCATATTAGCACAGCAATAAATAAAATTCCAATAAATCTAGCACAGGCTCAATGAATATAACAAAATAAATACATAAAAAATGAAGGAAAATCCTATCTGTAGCTATTCCACTTAACCTTTAGAGTAAACTCAATTATATATATTAGTTAGCACATAAAAAATAGAATCAATAATGAACAAAATAGAGCACATGATCAAAAGCGATATCGGACAACTTATTTGCTGAAAAGCAGTCAACGAACCTCATTGAGTCCAAACGAGTTAAGAGATTCATGGCAATTATGAAATCTGACGGTCGAAAAAAACTGTCTTAGTTTAAATTTAAATTTGTTTATTTTTTTAAACTCACTCGGAAGGGAATTATACAGCCTTACAGCGTTGTATGTGAAGCAGCGAACGAACATAGCAGAGCTATGGCGAGGCAACAAATATTTAGCTTTATTTCGTGTATCACGTGAATGCGTAGATGAATGAGGGGTAAACTTAGTCCTCAAATTTTCACATGCATGAGGAGAATTTAGTAAAGCATGGAGGAAACAACCCAAGTGATAATTCCAGCGGGAATCCATACGTAACCAGGTCAAAGAATGAATCCTGTGAGATACATGGTCCCCGCGTTGCAAGCCAAAAACCAAGCGACATCATGCATTATGATTTATGAACCTTTTGAACCCTGTTTATATCAACAGAATCCAAGCAGGGGCCATATAAAAAATTGCAATAATTAAAATGTGAGAGAACGAGTGCATCACATAATTGCTTTTTCAAATTAACGGTTAAAAATTTCTATAAGCATACAAAAGCTTAAGGTTAGAAAATTATTTTTGGAATAACTTAGTTACATGCAGCTTAAATCGGAACTGCGTGTCCATAATGAGACCCAAATTTCTACTATGATCAACAAAATTTAAACTTGAACCATCTATATAAACATTGAAGGACTGTTTAAGAAATGTTGTTATTACTTTTATTACCAAAGACCATCAGCTGCGACTTAGACGAATTTAATTCAAGGCCGTGTTCAGCAGACAATTTTCTTAAGGTTTCAAATTTTTCATTCAGAATTTTGCCAGCCTTTGCGAGATCATGCTTATCGAAACTAAAATACAACTGTGTATCGTCGGCGTAAAGCTATTACTCTACAATTAAGAACTGAGTTCACTATATCAGACGTATAGATTATGAAAAATGAAAACTATTTTATATGAATGCAGACCCAAAGCCACCTTAGACTTGTCTATGTTGGAGTTGCTACGCCTTGTTGTATTTGTTTAGAAACTATTTTGCAATTACTTTCAGGAGGAATTAAAATGCAGTTTCTTAGTCGTAACAACGTTATTTCGAAAAAATGACCTTTTTAAAACCTAGTAAGTTTCCCTCTCGAGTCAAATTAAATAAACATGCGGCAACATTATTAATAAAGTATGTTTATTTAGATAAGAGTCGAACTTCGAAGGTACGAAAAAACCCATGCGCAGGCCACTTATGTTCACCTGCAAACATTTGCCAGCTTCTCCATCACCTCGTTTGATGCAATCACCGCGTCATTGGCAAATCACCATCAGGCCCATTGACATTATTTATTTACGGTTCGGGCTCTCAAAAAATCAAACCGAACCAGCAATGGTGGACTAATTTGAAAACATGCAAATCATTAGCTTGTAATGGTGTTTCGAAAGAACTACTTTCTGCAGCGTGGTGTACGTGCGGCGGTGCTTATTCTTTTCTATTCGAATGACGGATTGTTCCACCTTATCCGTACGATCTGCTCCATAGATACTTCACTTGATACATAATGCGTGTCTATTTCATAACGTGTCGGTCTTGTAACCGACCCGGTGTGATTCCCATTTGAGTGCGATCACGATGACAGTTTATCCATAACAAAAGTTTTATGCTGAATTCTACGGTGAGTAACGGGTTCACCCACTAAACTCTGGACGTTATTTGTAAACTGTCAGCGAAAAACTTTGTAATGAAGTATGCCCATATTGAGAGCACCAATTCATCGCGTATGAATATGTCATGTCCTATGTTTGCGGTGTAACGTTCACCAATTTCGTTTCTGTACCATTTAGCAACATGTAGTTGTTAGAACGTTGCTGTCAAGATCGTTTTTCATCTAGGTACAGCACGGAATATTAATTGGCCCTGGTTTATCGGTCTCATTATTAAAAGTTAAACCCAGAGCGAGTAATTGCTGTATTGCGAAATAAGAGAAGGAAACTGTTAAACTGACAATTCAAAAATGAAATGTTTGCCTTCAATCGAATATGAGTCTATAAAAGGCAAATAATACTGTATTTTTAAGCCTTTTTAACAATACACAAATGAAATGAAACTCAAAAAATAATCGCAATAGATGTAACAGTAAAATCTGGGAGCAATTTTTGGAGCTTTTTTGTAAAGTCTCAACAGTGAAAGAACTAAAGAACTGCATACAGTGTTCTGCACAGTGCAATCAAAACTGCTCCAGTTTTGTTCTCTCACCCACAACTTTTCTGGAACAGATACGTTTTATAAAATCACGCTTCCTTGCTTTTTTTCGTGTTTATGGAATTCAAATTGTTCATTTGTTATTTGTTTTAATATTTACCAGGAACAAAAGCATTATGAAATTTGATAATAGTATAAACACTTGTTGAATAGGGTAAATTCAAGTAGAGACTTGGGTGTTGTATTTGATTCAAAGATGCTATTTAGTGAACATATTTCCTATATTGTAAGGAAGGCAAATACTAGTCTAGGATTTATATTAGAGTTTTTTCTGAATTTAGAAAATTGAAATCTTTTAATTCTTTGTTCATGGCTTACGCCAATAATATTCTGAACTATACTTCGGTTATTTGGAATCCCTAATATATTGTGTACATTAATAGCCTTGAAAGGATTCAGAACAATTCCTTAGATATGTTGCTTATAAACTTCGTATTATGGAACTGCAGAGTACTGATCTTATACCTGAACACTTTCGCATGCTGCCTAAGGAGCAGCGACTAAGTTTTGCAAATCTCCCTTATCTGCACAGCATTTGCTATGGTGCAGTGGACAGTTATTTTGAGTATGTTGAATATTTCGATTCCTTCTGTGTATAATACTAGGTCTCATAATTTGTCAGTAATGCATATGCAAACTCCCCACTTCTTAGAAGTATGAAGTCCTACAATTCATTAAGCAGGCTAACTAATCCATCACTTGGAGTTGATATATTTAGTGATTCTGTATACTTATTTCGGAAAAAAGTGCTTCACCAATAAATTTTTCCTTTTCCTTTCGTATTTTGATAGATTACTTCTTACATAATGTTATAATCATAAATTAGGTATTAATTTTACATTTTAATAGCTTCTGTTTTACGGTGTGGTTTATTCTATACTATGTTAATTTCATTATTGAATATAATATATATAAAGTTGTGTAGATATGCCAAGAGGCTGCTTAAACCATCCTGACTATGTTTTCTTTAAGTAGGGAAAAGTTACTTTCAACAATCGGCGAAGAAACTCCATCCTGTTCATAAGGTGAAAAAAATATTTATTTATTCATTTTTGCATTTCGGATTAATTATTGAATTGTTTTTTATTTCTTTTTGGTCGATGTATTGCATCAGGAGAATACCTCTTAGTGTAGTTAAATAGTGCCTATTTTTCTTTATTATATCGTTGTAATTTCATCTTTAATTGATTAAGTTGATTTACTGGATTTTCGTTTTAGATGACCGGATTACATGTAGCACATGTTAATTAATGTTCGCTCTTTGTGCGGTAGTTTGGGGACTTTAGGAGGAGTATACTTTTGAAAAATTTTGATATATTGACAATTACAGAAACGTGGCTAAATTCCAGTATTGATTCTAATGTGGTAGAGTTGGAGGGCTATACACTTGTGTGGAATGACCGTATCACGGGTACTTGGGGAGGTGGTGTTGCTTTTTATATTCGAAATTATATCAGGTTTAGTGTGGTGAATATGTTCTCCCGATTTTACCATCACTGCTACTAATGCGATTATTATTTAACAAAGCTATATATCTTTGAAATCGATCCATCACTTTGATTTAGTGTTATGAAATGTTTTTCTTTCTTAGTAAACAAATATTTCATGTTGTTTTTTTCTTATTAACCAAAAAAGGTTTTGGAATCTTTCTTTCATTGTCTTCGGTCCATTATTATTAACTTATTAACAATACAAAAAATTTTATATGGTCTTTATTTCGTTATACTCTGGGAATCAATTCCCTGATACGTAACTGTTATGGCATTACCGAAGATCAGTCGCATAAAAACCTTGTCACCAAAATGTCAATGGCTCTTTAATACAGATGTCAAAATGTCACCTCGAACTTGTATCTCCGTTTTGCTTGCATAATAGTTGAAAGTACTCCCATGATATTTTTAAATATTTTCAGGAACAACAAGTGCATTGACATATCGAAAACTTGTCCTTAACATGACCACTAATTTATAGAAATTGGCAATTAATTACGCAACTGCCGACATAATTACCTATGAGTTTCATAAACGGCTATTAATAATTAAGTCGAGGACCTAGCACCAGCGTCGGTGTAGAAAAATAGCACCGGTTTGCTAAAGAAGAGTGGAATGATTTACGCAGCATTTATGCGTATCGCGACCATTATCCGTTGCAACATCTACAAATAATTAGTATATCCACATAAACGAAAGTTTTACGGTTCAACTGGAAGTACTACCGTTTACAGTAATCATCCTAAATAGGCGACGTTTAGTAATTGCTTTATAGCCACCCAATTAAAGCGGGCTGCTAATATGGACTGAATTACTAATTGACTGCTATGTTGCAGAGATCGTGTAGATGATGCTTTTAGGAATGGATTATTAACAAGCGATTTTTTTAATTTTGCTTTCACTGGAATACCTACCACAAATACTTATCTTAAAATAAGTAAATGTCGAGACCTGAGTTTTGCACATATTTAATTGTGAGAGAAGCATGAAATCTGAGAATCTGAAAAATTTGATTTTACATCGCGAATGGCGCAGTACACAGAACATCCATCACATTTACGGAAACATTTTAACCTTTTATTATCAATTTTATAGGAAAAGTTTATTATTTTTCCTATATACTACCTGATTGCGAAAGTGATGTCTCTGCTTAAACCCATAACACTTCGTAAAATTTAAGAAAGGTAGATTTCACCTTTTTTATTTTCACGATGGTTTGTAACAGATTGAATTTGCACGTGAAAAATGAACGTACGTCTATGAAATATCGTACATTTGTAAATTAATAATGGGTTTGGCCTCCATTTTTCCTAATTAGCTCAAAAATTCTAAAATTCACGCTTCCAACCAAATTATTTCATATTCATGGTTCCAAATTGGACCAAACCTCTTCTAATGAATTTTTGAGTTCATTTATGGTGGCATACTGTCGGTTATCCCCATATTATCGCCGAACTAAGATAACCCAAAGGTTTTGGATTGGGTTCATGTTAGGTGAACAAGAGGGCCCCTCTAACAATTCGACATTTAGGTTGGCAAACCGAGACATCGACTCTCCTGGCATGAATCCTCGCACTATCTTGTTGGAAAATGAAATCTCGTTCGTAATTGTCATTTAAAAGAGGCATTAAATTTATCTCAAAAACTTGAACGTACTCTCGACTGTTCATTCGTGTTGATGGGTAAGCCAATGTTAAAAGGCCTTCTTTTGTAAAGGCACCCCATACCACTAACGTACCACCTCCAACGTTTCGTTTCGAAAGATACTCGGGTTCTCTCCTCAAATCTCGCCAATAACAATTGAAACCACCTGGACCATCAAGATTAATGTTTTTCATTAGCAAAGATAATCTGAAATCTTTAAAAAAATAACATGGTTTAATTCGCGGATTAATTGTTAAGTTTTAGTTTACATTTTCCCCATTTCGGTTCACAGTCTCGCGAGCAAATTCCAAACGGGCTGTTTTATGTCGAGGAAGAAGTCTCGGACATTTTCTTTGTTTTCGGCGTACAACGTGTTCACTGTTCACTCACTCCTTATAGTCTATTTTGAAACATCAGGCCCGCAATCTTAGGCAATTCTTTTTCGACTTTTAAAAGTGTTACTCGCTGTAGCAATAATACTTCTTGCAGCTCTGGGCGAAATTTTTTTCTTAGGGCCAACTTTCTTTTTTGTGCCATACGGTTCAGGGTAAGGCAAATAATTGATGACAACTTTACGAGACTGATTAATTCTTTGAGAAATTTTCGGGGACTAAAGCCTGCACCCCAAAAAGCCAAGATTTTACCTTTCCCATGTCACTCAGATACCTTCCATGAGGCATTTTTAATACAATTGTTACAACACAGTGACAGTTAAAACATAATAACAGAATATAAACATGTTTTTGCACAGTTATGCACCATCCAAATTTTAGAAATTAATTAAATTGTGGAAATTATTAATAAATTACTTTAAAAGTCCAATTCTTATTATTTTTATTTCGTTTATCCTTCTTGTAAGTTACATTAAATTGCGTTTGCATTTGGCCATTAAGAAAAACCGATAATTCAACGTGGGGCTATAGTTATGCTCCCCAGAGTCATTTCACATTTTGCGCAATATTTGACATTTGTTTGGCGCTGAAACGAAAGAACGGAAAGCCTCGCAGTTTCAGCAATTTATAACATTATAAGTATTTACACTTTAAGTTCTTGATTTAATGTAATAAGAATCTAAGCTTCAAACAATTTTTGCATTGTTCTCACGGTTGTGTGTCGTTGTTTGTCGTATTTATTAATGCTGTTAAGTATTATTACAGCAAATTAACATTCTAATTTATTCATTAACAATAATAGTAACACCTAATTATACACTACAGGATACGCACTATTTATATTGCAAGTACGTGAATATTTACTCGAACGAAACTTACGTAAATCGATCTCAACTGCTAGTCTATACGTACCAATTTGTCTGAAATTGCAGGAAGAATTTTTCAAACGCCCCAAACTCGGCTAATATAATTTATTAAGCAACACCGTTCATAATCATAAAATTGCGAGCTTATAATGTAAATGAAAAGCGAATACGGACATGCAGTCACATCAATTCATGTACAGACGGTCGTACGTTACGATTTTGCCGTTTATTACGTAACAGTAGACGCTTTCAGAGCCTTTGCTAAATACATTTTACATTCGGTCGACAAATACCAACAACGAGCGGACTTGGAGTTGTCTCAAGCGACCATTTCGCAATACATTACTTCCAGCAAAATATTTTACCACATTCTGCTATTTTTTCGGAATTTATGGCTATATACTCGATCGAAATGCAGGTTAGCCTTGTAAGTGCATGTTATTCAATCCGATTATGCATGCTGCTTTCTACCTAAGGGACATATGTACAACAATCTGTAAAGTATATGTTATACGGTTCGTGATATAACAATTAGGCCGCTCTGCTTTTATGCCCGCTGGAATTTCCTGTAGTGGAATTAATAGCACTGAATAATAAAAAAGTCATAGGTACTTCAGCTATATGTCACAAGGGTTATTAAAAAAAGTCTAGCCGGGACAAAAAACATTGCACCCTAAGGCATGAAATCTATGTCATTGTTTATTGGTCAGTTATTTTTATCTGTATGATATACAGGATCGCTACAAAGTAGGACATGTCCGGTTCTATTCGACCGATTTTCCTGAAATTGTGCATAAGCCTATGGGTGATTAAAATGCATGCATTGAGAACAGTGTAAATACAATAATTGAGCCTGACAAAGAACGAAAACAATTTACTTTATCGTTAAAATGGACAAAAAAGCCAAGTATTACGATTTTTCCTTGACTGGTGATAATTTTCGTCTATGTAGTTTGATCAATTTATTGCGAATCGGGCACCATAAAAGTAAAAAAGAAAAACATAATTCCGTGAAAAATGCAGTATTTTTTTCGGTATTACATTACAGAAGATGCACCAAATGTTCCCCAATTACTTCCTGGTAGTAAGCAGCCTTTTGTAAAAGTTTTTTAATGTTCTTTGTAGCATATCTGGAGGTAAGTTCTGAATTTTGCCCTGATTCTTTTAAATCTTCAGCATTATGTGGCCAATTAGCATAAACACGATTTTTCAGACACCCCCACAAGAAAACAATCAAGCGGCGTCAGATCAGGGGAACGTGCTATACATTCTATCGCTCCGGGCCTTCCAATCGCATTCAAATATCCACGAACGTTGACTGCAAAATGGGGTGGTGCACCATATTGCTGAAATCATATCTGTTCAGAAGGACGCGGAGATTTTCACGATTAGGTAACAGGCGAAAAAGTTCTGGTATAATGTGTTCGCAGAAGAGCTGTAAATCCTTTACCGCTTTCAAATTTCCATTGATGAAAAAAGACGCAATAATGTGTTGACCGATAATACCACACCAGACATTCACTTTCTGAGGGTGCTGTGTGTAGACTTCTTCCATTCAATGTGGATTTGTGTCCGACCAATATCTGCAATTATGTCTATCCACATTACCATTGAGGCAAAAAGCCGCTTCTGAAGATGTGGTATTACTTTTATTACATTTCTTTCTTCCATTTTTACTGTTTTTCGTTGCTTCCTTTACTTCTGCTTTAATAGCTCTTCTGCCTAAACCTAAATCAGTCAGATTTTGTTTAGCCTGTGACTTTTCTAACTTCAATTTCCTAGCTTTAGTTAATTCTTCAATTCTTATTTTCTCAGGTGTAAGTTCTTGACTTTCCCAACTTAGATTTTGCGTTGATTCTTTTTGCAATCGCTTTCGGAAATGGTCTTACATCTGATACTGCAATTACAGATATTATGTTTACTTTGGGTTTGGTAGCCGCCTTCAAAATGTCGTCCAAAAACTCCTTTATCATCACGCTTAGGTCTTCAACATTCGAGGTATTAGGTTTTACAAAAAAGTCGCCTTGTTTGTAGAAGTATTAGGTGATGTGTTAATTTTTTTAACATCTGGGAAGGCATATTGTTCACCTGGAGCAGCTGTTGAAGATGTGGCATTAACCGAACTGTTAACAGAAGTATTTGGAGATATTATGTCAGCAACGAAGTTACTAGAACTTTTCTCAGGGCGATCTGTTGCATAAGATCCCAAAAAGTGATCATCTGTACATATCATTCTGTTAATTGGCCATAAACCTGTAGCACTGAAACTACTTGCTAGGTTTCGTGGCGAAAAACTTTGTAAAATGGTTCTGCAGTCAGTTTTGCTATGTCATGTATTGTGATGGGTTTGCCAGGATTTGATAATATAAAGTCGTTAAATGACACTTTACATCTCGCCTTGAACGGACCGTATATCCCTTTATCCAAGGGCTGCATATGATGAGTGCAATGAGGAGGAAATGACAATAAAACGATGCCATTGTCTCGGGCATAACATATTGCATCCAGAGAAACATGAGTTCCGTGATTATCCATCAAGAGCACAATAGGATTTGTTGCTGAACAGCTTGAATGTTTATGAATGTGTTCTAACAACTTTACAAATAAATTGGCAGACATCCAATCTGATTTTTCTGCATACCCAATAGCTCCAGTAACTGCACCGTATAAATACTGGTCCTTCATTCGAACCCGTGGAAATATGTACATTGGCGGAATTGGTGGAATTGGTGTACCAGTAGCCGAAATCGTACCGCACATAGTGACCAAAATACCTCTTTCACCTGATACACATTGCCCGACACTTTTGGCACCTGTTTCAGCAATAATTCTTGGCGCTTGCAGAACAGTAGTAATTCCTGTTTCATCTGTGTTCGATGGGGTTCAAAATTGTATTTTTGTTGTACTTCGTTGTAATTTTTAAAAAAAGTCATCAACGTTATCCTCGTTAAAACAAGATGCTCTGGCCATGCTAGTGTTCTCAGGTTTTCGGTAAGAAAGACTGGGATGGCGCTTCATAAAGCTTCTCATCCAATCTACTCCTGCCATTTTATTTTCATTCCATACTTGAGGGAAATTTTTGCCAAGTTTAACCGCATACTCATAAGCTAATGCTCGAGTGGTCTTATATGTTAATCCATAGAGTATCTTAGCTGATTTTTTCAGATACGTTTCTAGCTGTAATTCCTCTGCATCAGAAAATACCTGACGTGTGGCGTATTTTGAACGAGACGCTTCTACTTCTGAGGAATCGCTGTCGTTTCCGGAATCGGTAATTTGGCTTTGTCTTTTTTTTTTTCATTTTTGCACACCTGTCCTGTAAAGTAGATTTTGGTATGCCAGAATTACTAGCAGCCTTGCGGACAGACATGGTTCTATTTAATACATTTTTAACCGCATTTTGTATTACAGATTCAGTAATTTCGGGTCTATGAGTCTTCCTGATGTAATTTTTGACCATCCTAAAGTAAATGTAACATTTAAATAACCGTCCCACATATTCACGATTGTTTTTTTTTTGTAATAACAGTTAATGATCATTTGTATCAAATATGTTGGGGCACATTCGGACCCTGTCCGAAACTGCCCCATCAATTTTGTCTGAATGTGCCCCACATCGCCATTTTGCACAAAACTTACAAGAGATTTTACTACTTGGTCAGTATTCAAATTTTATGAGGTTATATTGTTGGGCATTAACTGGTCTTTCACTTAAAGTAGTTGGAACTTACCTGAATTGGTTTGTTTCAAGCCTACAAGCTTATCAATACACTCGAACAAGTAACATCAGTAGCATGCAAAACACACTGCAGCGATTTGTTCATTTGTTTTTTATCCGTTTTGATCGCACACTCGTCCGACATTATAATAGTACATTTAGAAACTAGATACCAGATGGCGTTGCTATAACATTACAATGAAGCGCTAAATTTGAAATGTCCGGAGGTGCCCCATGTACGAACCTGCCCCACACTACCCTATATATGCCACTCTGACCTAGAATTTGAATAGGGCTCTGATGGTTCAGTGATTAACACGTATAATAAAAAGGTTCCTGGTCCAAATCCTGGTCAAGGCTGGCAATATTTTTTCATAAAGCAAAAAGCAAAAGACCCAACCAATACGCCTTATAATAATTGTTTATTGGGTTCAATTCGGATATATAGCGACACTGTATGAGAAAGAGGAGAAATGATTTCATACTTCTCTTAATGGAAGTGAATAGGAGGTTGCATATAACGCTATTTTTTGACAGTAGAACAAGTAACTATATAATATAAAATCATGTCAGAATATAGGTGCATGGTGACTTTGCACAATTTCGTTGCCCTTGTGCATTCACGTCAGTGCAGCTTTCTTAAAATTTGTGTTCTTGCACACAATATTTTTACTTTATCACGAATTATTGCATCTTTGACACATGACATTTATTCTGAGAAGGGAAATTCCGTATTTTATCTTGACTTAAGACTGTCTTCTTAATAACCTCGCCATCAGGCGGAGCGCGGGCCGATTTTAATGTGAATAGTTAATTTACAATGCAGAATTATAGTTTTGCTTGCCTATTCCACTAATAGGCGATACACTAATTATACATCCTATTGTTTGAGTATATTTTTTAATATTTTGAAACTATTCGAAGTCGCAGGGTTGCCTAAATATAATCATGGGCGTACTGAAGGTGGGGCAAGGGGGGCACCTTGTGTGTGTATGTGCGTACACCTAAAAATTGTCTTAAATTGTAAATACAGTAAAATTTATAGGCAAGTGTATTTCACAATTTTCATCCAGAACTCATATTTGACAATCGCAAATGACCTTCTCTAATAAGTCGTTGTCAAATGCTTTCCAAGATTAATCGATGCCATGTGCGTTTTGAAGCTGTAACTGCAACATTCTTGTTGTTACGATTTGTTGTCTTAGGGCGGATATAGCTTTAAAAGACTATCTTGGTCAGGATGAGTCAAAACACGATTTCTGCTTAGATCTCTTCTACATTTTCCTATAAAGATTGTTGATCCAACTACTGTTACATGGAATCACATCAGAATGTGTGATATATTCGGTGACAACTCTAACTTTTGTACCAAATTTTTAAATTCACATTACATTTTAACAATTAATACAAAAAAAGACAAAGAAAAAACTAAAAATCCATCCGACGAAAGTTAATTTATTTAATACAAGTTTTATTAATCCAATAAAATAATTATCAGCACGAATTTAAATCCGGTGTGTTGTTAAGAATGCAATTAAATATATTTCAGTTTATTTAAACGAAGCTTAATTTAGTTAAAATATTAAGTAGTCGGTTAATTTTTGAGAACCAGGCACTGGCGATCTTAGAAGGTTGGTTTGTCGCATAATGCTGAGGCACAGAAGATGTTTTAATGTATATCTTAATAAACATTTATCATTTCTATTTATGTTGAATTATACTCTACAGGACGTTCCTGCTTTGCCCCCTAAGGCCAAAAGCTGGGTACGCCCATGAATATAAGTATCAATAATTTTGTACAAAACATTGACCCTTATATTTATGTAAAAGTTAAATATTTCTGTACAACAGACAAAAGGGTTTGCTTTTGTGAATCCAAATGCAAATGCATAGGTATTCTCTGCACATGGTACAAGTGGGATAAAGGAGGAACTATTTCCCTAGTGCCAATAAATACCCACGGCTATATAGACATCTGTATTACAAGTGTACAATTTCTAAACCTATTTTGAACTGTAATGACCTACAAATACCTGAGGAAGCGTTAATTTTTAATGTCTAACAAGATTGCGTTATTTGCTGTTAATGCTTAGTATTCGTAGTTTATAATGTTTACTAAATAAAAGCATAGGTACATTACATTTGCTTTTCTTAAGTGGATTTTTTTTATTTGTTTGACATTTTTATTAACTAATGTTGTGTATACTTGCATTTTATTACTCACTTGCTGTACCAAAATGGTTAAAATACATTTGTTGTTTGTTATATCTGCACTTTCTGAATACATTAGATAGGTTGTTTGTTTCAAAATCCCTACATAATTTATTTGAAATCTGCATGAATCCTGATGAAATTCTACTATGCAAATGTTCAGTGTAATGATATCCATTACAATCATTTTTAAATCACTTGAAAATCGATGAAATCAGATGCCGTCTTTGCAATTTGAGTGAATTGCTATTATATTCAATAAAATCTAGCGAAATTAAATGAATCTGTAGAGTGTGCCAGTGGTTAACCCATCGATTAAATGTGTATAGGTACATATCTTACTATTAAAAGCTTCTACACTAGAAAATCATATTTAATAAGCTACACATAAAAATAAAAACATTCTTCGGGTGTCAGTAAACTTCAGCCTAGAAGCACAACGAAAGAGAATCATAAATCATGGGTGAAAACACTTGTTAATATTCAATCTTAAATTTCCTCCGGCCAAGTCGTGGAAACTTAGGTCTACCAATTTCCAATCGATTAGGTAATGCGTACGAAATTTCCTTATTCACGCCTTAAAGATGTATTATTCCTGGCAATTTCACATGATTTTCTTCTGTATGTCAATTATAATCGCGCAAAAAAATTCGCACGTGTGGTCCACTTGAGCGACAAACTACCACATCGAAATCTAAATTGATTAAATGTGGCAATTACCAATTCCGGTCCACGAAATTGCATGCTTTCAAAAGCCACGACGAAATAAATCATCACAAATATAGGCCGACTAAAAAGCGAAATCTAACCGATCTTGAATGTTAGGTACCCCAGCAGTTCTCATCCTAAAAAAAGGTCACCCGTAATTCAATTGTTGTTAAGGCAGCAACTGCTTCTGAAAAGCCATGCACGCCCCTAAATCACAATTATTAACACATCCATGCACGGCGCTGAATGCGGAGAGCAATAACATCTTGTTATTCCGTTCTCATGCTGTCAACGCAACAATTGCAAATTGCGGCCCCAGAGATATGTGGCGATAAAAAGCAAAAGCGTATGAGAGATAAAGTGATATAGAAAGAAAAGCGACGGCCATTGTGACTTGATGGCTTTGCGGATAGCTCGATTTGTACGTCGATTCGTTACAAGACGGAAAAGCCTTTCGGCCTTAGCTGTCAGTAGCGCTAACGGGTTTAGTCAATTAACATGCGGAGTGAAATTATAAGATAAAATAGGCTGGCAAGCATAATTTCAGTGTGGAAGATCGGCCAGTATTCAAGCTAATGATTAAGTCAGACCTTCTAAAAAGGACATTTTTGACACTTTTTAAAGTTCAGTGTTAGTCTGTTTTCTTTACTACAACACAAGTCAATGCAAGCCTCTGTTGTTGATAATAATGTGCGCGGTATATGTATTGTTATAGCGTAAACAAAAGCCGCACAGTCATTACCAGTTTTTTAAGTAAGTACCGTTTTGCGATTCCGCCACCGCAGCGCCACGGCCGGCGTTCCGCGCATGCGCGCTGGTTACCTACATCTCTTGTCTACGCACTGACGCCATTACAGTTTGATCCTTCATTGTATACGTTGTTTACTGAGTGTTTAAGATGTCTCCGACAATCGTGAGTCCCGCCGATTGTGAAGTACGGGCTGTTATACGATTTCTTAGTGCTAAAGGCGTAAAACCGATCGATATTCATCGTGAGATCTGTGAAGTTTACGGACAAAACATTATGAGTGATGGAATGGCAAGGAAATGGGTGAGAGCATTTAAAGATGGCCGCACAAATGTGCGTGATGAAGAACAAAGTGGGCGTCCTTAGGTCGTTAATGAAGATTTGGTGCAGAAAGTGAACGAAAAGGTGAGAGAAAACAGACGCTTTACAATTTCATCATTGTGCGACTGCTTTCCTCAATATTCTCGTAGTGTTTTGTATCGCATTGTGACCGAGAACTTGAATTACCGGAAATTGTGTTCACGTTGGGTTCCGAAAATGTTGACGGATTTGCACAAAACCCAACGTTTAGGCAGTGCATTGACTTTCCTTGAGCGGTACCACAATGAAGGTGAAGATTTTTTAGACCAAATTGTTACTGGTGACGAAACATGGGTGACCTACGTCACCAGAATCGAAACAACAATCCATGGAATGGCGACATTCATCATCACCCAAAAAAGTGAAGTTTAAGCAAACAATTTCTGCCCGGAAAATCATGTGCACAGTTTTTTTGGGACAGAAAAGGAGTATTGCTGGTGGAGTTTCTGCTTCGTAATGAGACAATCAACGCAGCGTCTTATTGTAAGACACTGAACAATCTGCGTCGTGCAATCCAGAACAAAAGACGTGGCAAGTTGAGTAAGGTTATCGTTTTGCTGCATGACAATGCCCGTCCACATGTGGCTAATCGGACCAAAGATCTCATCAAATCTTTTAAATGGGAAACTCTAGATCATCCTCCATACAGCCCTGATCTGGCGCCCAGCGACTACCATTTGTTCCTGCACTTGAAGAAACACCTGGGTGGTCAGCATCTTCAAGACGATAACGAAGTCGAAACATTTGTGATACAGTGGTTAACAAGTCAGGCGGCAGAATTTTATGAAGAGGGTATTGAAAAACTGGTGCCACGTTATGACAAGTGCCTCAATATTCACGGAAATTATGTAGAAAAGTAGATTAAGGTACAGGCTTTCATGTAAGATAAAATTATTGCGATATCTTTGCACGTCTTTTTTTAATTCCAAAACGGTACTTACTTAAAAAACATGCCTCGTAATAAATTGTCAATCTGAAGGACAAACGCAAGCATTCCCAGCCAGCGTTAATTGAAATCTTAGTCTTTTTGCGTAGGACCGCGTCTGATTTTGGAATAAGGTAAGGGACATCATCGGTACAGGAAACACGAATAAGGAATATGGAATATGGTACAAACCTAACGCGAGAAATACGTCTGAACTGAATCATATCCTAAGAAGGAAAGGGATAAAGGGAATGAAAACCATAGATAACGTTGTACATTGCGTTACGTGAGGGGTGGGGATGCTTGGATGGCAGAGGTGCGAGGTTGTGAAAGAGGGGATAGCTGTTGTGTGATTGGGTACCAAATAGTGGCGAGACGATAACCACTTTTTGTTCGGCTACTGCTGATGGCGAAGAAATATGATTTCGTGCAGCGTTTATGTTCATTAAGCCTGGTTTTAATGGATTTACCTCTTTCGTCGATATATACGGCATCGCACGAACAAGGGATGCTGTAACTACCTCTAGAAGATAGAGGATTTATTTTGTTATATGGAGATGGAAGAATCTGTAACATTTTCGAAGGGGGTTGAGAGATAGTACGGATGAGTTGTTTATTAAGATCTGTGACATCTTGAACGTACGGGAGTACAGTCGTAATTTGGGGGTTCGAGGGTTAATATGCGTTTGCGGTAAAAATAACGATTAACTGCAAGTTGTATCTCACAGTTATTATGCTCGTTGTTGCCAGACTAATGCGTAAATGTTGCAATTCACTTGGAAGGTTGCCCATTTCGGAAACTGATATAGCACAGGTAACAAGAGAATTTAGGACAGAACGTTTTCGTGATGAATGGTGATAAGAAGATGCATGCAAGTACCGATCTGTGTGGGTGGCTTTGCGATAGACAAGATAGCCCAAACGACCATTCCGTAGACGAGTGACAAGGACATCAAGAAATGGGAGAGAATTATTGCTTTGGATTTACGTTGTGAAGCTACAATAAGCCCAATAGACAATATACTGTCTACTGTTATATACTGTACTAAAGGTTACTGATAAAGTTGTAGCCTCGAAACTGATGATTTTATAAAGATTTTTTAACAATTTACGCTTCTACTTTCCTTTCAAATGTAAATAATAATAACAACTTGCTTGTACGAAACGTTAGGAATTACGGTGATCTAAGAATTTTTCATAGTGGCACTAAATACTTAATTAATATTCTACAAAAATCGATATGTTTTATACATATTTGAGGTATTAGAAGGTCATTTAAGAAATATTTTATGCGAAATATTTAAAAATGGATTATTATAAATATTTTTAAACATGTTTTAACAAATATTTAATATTATACATTTGTGGAACATTTATGAAAAAATATTTGACCTTTAATATTTATACAGAGTGTCCCGCATTATGTGGACAACCTCTCGGAATCTGAAAACTGGTGTAAAAATAACACTATTTTACAGTATAACTTTTTTTTAAATAATGTCCGCCTACTGAGATATTCACTCTTAAACAAAATATCTCTCAGACCGGCTGGTATAACATCATCAAATGGTTATTATTATTTGAAGTGGAAGCCGTTAAAATGATGCGCACCTTTTTGTAATAAATGTTTTGATGGGGCCGGGAGGGGGCAACCCCCACATTTTATCCCTTATCTTTAAAACGATTAAGTATTATTGTCAAAAATATGTCTTTTTTATTTTTGGGCACTGTAAACAAAAATAGGATACACACTTTCACTGCCTAACTAAATAATATTTTTTAGTAAAATCGGCTGTGATAATAAAACTGTGTTTAATGTCACTGTTACATTGATATTTTACTTCAAAACTATATATCTCCATTAATAATAAAGATATTGGCGTGAATCAGAAAATGTTCAGGAAAGATGGGGCTAGCTTAATTTAAGTTGACATCTACAGTTGTGGCTGGTGCATCTCTTAAGGAATTGTAAATTTTATAGGAAACAAGCATTCTCGTTTAAACACCCTGTAAGATACATGCTGAGAAATGTAGCTCAAACTGAAACAAAAATGTTGAAATTGCCAATTCTGTGCAATAGTATTATTTGAGTACCACCAGCATATTTTTGATTTTTTGACCAAACTTCTGATTATTATCTATATTATCTACATTTGTTCAAATCTGTTCTTTAACACCTTCTTATCATTTTTTCAATGCTCAAAATAATCGTAAAATGCTTTAACAATACCAGAAAATAGCAGAAATATTTTTCCCAGCTTTTCTTCAAAATGTTGTTCAACCACTAATGCATC
The DNA here is from genome assembly GCA_025024175.1 of Rhyzopertha dominica. Taxonomy (NCBI): domain Eukaryota; kingdom Metazoa; phylum Arthropoda; class Insecta; order Coleoptera; family Bostrichidae; genus Rhyzopertha; species Rhyzopertha dominica. Next base: position 60,697,298 of record QCXZ01000003.1, read on the forward strand.
TTTCTGAGAAATTTTATTTATTCCTAACTTTTTATAAACAATGCTTCTTTATTAATTGACTTTAGAATTGTCGGATAGGCAGTCTTGACTCTAAATCCAATTGACATTTAATTATGTTCATATCAGTCCAACAATTTTAAAATTAGATTGAAGTATTGTGACCCTTAATGACACTGTACATTTTTTTCAGCACACCTTGCAAAAGAAATACATACATCGACAAAAATAAATTTGTTTGCCAAGCGCGCCGTTCATTGTTGTTACATAAGTGTTTGTTGATCCCAACATTGATGGACTGTATACAACACCCGAACCACCTTGATTTCGCACAATTAGTCATTTTCGTCTTCAACTTCGAGGAAGGAGGTTCGATGCCAGAAMTGGATAGCAATTCGTTGATATCTGGGAGAAGAMATCAAGCGTAAGTCTGTTTTGCTAGTCTATTCTAATCTATTTGTCTATAATTTCTTATTTAAACTTAGTTCAACTGAATTCAACCAAACGCGGACATCCATGGTCCCGGCAACCATTTCCATCGACCAATTAAGCTCATTATAGATTACATCAAGTCAGATATTTCAAGCTTTGTTCTGATAGACCATTGCAGTATTAGATTGAGTATACATCAAACGCAAACAAGTTGAGAAGTGTACAAAATCAGTTCGTGTCCCGAGCAGTGCGATTCTCGAGAAAGATCCGTGAGTTTCGATCATTCCCGAAGTTAACGAACACACCCATCATTTCCCTGTTAAACCGTGATCTACAGATCGTGACCACGTTGACCTGGCGCAACTGCATACTGCGGGTGCTTTGTTAGCTGCMGTGGCATGATTGTTGGGATATCCCGCTTCCCATATATCCCCGTCGTTCGTAATTAGGGGATGGTTTGGAAACTGCAGGCAGTTCGGGTCGGGAATTTCACTGCTCCGCAGCACTCATTACTTTCCAATTGTAACTTTTTTTAACACTAATTAATCAAAACTTGAAGTCCCTTTGTCGCGATGGACTCTCATTGGCGCCTTGGTGTATCACTAGCAGTGTCTACCAAAGGCACGATAGCCGCACTCTATAGTGACAGGGGTGGCTCTGCAAGGCTAACCGATGGAGATATCTAGATAAGGACCCACGCCCATTGAGAGCCAACACATTAAAATTATTTATCCTCTTGTCAATCTTATAGGTTTCGTACGCTGTTTTTTGTACACTTCAGTTTGCACTCCTTATTTTATTATATCACTGGTTATTCATCAATTTAATAATAACTTAAAGCTAATATTAATATTTAGTGCCTGTTATTCCTGTGAATTTTGCTTTGTTTTTAAAGGTAAAGTAAAATATTACAGTGGTCCTTACATAATCTCTTAAACAAATTAAATAGGTCGTTGGCTAGATTAGCACTGCCTTGTTTTATATTTCATAGGCTATAATTACTGTACTTCTAGAACACAAAGATGTTTAGAAACATTTATGTGTTTTAGACTGCTAGCCGTCCATTTATATTTTTAATATGTCACTGTAATGTTATGGACAACGAGCAGGGAGGACAGGGTGAAGTTTCTGTAAAGTGAATGTAATTATTGCAGAATCTTTCTCCTCTTCAGCGTACACGTGTGTGATCCAGCGTTGTCCTAAAGTTGATATCTGTAAATATTTGGATCACCGGCGTCCTCTGTTAAAATAACAAATAAATTTTTGTTATTGAGCCGATGAAGAAAAAAATTAGATGTGGGTTAATTCAAATATTTGTATCTCTGTTACTATCGATTGTCAATTAATTAGGAGAATTAATTATTGTAGTTAATAAATAAACTAATAAACTAAATTGAACTGCACATACCATTATCTAATAAATTCGCACTTATTTTATATTTTTAGTTGGAATTGTATAGTGTTTGGTGCTTAATCAAAAAGCAACATAATATGTTAATAAAGTTAAGTTTCAAATCACCAAAATCATAATAATTACATTAAAAAAATAAATTTGAAAAGATCGAAGAGAAAACGACACATCCTGAATACGTAAAATTATTATCCGGGGAAAAGTGAAATACGTCAAACTTTTTTAAGAAACTGTTTAAGGTAGTTTGGTTCTCACGAATAACTTGTCTGATTTTTACATCTCTTTTCATTGTGTAATAATGATAATATGGATGTTTATTTGTTGTATGGGCGTTACTTTGTTAATCAGTAAGACATACATAACACATTTGAATTCTTAGAGCAACCGTATGTGTTAAATGACATCACTTCAGTACGAGCACCTACTTAAGAATGTCAAGTGATGACACGGATATTACATTCGAATATTGTGTAACGTAACGTAGCGGCAGAACTTACCTAACTTCAATTGCTATTACAAGTAATAAACCATTATTCCAGCCAGCAAAATCGACCAAAACGAATGCCCCCTTCGCTTGTAAAAACTTATAATAGCAACGCGTGCCAAGTTGATAATTGTTCATTGTTTTCCTTTTAATTAACTCGCATTGTTACTGGCACACTCTTAGGCAACTTCTTCGCTGCAACAGTCCGGAATTTGTCCGAGGTCTTGCGATTTAGAAAAAAATTAACACAGATTATTATGAACAAGTGCGTACAACAGTTTGCGCTCATTGTTTTATTTTCATAATACTCGTTTGTTTTAGAGGCACAGTTTTACACCTTTGTTGCGTATGGGATTCCGTAACCAACCTTGACCGTGACCCAACAACATGTTTTTATTCGTAGGCATTTTTTGCAAGTAAAATATTTTCGAAGATCGTTACTATTAACATGGAAACTAAATATTGGCGTTCCTGAACCTTAGTGAGTTCAAAACTTCCAATAATTTTTCAATTATTTTAGTAAAATAAAGACCTCTTCTTCAAATGAAGATTTGGAAATATTTTATTTTTATACGAGTACAGTGTGCTCAAAACAAGAATGAAATCGCAAGAGTTACAACGAGGCCTAAATGATAAAAAATAAGGACATTCGCAGGGTCAACATTTAGCGGATGAGAAACGCATAAAATTCTGTTTAGTTTTTACTCTTTCTCATTTTTTAAATTAGTTGTAGAACAATAAAAGCCTTTTCATTGTATTTTTCTGCTCTTGAAAAAGCCATTATCAACTTTTTTATATGCATTAAATAGCATTTTTTTATACAAATTCAACGATATACGGCACAATATCTCTGCATTTTTTATGTTTTGGCACTGTAGGCATTCTTTAAAACCATGGCGACCAAGGAAGAAGCCAAAAAGACAAGGTCAACCCTATTGAAATATGTATTAGTATTATTATTGCAACTTTCTTTTAAGTAAATAATAGTTAGCAACAGAAGGAGGTAATTTTTCCAACGAATATAAATTTGATATGCTCCTGCAGTATATTTTACTCCAAAGAAATTGTGAAGAAGCTGAAAACATGTATTTCAACAAATATTAGGATCCGAGACAAGCTGACAAGTCCACCTTTAGTCCTTTGACATTTAACTTAAAATAGTAACAACGTTTTTGAATATAAACAGTCAAACCTGTGCTGTATCGACATTTCAGTTTTCAGTGCAAAGAAGCAGTATCAAGTTTTACAATCACTTATTCCAAATCCACAAACATCAAGAAGTAAATTTGAAAAAAATGAAAACTGATTATGTGGTGAGGAATTTTAAACACAATAATTATAGGTCTTTTGTCGATTGCAATTCTTTAACTTCTGAGCGTTAGCTAAATTTTCTGCAACACAACCTTCGTAGTGCCGTTAGCTATTGCATTCGACTGCTGGTTTCAGCAAGATGGTGCTCCAACACGTAACTAATAATAGCCGTTACCTTTTCAACCTGGCGTTGAGACAATCTACTAAATATCAGAAATGCATTTTTGGTTGGATTAACCACAGTATATCCTCATCACCCGGTCTCTAGCGGAAGCGGGGTCAGGTCAAGCAAACATCGTTATTTATACTTTTAGAATTTGACACTTGAGTGAATCCCTTACGAGGGGCATTTACTTGGAGCGATCGGGCAGAAATGTAAACTATGCAACCCATATTACCAGCGGGACATGGGACGTAAGAGGGTAGCCGATAGGTTGACATCACGCAAAGATCGTACGAGCAACAGACGGGCTAAACTGCTAAACTAATATTCGGGAAATTGCTGAAAGTAGGTTGTGCATAAAAAAGTAACCATGATATTAGTAACTTACTATCATATTATACCAGGTTATTCAAAATATGGAATAACCCATTTATTTCTGTAAATATGAACTATATAACATTTCATTCTAACTGCATGTCGACTATGATTTCTGGAGGAACTTTTATAATAATTTTCCTTCCGCCTCCCCATTGCTTCGGCAGACAGTAAATTAATGTGAAAGAGCTTTTAATATTAAACTTGTCACATGTAATTAGACATACAATCTGAGAAATCCAGTCATATCGGAATAGATCGTATACCGCTCGATCATTCCCGACAGGATTGTATCTTAGCTTCACTGTTCACTGGATACCCACGCGACGGACCTGGTGGGGATGGGCATTCGCATTCCGCTCTCGTGACGGACTCGTGCGAAAGGGTTTGCGGTATTAGATTTTTTGAATGTCTTTACTCATTTATCGTGCTCATGTTTTTGGTAGTGTACAAAGAAATATGTAGCTACAACGTGGAGTTCGAATTTTTCGTTTATGTGCCTTAGTTTTCGAGAAATAGCTCGCCAAAAATATGCATTTTTAAGCAAAATATAACAACAAATATTTACATTACCGTACCAAATTCAGGAAAAACTCGAACTCTACGTTGTAGCTACATCTTTTGTCATTGCCATGTCGAAATTTCACTTCGAATAAGTTTAGAATAACTCGGTAAGTACGGTAGGTACTTAAAATGACCCGATTCGCTCTAGGTAAACGCCCCTCTTAAGAATTAGTTGAAACAACGCGGATCTTGGAATCAGGCGAAATCTGCATTCATTAAAATATCTTTGTTTCTTTGGATAAAGATGCTTTCAAACGCGTTCATTTTCTGCTTTCATCATGGTTGAACAACGAGTTCAGTAGCTTACCTGGACCTCCAATAGATTTTTCGGTTAAGAATTCCATTAAGTTTACAAACCAAAGAAGACTAAACTTGAGGAGGGTGAGTTACTGCTCTCATTTGAAGTAACACCGCTATTTCTTACTGTAGGTACCTGTAGATGTAGCGCAGAAATGCTCTGCGGATCTACTGGTGATTAACGACATTGATAAAATCAAAATTCAAGAATATCCATATTCAGTTGACCTTTTGGGCTCAGTACAACTTCCTAGTTCATTTTTAATTATCAAAGGTTAATTGTGAAAAAAGCACTCAAATATATCAAGAACGTTGCGGTTTAAAATGAGTAGTACTCAATAAAACAGTAGAAAATTTATTTAGGGAGGTACAGCACAAAAGGAGATCGTAGATGCAACCACTTTGCTTTACCAATTATTGTAGAATATAAATTTATTACAATTCCCTTTGAATTTGGGCTTAGAGTGAATGAAACACATATACTTTCATGGTGTATTTTATTTCAAAAATTATACAAAACCACTCTGTAGCTTCATTGGGTTTGTTTCACATGCTTATAGCTATGCCGCTTCAAGTCATATCTTCTCCTCGTGGTAAATGGACATAGATGGCACAAGTAATCTTTCGGTTTGCCGCAGCCATACATGTGCACTTTCAGCGTTCTGAGGTTCTTATATGTCTTTCCACATTTGAAGCACTTAGCAGTCTCCTCGCAATAATCTAAAAAGTATCATCGTCTAGCATTTTTATAATCGACAATATACGTCATTATTCTAACAAAATTAAACCAACCAACCGAATTAAATAAAACCACTTTATGGAATAATAATGTATTTCAAATAAAAATAAGTATTTATGTACTTCATTACAAAATATTGTGCTAAAAAGTGCGAGTCCAAATTGACTTTCTGATAATACCTCTTCAAGCAAAATCTATACTGTAAAATTGGTTCTTGTCCACAAACACACAAACACAAGTACTTCTTGACTGGAAATTAAAAAGTAAAAACCAGTATTGCCCACGTTTTTGCGATCTTTGACATCAATAAATGTCCTATTGATAACTTTTTAGAAAATTTAAATTCACGAGCATTAATTTTACTATGAAAAAAGAGAACAAGTTTTTAGACGCATTGATGTCAAGAAAGAGTAACAACGAGATAGGGTTTAATGTGTACAGCAAAAATACAAATAGGTTTATAACCAATGAATCTCAACATTCTTATCAACATAAACTTTCTGTTTTGAACTTCCTAGTTAACAGATTAGTTAATTTTCCATTATTAAAGGCTAATTTTGAAAAAAAAACTCAAATGTATCAAGAATGTTGCAGTTTATAATGGGTACCTAGTAAAACATGTAGAAAACTTACATAGGAAGATACAGCACAAAAACAGATTGTAGATGGAATCACTTTGTCTTTCACAATTATTGTACAATATAAATTTATCGAAATTACCATTGAATTTGGGCTTAGAGCGAATGAAACACATATTCTCATGATGGAATTTATTTAGAAAATTATACAAAACCATTCAAATTCTACCGTAGCCTCATTGAGTGTGTTTCATATGCTTCAGGCTATGCTTCTTCAAGTTATATCTTCTTCTAGTGCTAAACGGACATAGATGGCACATGTATTTTTTTGGTTTGTTGCAGTCATAATACATGTGCGCTCTCAGCGAATGGTTGTTCTTATATGACTTTCCACATTTGAAGCACTTAGTAGTCTCCTCACAATAATCTAAAAAGTATCATCGTTTAGCATTTTTATAGCCAACAATATACGTCACTATTATCTAACCAAATTAAATAAAACCACTTTATGTAATAAAAATGCATTTCAAATAAAAATAACGCCATTACAAAATATTCTGCGCGTTGTGTTGTGCTAAAACGTGCGAGTCCAAATTGACTTTCTGATAATACCTCTTCCAGCAAAATCTACACTGGAACATTGGTTCGTGTCCACAAACACCGCAAGAAAACTTGTTGGCTGGAAATTTTAAATTTGGTTTATAAAAATTGTGATGATGTTTCGCTTTCTTGGTTAGTGAGCAAAAGTATTGCATATTTTCAAAACTTGTAGAATTTTGACAATGAATAATTTAGCAACCACTGGTCGGATTGATGAGATGCCCAGAAATGAAATCTCCATATTATACAGGGCGAATAAATAGTGTCATGTTGTCTTCATCATCAAAGTTTAACGTCTTCTGTGGGCAGTGCCAGTTGGCTGAGGCTCATACCAACTATTCAGTGAAGTTAGCCTGGTATTTCCCGAGTATTTTGGTTTTTTTTAATCAACCTATCTTGGATACTTCCATACATATTCAATTTTAGGTAAAACAATTTAGTTGCAATTGGCGTTATCGTGATTTTAAGAAAAACAAAGTTTTTAAACGTAAAGATAAATTTAATTATCAAATGCAACAAGGTTTTGTACTGACTGGCAGTCATCATTGAAACAACAAGCTTCTCTAAATGTTAATTTAATATCCTGTGTTACCCCCTCGAGCGTCTAATATGGCTTGCATACACCTTCTCATTCCCAAAATCAAATTTCTCAGGAAGGTTGTGGAATGTTTTCTTACTCTTCCTGAGCTGCGATACCTAATTCTCTTAGGGTTCTTGGAAGCAGATTTCGATTTTAATTTTTATTTTTTAAGTCTCATACGTGCTCTATTGGATTAGCATCAGGATTCCTAGCAGGCCAATTTAGTTTTTCGATTCCAACCTCAGTAAGGTATTGTTGCACGATATGGGCAACGTGTTGGGGTGCGTTATCATGCATCAGCACGAACCTATCATATCCAATAAAACCAGCATATGGGACAACATGGTCTTGAATGATATTATTCAGATAGCAAATGCCTGTCATTCGTTGTTTGACCTCAACAAGCTCTGTTCGTCCTTCTGTACTTATGCCCTAGAAAACCTTCACAAAAAAGATTTAAATTCTGTAACTATTAGACTTCAACGTATGTTGTTGAAATTGTTAAGATACGATTCAATTATTAAGTACGTGCCAGGCAAATTATTATATATTGCTGATACATTCATTGACACTTCTGGACTAGCACAGCATAATACAGTAATAAACTGCAACCGTCGTTTATTAGATTTAGTTTTTTCGTCTGATGATTTGAGTTGCAGCGTGATCAGGGGAAACTTTTCGCTTGTGAGTGAAGATGTGCACCATCCTGCTTTGCACATTTCAGTTGGTTATATGAGTTTGCGGAATAACATTAAAGAAGATTTGCATCCTAATGTCGGCGGCTATTATTATAACTTTCGTAAAGCTGATCTTTCTGCGTTATACTCCGACATATTGGACACTGACTGGTCTTCTGTCTGCGAGACTGCATCTGTGGAGGCCGCTTGTAGTGTCATGTACTCCAAAATCGATGCGCTCCTTGATAGATATGTACCAAAAACGAGATACCACTGCTCATCTTACCCACCCTGGTTTACATCATCTATAATCTCTGATTTGAAGAGGAAGAAAACACTATGGAAGTTATACAAGAAGAGCGGCTTGGAGTACTATCTGCATCAAGTAAATAAGCTTCGGAAATTAATCCGTTATAGTATTCGTCTTGAGTTTACCAAATACATAGGTAACGTACAGAATAACGTGTTACGTGATCCTAAAAAGTTGTGGTCCTACGTGCGGTCAAAAAAGAATGTCTCTGGTCTCCCTTCAACAATGCGTTATCAGGATAATCTTGTGTCGAATCCAACTGATATTGTTGGAGTTTTTGCTGACTTCTTTGGTAGCGTTTACGTAAAAAACAGTGATGATGCACAGAGTCAAACTAATATAAACTTGTGTGGTGATGTGTCCATTGCTGCTACAATGCATTTGTTCTCAGTTTCGGATGAAGACATCATTGCGGCTGCGAAGAAGATGAAGCCTAACTTAACTGCTGGGACGGACAATATACCGTCATTTATCGTGAAAGATTGTGTTAGCTGTTTTTTGAAGCCGCTCCGACACATTTATAATTTATCTTTACAAACAGGTATTTATCCAAATGTCTGGAAGAATTCCAAGGTTTTTCCGGTTTTCAAGTGCGGAGATCGAAGTAATGTTAAAAATTATAGAGCAGTAGCCATAAGCTGCAATTTCGCCAAAATTTTTGAGTCTATTTTTGCAAAGTATCTATATAACCACATGCACATATTTATAAATGAAGGTCAACACGGTTTTATAAAGGGTAAATCTACTGCAACCAATTTATGTGAATACACGCAACTGCTTTCTGATAATTTAGAAAATAAGTTACAAACTGATGTTATTTATACAGATCTATCAAAAGCCTTTGATGTTGTCGATCATCGCATTTTATTGCGGAAATTACAAAGTTACGGCTTATGTGATTCTTTGATACTGTTTCTTAATTCTTTGTTGACAGCACGATTTCAATATGTTGAATATTTAGGTTATAAATCAAAGCCATTTCAAACATGTAGTGGAGTAGTGCAAGGTTCCAATTTAGGACCACTTTTGTTTTTGTCCTTCTTCAACGATGTATTTTCTATATTTAAGTCGCATGTATTGGTGTACGCAGATGATTTGAAAATTGTAAGATGCATAAAATCTGTTGATGATTGTACTGCGATGCAAAATGATCTAGAACAGTTTTCTCTCTGGTGTGCAGAGAACAAGATGAATCTAAATATTGTTAAATGTAAAATTATTTCTTTCTGTAGGATTCAGAATCCAATTGTTTTTCATTACAGTGTTAACGGTACTGAGTTGGAACGTGTATCTCAAATAAAAGATTTGGGAATCACTTTTGATAGTTCTCTTTCATTTAACTTACATATAGAGCAAATGTGTGGTGATGCTATTAGAGCAGTGGGGTTTATTAAGCGACAAACTAGGGATTTCAATAACATTCCTTGTATTATGAAACTGTATTGTGCATTTGTGAGAAGTAAACTAGAGTACTGTTCAGTAGTTTGGTGTCCTGGTTATGCTGTTTATGCTACTCAGATTGAACGTATACAAAAGAAATTCTGTAGATACTTATATTATAAGAAATTTAACCTATATCCCCCTTTTGATTGTCCGTCTTCGACTCTGTATGCCGAATTTGAGTTGCATTCATTAAGTTTTCGGCGAAATCTATATGCTGTAACTTTTTTGTATAAAATTGTACATGGTCACATTGTTAGTACATTATTGTGTCGATTAGCTTTCTTAGTGCCAAGAGTGAATTCAAGATCTTGTGTAACATTTTATGTTTGTCCTTCACGGACTAGCCATCATTTTCACTCTCCGATTGTACGTATGTGTAGATTATATAATGAAATATGTAGAAGTGTTGATATTTTTGTATCGCCATGTGAGTCATTTGTACGCAGGTGTAAGAATTATGTTTTGTAACTATTATTCTTTTGTAGACTTTAGGTCTGTTGGAATGAAATATACTATTATTATTATTATTATTATTATTACACTATCGCGAGCTTTTCTAGAGGTTGATGAATGTTCAAAGGTATTTGAATTTGATTTAGCCATTCACAGTGTAATTAAGAATTTGGCTGTCAGATGAAAAGAAAAGATTGTTTAAAAGTGAAACTGTAAAAGACGAACAACTAAAGCAAGTGTTACAAATTATTGAACATGGATGGCCAACTAATAAAAGATCTATTCCACAAGAGATTAAACACTTTTGGAAAATAAAGAATAAGTTAAATGTTTGCGAGGGTCTATTGCTAGTTGGTCATAAAATTGTTGTGCCAAAAGCATTACAAATTAGAACGTTACAGTTAATTCATGAAGGGAATGTAGGCATAGAAAAAAAAACCGATCAAGACAAATATTTTATTGGTTACACATGAGTAAAGACATAGAAGAATACGTAAGAGGATGCAGAGTTTGTGAAAAATATTCTGCTAGACAGTGTAGGGAAGAACTAAAACCATACCCAATTCCCAATCGTTCATGGAAAAGGATAGCTTCAGACATATTTAGTTATGGTGATTCATCATATTTAGTAGTTATTGATTCCTCTTCTACTTGGCTGGAACTGGCAAAAATAAATAACAAAACAGCTAGTGAAGTAATAAAAAGGTTAAAATCAATATCTCTAAATACGGATGTCCTGACACTTTAGTGGCAGACAATGTTTCTTTTTCAAGTTATGAATTTCGACAATTTGCTGAAGTTTGGAATTTCAATTTGATTACTCGTAGTCCAAATTATCCTAGGTCAAGCGGCTTGGCTGAAAAAGCCGTAGGCATAAGTAAGGTCATGTTAAAAAAGCATTAGAAGAGGGTAAGGACATATATGTGTCACTTATGCAGTGTAGAAATACACCACTTATAGATTGGTTTATCACCGGCAGAGTTGTTAATGAACCGCGTTTATAAAACGAAATTACCTATAACAACTGCAGTACTAGAACCTAAACTAAATAACAATGTTACAAGAAAGACAAGTGAGGCAAAAATTGTATTATGATCAACATGTTAAGAATCTAAAAGAGTTACTAGAGGCTAATGACTTTAAGAAATTGTTGAAAAACATGAGACACCTCGCTCATATGTTGTAGCTAACAATCAAGGAAACTTATTACGTAGAAACAGAATTGATGTAAAACCATCACATAATGTTAATAATGCTAATGACAATGATATATTAATAGATGATGTGCCTGGTGACATTCTATGCAAAAAATCTGAAAGTGAGCTTGTAACAGTGACCCGATCTGGAAGAACTGTAAAAAAACCAAGAAGGCTTGATTTGTAACTTATGAGGGAAGGTGTAGTATATTATATTGTATAATGACCTGGTTGGAAAGAGTAGGACGAGCTGTCAGACTTGTCATAACAAACCTTTGTACCAGTTCTTGTTAATAAACTGGTTATCAGAACTTGAGTGTTTTGTAAAGCATCATACAGTGCAAAACGTTGATTTCTGCGTCTATACACGAAATTACGCCCATCTGGATGGAACAGCTGAATACACGTTTCATCACAAAAAAGCACATTACTCCATTGCACTCCATTCCACTGTAAATATACCTGGACAAAGTTTCTTCGCTCTATTCTTTGATGAGGAAGCAATTTTGGAAGTTTTGCAGGTCATCTCACTTTTAATCCAGTTTCCTTAAGCCTCCTATAGATTGTAAATCAGCTTACGTTCGTCCTGATAGCTTCCTGAAGATGCCCACAAAGCTCAGATGCCATTGCAGCATGATTTCTTAGAGCAGTAATTTGTAATAGCCTTGTGCACCTCGGCTGGCGTTGGACGGGTCTTCTACTAAATCTTCCGGTTTCCCTGTATCGTTTTATGACATGGGAAACAGATGCATATCCAAGTGTTCGGAGATTTCCCTCTGTGTCAAACCCACTTCAGTCAAAGCAATGGCTTGGCCAGCCACCGTTTCGTTGTAAGGATGCATTTTAGTAATCAGTACTGAATAAACTTCTGTCAGCATACTTTGTAACTATCACCGTATGTAATGTACATACATCTGCCAAATATAATTGTCATTGTCATAATTGTTTGTTTCTAAGTGATGGTTATAGAGTGTGTTGATAGAATGGTCAATAATAAAATGTAAGAAATGTTAAAAAGTTGAATATCTCTGGAAGGATTCAAGATAAATTGATTAAAAGGCTACTTCACTGAATAGTTGGTATGAGCGTCAGCTAATTGGTATTGCCCACAGAAAATAAAATTTTGATGAAAAAAACATGACACCCTGCACAATATGAAGATTTTATTTTCTGGGCATCTAATCACTACATCATTTTCACCAATAAAAGAGTTTAAATTAAAAAAAAACATTATAATCCGACCAGTGGTTGCTGAAATATTCATTGTCAAAATTTTGCCAATTCTGTAAATATGCGATACTTTTGCTCATGAGTGTAGTTACATTGTTTTGTACAAACTACGCTGCCCCTTTTTGTACAGCATATGAAAAGGTCCATATAACAAAGACGCATTGTCAAAATTAATTCAAAAAAAACAAAAATAGTTATTGATAAATGTCACAATCTTATTACACCTGCCTTAAAAGTTTCAAACCCAACTATGCCTAAAATGTACGTTCTCCCTAAAATCCATAAAACAGGTAAAACGGTGAGACCTGTTTCAGGTATCAGCTCACCCACTTACCTGCTTTGAAAATGGTTAACCAACGAGTTTAGTATCTTACCCACACCTCCAATAGATTTTTCGGTAAAGAGCTCCATTAAGGTTATAGACAAAATTAAGAACATTAAAATGGTCTCATTTGATGTAACATCTCTATTTTCCAGTGTAGATGTGGCGCTGAAATACCTTAAGGATATATTAATCATTAATGACATTGATAAAATCAACGGTCAAGAATATACATATTCAATTGACCTTTTTATGCATATCCCAGAACTGTTTCCAAATGAACAATGAGTTTTTCGAAGTACACGAAAGAACAGCCATTGCTAATAGTACCTCCCTTTTTCTAGCAAACTTATTTGCGGGTCGACTCGAAACAAATTACAAAAGTAAAAACTAGTATTTCCCTCGTGTATGATTGCGTTACGTCGATGACGTATGACGTCTTTGCCATCTTTGACACCAATAAGTATACTATTGATAACTTTTTAGAAAACCTAAATTCCCCGTTAACAAACATTAATTTCACTATGGAAAAAGAAGAACAAAAGTTCTGTTCCTAGACTTATTGATGTTAAGAAAGAGTAACAACGAGGTAGGGTTTAATATGTACAGAAAAAAAAATACAAATACGTTTATAATCAATGAATCGCAACATCCTTATCAACGTAAACTTTCTGCTTTGAACTTCCTAGTTAATAGATTACTTAATATTCCATTATCAAATGCTAATCTTATAATGCTCCCTTCTTATAAGGGAAGTAGATTCTTTCCTTTAACGTAATCTGAATAGCAGTGGTGAAATAACAGAAAAGCATTTAAGAGGGGCGTTTACCTAGAGCGAATCGGGTCATTTTAAGCACCTACCGTTTTACATTTTACCGAGTTATTCGAAACTTTTTCGAAGTGAAATTTCGACACGGCAATGACAAAAGATGTAGCTACAACGTAGAGTTCGAGTTTTTTCTGAATTTGGTACGGTAATGTAAATATTTGTTGTTATATTTTGCTTAAAAATGCGTATTTTTGGCGAGTTATATCTCGAAAACTAAGGCACATAAACGAAAAATGCGAACTCCACGTTGTAGCTACATATTTCTTTGTACACTACCAAAAACATGAGCACGATAAATAAGTAAAAACATTCAAAAAATCTAAAACCGCAAACCCTTTCGCACGAGTCTGTCAAGAGAGCAGAATGCGGATGCCCATCCCCACCAGGTCCGTCGCGTGGTATCCAGTGAACAGTGAGGCTAAGATACAATCCTGTCGGGAATGATCGTGCGGTATACGATTTATTCCGATATGACCGGATTTCTAAGCTTTTATGTCTAAATACATGTGACAAGTTTAATGTTAAAGCTCTTTCACATTAACTTACTGTTTGCCGAAGCAATGGGGAGGCGGAATGAAAATTATTATAAAAGTTCCTCCAAAAATCATAGTCGACATGCAGTTAGAATGAAATGTTATATAGTTCATATTTACAGAAATAAATGGGTTATTGCATATTTTGAATAACCTGGTATAATATCATAGTAAGTTACTAATATCATGCTTACTTTTTTATGCACACGCTACAGTCAGCAATTTTCCGAATATTAGTTTAGCCCGTCTGATCTTTGCGTAATTTCAACCTGTCGGCTACCCTCTTACGTCCCATGTCCCGCTGGTAACATGGGTTGCATAGTTTACATTTTGCCCCATCGCTCCAAGTAAATGCCCCTCTTAAAGACAAACCACTTTATTACATTAAAGTCAAGCAACAAAAAAAATAATACGCGTCGAAAACGTTCGAACGAAAATCCGTTTATTCCTGCCCGTAAAAGAAAATAATTAGTTTGTTCACTTATCTGTTCGTTGCAAGCTCGCTCACACGAAGAACTTTCCAAGGTTGCTGTATAACGCAGCTGGCTGGGATGACGCAATAGCGGCAGGTGTATCGCCTCCGCTCGTCACAAGCCCGCGTGCACGGCGATCTCTTAACTCCAGGAAGAAATCTCCACCAGGAGACTTATCCTTGCTGATAATGACGACGGTGGAAGCTTTCCAACTTTGGGTGAAGCCAACACCACAAAACACAAGCTTGTCTTCCTTTCTAGCCCTTCAGGCAGCTAGAAACACCACCAGCGAGCACTTCGGCGTACCGACCACCATTCTTCGCCGCACTCCGCACCTACCCCACTAAAACTAACATGGTTGCCAGACGTACTCTTTTGTCCGGCTTACGCACTGTTTGATTACAATCTTGAAAAAGAACTAAAAATATCAAGAATGTTGCAATTTATAATCGGTACTCTAGTTAAACAGTAGAAAATTTACTTGGAAGATACAGCACAAAAAGTGATCGTAGATGTAACCACTTTGCCTCTACCAATTACTGTAGAATATAAATTTATTATAATTCCCCTTAAATTTGGCCTTAGAGCGAATAAAACACATATAATCACATGATGGAATTTATTTCGAAAATCATGCGAAACCACTAAAATTCTACCGCAGCCTCATTGCGTTTGCTTCATATGTTTGAGGCTATGCTGCTTCAAGTTATATTTTCTTCTAGTGCTAAATGGACATAGATGGCACACGTAATCTTTTGGTTTGCCGCAGTGATACATGTGCACTCTCAGCGTTTGGATGTTCTTATATAAGTTTCCACATCTAAAGCACTTAGTAGTCTCCTCCAAACAATCTGAAAAGTATCATCGTTTAGTATTTTTATAATCCACAATACACGTCACTATCGTCTAACCAAATCCAATAAAACCACTCTACGTAATAAAAGTATTTCAAATAAAAATAACTATTTATCTACTTCATTACTTCATTCCGCGTTTTGTGTTAAAACGTGCGAGTCCAAATTGACTTTCTGCTAATATCTCTTCCAGCTAAATCTACACTAGAACATTGGTTCTTGTACACAAACACCGCAAGAAAACTTGTTGGTTGGAAATTAAATTTTGTTTATAAAAACTGTGATGCTGTTTCGCTGTCTTGGTTAGTAAAGATATAAGCTTACATTGTTCGGTACAAACATATTCAAATATTCAATTTTAAGCAAACGTCAGGAATACCACTGCATAACTTTAATAAGATATTGCGGATGCTAAAATCGTTCACTACTCTCGAAACTGGTGACAAATACCGGTCCTGGGAGGGGAGGGGGGTATATAGGCCCTTATATATTAAGTAAAACTTGCACTGGATTATTACTTGTGGGAAGGTAAGTGTTACGCTGACCATCCGGCAACGACTGGTGCTTTTAAGAGTGTAGGGTAGCCCGCTTCTACCCATGCTATTACATGTAAAACGATTTTACGTCCAGAGAAGCCAATTTTAAAGCCACTGCTCCAATTTTTTGATATGTTGTTCTGCGTACAAATCTCTAGGACACTGCATAGCTTATTTTTAATTTTTCGTAAAATTTTTGCTAAAAAAAGACTTTTGTTTTAGCATTTGCGTAATATGCGTATATTTCGGCTCATCAATAAAACTTTGGATAAAATAAAATGCAGTGCCCTTGGAATTGAACACCAGAATGTGTAGACGTAAAATCAATTTTGTATGTAAAGTATTGTAGGAGTTAAATCCAAAAAACATAAGAAAAATGTATAGTTTCACGCCCCAGACAGGTACCCGCCCTTAGTAATACCTAATTGCATGTCGTAAAGTAGATATCGTCCTATCCTGAGAGGTCTGCAAAGAACTTGACCCGAGGTGTTCTCTCATTGGTGAATGGTCAGATTTATTGCACTTCACCCTTAAATACATTGCAAGATTAGGGCGCTATACGAAAAATAAGGCGCTTTAAATTGTCAAAAAACACAGAACGTTGATAACACGTCGTCTAGCAAAGCATTTTGTGTTTAAGCAATTAATTTAAAATTTGACGATTTGATTACCTTTAGGCTAATATGTTTATGTTTACATAACATGCAAATTGTTGTGATCGCAATTTCATATTGTGTACCTACATACGGCATTTTTGAAGATAACTACATCGTTGTCTTTCCTACTTATTAGTACATATTTTCTGTTTGTCCTACTTTTAAAGCTAAGAACCTTTGTATAACATGTTTTCAGGGTAGGTACCAAGCCGGCCTAATTTCATGTCTTCAGAAGAATACAAAATATTAATTTGAACCGTTAGCATTTGGCAACAGTTCTCACAGTCTCACTGTCGAATTATTTTCAATTTATTCTCACTCTCTTGTGATATTATAAACACATGTGCAAGAAAACAATAGATTCTTGTCTACAACTCTTTTCTAACTGAAATAATTATTGTCTTCCTGGAAACTTCTAATAGAAAGAAAGGATGAAACTCTGCAAATCTTTTGAGCGGCATCAAATATTTGTATACTTTGAATATTATAAATGTGTCCTAGTATGCCAGTTTATTTGGCCAAAGGATTMGTGTAATAAAAGCCAGGTAGCCCCAKCMCGTATAGTATTTGTAAAAGTTACGTTACTGTTACCATTACTTTTTGCAATTCTATATGCTCTGCAGCATATCTTATATCACTKTTGTAGTAGTTTTGTAMTGAGTTGAAATTACACTTGTCAGTCTCATATTCGTTGTTCGTTACATCWCCGACATTACTGTCTTACGTTTTGATGCGAATTGAATTGCGCCGTTACCATTTTATACCCTCTTTTGTTTTGAAGCTCTACCTAACTTTATAATAACCTTACAATTTCTGCAGTCCTTAAAATTGTGAACACTTTTTTGACAAACATTTTTATTTTGAATCCAGTAGCGCTCAAAAATTCTTTTAGGGGGTCACATGTTTCTAGATGTAACACAAACTTGCATTTTTTATGAAAACCATAGCTAGCTTTGCTATGGTCGAAAAAATCTGTTATTATTTCATTTTTTAGTGATTCAATCAGATTTCATGTTTACACGAAAAAAAGCTGTGGAACCGGAGAACATACTGTATAGTATAGATTTAACGGTAATATAACAAGATCTTGATAAATAGTCGACTCTTTACATTGTCATCAATTTTTCGAGAGTGCGAGACTGTCAATTGACGAGACTAAACTGGCATTAATAATATGATAACTTTTGTCTAAAATTATTAATGCCAATTCGATCGAGTTGAGCACCGCATTCGAGAAAATTTTAGACAACGTAAATAGTCGCTAATTTATCAAGATTGATTGTCATTTGTTAGGATTATTGACTGAATTAAATTTTAGAATACATTGTCGATCTTTGATCAGAGGCGTTACCGAATCGACTGGATCTTGTTGTCTCTGACGTTTTCATTTATTTGGCATACTAGTGTACTTGATTTGAGATACTTATTAAAATAGTCGATTTGTAATAGTCGCTGTTATCGACGTCGGATTGGTTATTATAAACTATAACTACGAATGTGATTTGCCAAAATTTAAATTTGACAGATTGAGGAAATAATCTGAAATAATAATTTTAAATCTATTAAAAAAATATGTCCCTATTTGTATAATTAAGACCCGTAAAGGGGCGCATGCAGTTCTTTCGTCAGTAGTCAAGGATGACATGTAGTTAATGAAAATTATTGTTTGGAAACATCATTTTGCGTCCATTTTAACGAAAAACAAGATTTTATTAAATCATTTACAAATTTGTGTTAATAGCTGACATATTAAAAATAAACCTAACAATGTGTATTTGCTTAATTAGGAAAGTATTATTCCCGAAAAATCCAAGTTTGAGGTATATCTCAAAATACTTGGCCCCTTTAAAAATTCTGGATGCAAAATAGTAATTACTGCCAAAAATATCTACATTTTCTTGTATCTACATACCTTAGCGTGGTATTGAGAACTGAAGGAATTTAGGTTTTTAAAAGTTCACTACAGCTTTAAAATAAAAGACATTATAAAGTCGGCGAATCGTCGAAAATGGTGCAGACATTGGTCCAATACAGCTCCATATATAGTTGAAAATGTACTGAAAAATTGGATGGATACATATTATTAATAATTGCATTTGATATTTCACCAAAATTAAACGCAACGCACCGATATGAAAGTTAAAAACGCCCACAAGAGACAATAAGTCACGCCGCGAAAAGACATTAACAAGTTGATCCCGAGTGCGCTATTCATCTATCCCACGTCGATACCACATTGTGCCGCCACATTCGAATTAAATCGAAGTGACTTTCGAAATAGGCAATAACCGACTAAACAAGGAACCTGGAGCCTTGCCGTGGTGTTTTATTGATAATAGGTACATGAACCAGGTCCCACTCGTAACACCGGCATAATATCACAGCCGAGAAAGTTCCCGCGTTCTTGATTGCCAAAGTACGTGTTAACACGTCAACTTTGACACGTGCAGGTGATTTCTGATTGTAATGGGCCAGATAAGAGCACTAGTACAAAATGAAAGTCGTCTTTTGTTCTTGTACTATATAGTATAAATGTAAGAGATTTTCAATGTAACTATTCAGAAGGAAAGAGTTAATTTCTCATTCCTTTGCATATATGTACTTTCTATCTCACCTTGTGAATAAACTATTGAAGCTCACTTTCGGGTAAATTTTATTACGATTAAATTGACCGCTTATTTATCACGTATGGCAGCTGTATAGGGTGACCCATTTTCGTTCTATTTTTTGGGGTTGCTCAGTAGCTATTAATGCTAGAGGGTTGCGGTTTCGACATTACTTTTATGCTGTCAGTTGAGCTGCGCCATCTCTTTTGTTTTAAAGCTACAGTCAACTTTTGAATAAAGTTGCATTTCTTCAGTCCTCAATATCTTGCTTAGAAATCTGCAGACATTTTTATAGATATATTCAATCTATTGGCGTACTCAGAATTATTTAGGGGGTCACATTTTTTTAGAACAAACTTCTTTTAATAGAATGCAGGCTTTCACGGCCGTTTTTCATCGTAAAAAGTTTTGACTGTCAGATTCCCTCTAGGAGAGTACCCTAGCGTATTCCAAGCGGAAATTTATGCAATCCTGGCATGTGCTCATGAGAACCTCAGAAGAGGGTATTCGGGACTGCATATCTACATTTGCTGCGATAGCCAGGCGGCACTTCGAGCGCTCACCAGTGTTAGGGTGCGCTCCGGCCTTTTACTGGACTGTCGTAACACATTAGTAAGGTTGGCCCAACATAATCGGGTTAACTTGATTTGGGTGCCTGCTCATGCAAGCATTGAAGGCAATGAAAGGGCTGATGAATTAGCGAAGAAGGCGGCGTCCGCACCTTATCTCGGACCACAACATTCCAGAAAGCAGACTGAGGGCCGAGATCACAAAGTGGCTTGGTCGTCAGTTTTACCTGTATTGGGAAGACGCGCCGGAACTGAGGCAATCTAGGGCCTTCATTAGTGGTGGGTGTCCTTATACGGGACACTGCCGGCTCAATAAACACCTATACAATATGGGTGTAGTGGAAAGTAGCAACTGTAGGTTCTGCTCAGAAGAGGAGGAAACTCCGATTCACCTCCTTACCAACTGCGGACAGCTGGGGGGCAAAAGGTTTGGAGAATTTGGGTCTCAATTTATTAAGACTGAAGATCTTTTTAGATTATCTTGGAAAGAGATACTGCTCTTCTTTGAGAAGGCAGGACTCTTCTAAGCTACGGTGCGGGCACAATGGATCGAAAGGTCTAAGTGCAGCGCCCCGCCCCATCTGCGGGGTCGCACCCCAGAAGACAGATAGATAGAATCACATACAAAAACGAAAAAAAAAATAAAAAAATAAAAATTTGCAAAAAGGGTAGTTATCCCCCAATTTCGTCCCCTTCCCTATACCCTACTTACCCCACAAACAATAGGTCGCTTTGGGTAGTTGATATTTATAAATTTGCAAAAGTTCATATATTAAGTCTTTCGAAAGTTATCGTGTCCAAAACAATACCACAGACACACAGACAAGAAATTTTTTTGATCAAATTTTTTTAAGCAAGTGAGCAAATAAAAAATTTTGAACATTTTTTTCACGATACAATACTTCCCATCCGTTGGATGTGGAAGTAATATATTAACTTTAAAGGATGATAAAACTTGTTTAACTGTGGTCACTGACAAGGGACATTACCAAAAGAGAATGAATGACATTCTTTTAGATGGAAACTGTTTGAAAGTGCTTAGATGTGATCCAACAAGCATTGTTCAAACAGCAAATACTGACGTAAGTGCACTAGAAAAAGGAGAGCATCTAACAAACAAAAAGCTAAAATTTACAGAATTTATAATTCAATAAGCTGAAAGCTCCACAAACTAGATGTACCTTTAATCTCCAGTAAGCATTATTTACATAAAGAACAGTTTCAGTTGCTCTAGATCAATTAAAAACAGAGAAATTCCACAAAATCATGAATTAGTATTACTGTTTATTATCAACTTTGGTGGTCAATGTTTTAGGTGAACAATAGGATACAATCGACTCATTTTTCCAATGCTGCATGTAAATGGCATGACATCTTTTGGACTTTGATTGTTGTGTTATTTAAGTGCCATAAGCGGTCGTGTTGTCGGGTTCAAATAAAAATATTTCTTTGTCCATTCAGTTTTATTAAAAAAATTGATGTAAAAATATTTTTGTCAGTGTCTGGATATATAATTTAATAATGTCTCGGCTATTTGAACCTCTTAAAAGAACTATCAGTGTCGTATTTGCTACATCACCTGTGGTAAAACACCACACAAAGATTTATTTCACGTTCCTTTCAGGTATATCAAGTTTAAATTCAATAACCCTGTCGAACATGGTGGACACCATTATAGATTTCTAGTGAGAAAACATGTCCCGTAACCTTTGGCTTAACAAATAGTGCTTATCACTAGTTTCTTGTGTTATTAACGACTTCCTAGTTCATTAAAAGTCTAGTTTTGTACATGTCGACGACTCTGGTTTCTATAACGCTCGGATTCCATGTCACAGTGATAATGTCATTTCGAAGAGGAAGGTATTTTTCATTTAATATATCTAGAACTGCAGTGTTGTATGAGATCTATATGCAAATTCGTTTCCATTCTGATTCCAACGAAGAAGATTCCGTGCGGTGGTCAGACTAGAACTATAAAATTGTTAAACGACTTTTCCTGCAAGTAAGGTTACCATAATGGGAATATAAGAAAGTGCAGTTTTGAAGTTTCGTTGAACATTTATTATGTCACCAAATTCGCAAAGTTCAGAAAAAGGTCATAGTATTATGGCAGTGTATAAGTAACAACATATAATAAGGCATGAAGTCTAGTTATTGTCGTTAGACGTATTGAAAAACTGGAAAAACTTGGACTGGAAAGTAATGTGTGATCACAGTAACGAATCGTTAACTAAACTCGTTTTTCGATTGTACTGGGTGCTTGAGATATACTCATTATTCATATCGTAATTGTATTTCAAATATCATAATTTGGCGAACCTTTTCAACAAAAGTTGAAGTGCTTCTTCTAGAATAATCAAATATTATAACAGGTTATGTATTTTAAACTTTCAAGTTAAAATTGGCCCGTTTCAGAAATTTTTCTAAACTTGAATAAAGTCGGACATATTAGGAGGTGTAAATTGGAATTGGGACACTGTATACGAAACTGCTATTATCTTTCTTAGGTGAGACAGTCTGGGGAAAAAGGTTTTGCAGGTTTATTTGTATTTATATAACATCAGGTGTGTAAGATGGTTAAAATATTTATAGACTTACATATATTGTATAATTTTGATCAACGCTATTAATACTAAATGTCTGTTTCTATCAAAAATCGCACATTCAATCATTCGTGTAGATGACCCACTTTTATAGCTGTAAAAATCTACATTGTGCCTACAAGTTTTAGCACTCAATTACAACTAGGTTTTCATCGAATTAGCATTAACAACAATAACGTGTCCTGTCAAAGTTCAAATAGATTCGTTGATATTTTAGTTAGCTTTGACGTAGTTTATTTATATTTCCCATACTTGAAACGATAGATATCATCAAATCCAAACTTAATAGAGATCCTCTAGGTGTCTAGGTAATACCATAGCCAGATTTACTGAGCAATGTTTAAAATCAATTTATTACTTCCACAGCCAACGGATGGGAAGTATTGTATCGCGAAAAAAATTTTCAAAAATTTTCATTTGCTTATTCGCTTTAAAATGGTCGAAAACGCAAAAAAACAAAATTTGAGAAAAAAAAATTTCTTGTATGTGTGTCTGTGTGTGTGTATCTGTAAGTCTGTGTGTGTGTGGTATTGCTTGTGGACACAATAACTTTCGAAAGACTTAATATATGAACTTGAAATTTGGCAAACGTATAAATCTCAACTACCCAAAGCGACCTATTGTTTGTGGGGTAAGTAGGGTATCGGGAAGGGGGCGAAATTGGGGGGTAACTACCCTCTTTGCAAATTTTTTTTTATATTTTTTTCGTTTTAGTATGGGATTAGTAGTATAACTGCTCTTATAAATTTTCGGTTCAGCAAACTGTTTAGAAGATATGAGCAAAAAAGCGTCACTTAAAGAAAACGGTTTTTGTTAAATATATCCGAATATATTTAATATATTCAAAAAATGAAAATGCCATCAGATAGGAAATAAAATTTCTCACAAAAAGTGTCTTAGAAAATTTATCCAAAATTTTGACATTTTCGAAATATTTCCAAAAAACCTATTTTGGACCCTGCTCGCTTTTAAATTTTGGTATTATATAGAAAATTACATTTCTGATCAGAAAGCGCTCTTGTAATTTTTTTGTTAAGTTAATAATTTTCGAGTTATTTGGAAAAAACCGATTTTAAAAATGTATATATTTTTGCTAATATCACGAGGACTGTTTGTCTTAGAAAAAATGTGTAGAGAAAAAAAATGCTCAAAACCTGATTACTAATCGTATAGTATAAAAAATAAAAAAAACGTAAATGTCATTTTGACAATTGAAGGTGGAAGTATCGATTCAATTTGCAGCGGTTTTTCTAATGGAACGGTAATTTTTATGAAAAAAAAACAGATTGTGCACTGGGTTCGCTTATAAGTCTTATAGTAGCCAATTTGTTTATGAAAAATTTTGGAGAGGTAGTGATCAACAAATTTTAGTTTAAGCCAAAATGTTAGTATAGGTATGTAGATAATACGTTTGTTATTTGGCCCAGAATAAACACTGGACAGTTAGGATACAAGGTTTACAGAAAACCAACAGACACACATGCCACATCTCATCACCCTCCCACTCAAAAGAATAGTCTTATAAGAACGTTGTTTGTGAGAGCACAAAGTTGTTTACAAAGAGAAATATATCATCATCTTAAATCAGCGCGAGTGGAGAAATGGTTATAGCAATAGGAATATTTTGTCAATTTTTAATAAAATCCAGGACAAAGTAAAGTAAAGTTGAGTTTACCTTGTCCATGCAAGTCTGTAAGAAAATTTGACTAGTCATAAATAATTTTAACTATATTAATGCACTATACAAGGTCTTTCGGAAAAATTAAAGAGGATACTTAAAAAGCATGGTATTTTAGTTGTTGATAGTAGATATCATTTTAAGTACTACTAAAGATAAAGTACATTTAGAAAGTGAAGGTGTTTACAAAATTACTTTTTCTTGCGGCAAGTGTTACTTAGGTCAAGCTAAAATAAAAGTAAGTACCTACGGGTTTAAAAGGACACATAGTGCTACTAGGCTGCAACAGATAGGTAAATCTTMCGTAGCTGAACACTCGTATTTGACTAAACACACGCTTGACCTTGATAAAAGAAAAAAATTACATGGAGAAAAATATTATTACAAACGTCTAATAAAAGAAGTTATTGAAATTTCTAGGAATACTAACAATTTCAATAGGGATTGTGGAAATTATCAGTTGGGTGTCTTTTAGAAGGCTATATTGTAATTATCTTCTAACAAGTAGTTCGCGTATATCTAGTAGGTAAGTAGTTCCTTTCTAGTCGGTAGGTTTAAATTTAATCAGGTTGGCACGTTCTTTCTATGACGTCTTGCTTCCTTGATGATTTGTTTAATTACTTTCAAAATTTTGTTTGAACTCGTGTCAGACAAAATTTTGAGGTTTTCGTCAAGGCGTAATCGAAAAGTCACAGTGGCAGTAATCCTTCCGAAAATCTAAATTAATTGGTGATAATAATTAACAAAGATTTCCATTAATTTCTCCTTCAACGATTTATTTTGCTGAAGAACACTGCATATGCAACAACCATGGTTTCATTTGTGATAATATTGTGCGATACGTTAAACGTTTAGTAAGATCACCTTTTCCTATTTATTCATGATTGAACTGAACAGAATCTGTTGCGAATACACTTTCAATTTCTGTTGTCGTGTAACACAGTATAATTGAATGATGTAAACCTCCGAATGAAGTGTTTTTTCAAGGCTGGATAGCTTCCTCGAAAGCTTTTCTCCACTTCATTGACTACGCAGTATATCCGTTATCTTGATGTCATGCCGACATTATTGCCTTTTCAATGCCGAAACGCACCTTGTACAATAGAAGGAGCAAAACTGTGGTTAAACGCAAAAAGCGTTCTGTAGTAGCTGATGTTTTGCTCCGGCCTTTTACACGCATTGGTTCACTTGCCACATAAAAATGCACCCAGCACTTGTATAGGACTTAATGGTATGGCAGCCCAGTTATTTCTGCACGATTAGGCAAATAATTTGTGTACTTTCCATTTCACTATCGGCAAACATTTGCCAAGGCTCAGAAATGTACTTTCTACGGAACACAAGGTTTGTTAATCGGGCTAACGGGCAGTTTAAATGTTTTTGCTGGCCACAACACAAAAAATGGCGGAAATGAATAAACAATTCAAACAGGAGCAATTTGAACACCCAGGTTCCCACAACGTAAAACGATGGTCACATAATAATCGCCTTTCGGTTTAATTGAAAGTAATGGTACTTCCGAAACCGTAAGTCCAATATTTGCAGTGAGAGTTTCAATTACTTAATCATATGCGGTTGTGATACCTTGCACACTTAGTGCTGTAAATATTCAAATTGGGCAATGTTTAGATATTACTATGGAAATAGCAATAGGAACGTGTATTCAGGTTGCGCGGTTAAATTGCTTTATATCAAAGACTCCGTATGGTCAGTATTATCCAATAAGACTTACGCAACGCGCGGTAGGCACAATGTTAATTAATATCAGACACATGATAGTTACACCGAAACACTTGCCTTTGAGGAATTAAGGTTAGCCTGCTTACAGGAAGGGTTTCCAGGCAATGTCTTGGAAGCAATAAATAAAGGATGTTTCAAACCGAAAAAATGTGACAAAACATAAACTGAATCAGGGCTGATTTTCGTCCTTCTAGTATAGAAACTGGAGTCCGCCAAGTTCACATGCAGCAATCAATTTTAGTCTTTCACCTTTATTTAAATTTCAGTGTCTTGAAAACATCATCTTCATGGCATCTACATAATAGGACTGATAAAAATATTTAGAAAATTCATTAGTTTTTTTTTGCCTAGATCCCTTATTGTACTTAGGAGTGATATGTTGCCTCGGGAAAACCAACATTGAAAACCAGAAAAACAGAAAATCATATAAATAGATACCAGGTCTTGTTTATTTTTTAATACTTTAGAATGTTCTGCGTTTTGCATATTTAGATAAAATGATGCATAAACATGCTTACATTCAAGCAAGCAAGTTCTACAGGTACTCCATGAGTACATAATCCAACCATGATCCATTAGGTTAAAATATTGCAATTTTACAAAACTTATCTTACACTTAATAATTTTTTTAAAATAATAGATTGTCTGAAAAAATTTGTTACCGAGGAGTAATTTAGAATAAGAAATTCAAACATTTTGGTAAATTGTTTGCTAATTGCAAGTACCACAATCTACATTAATTCAAACACCTTAATATTCTTAATTTATTTTCTAACTTAGAGCCGAGAAATTTATCTATGTATAATCTCAGCAAAATTGTAGTATCTGTGGAGCTCATAATTGATGTCCCAGCAGAAAGCATATTAAAATTTACTCGGACCTATACACATATAAAAATTTAGAGTTATTCAAAACTCAAAAGTATGGAGTAACAGGCACATTTATGTAAACATAAACTTTAAAGCAAAATATCCTGAACAAAAGTTTGTTGCTATTTATTTGTTTTATTTATTAGCCCAGTTTTTTATGCATTTCCATGAAGGCGAATATTTTTGTATTTTCAAATTGCAACTAAACGATTTATTTATGAAACTGAGTGAAACCTAACGATTTGAATTTTCAATGATGGTTGCAACGTTCACATCAAGATTTTGCGATTTATTTAATAATTTTTACCCAAGTCCAGGTTAGTTAAAATTTTAAAGAAACTGGACATGTAAAAGATAGGCCATGGTCTGACTACAAATGATGTATTAGTTAGCATTGTGGAAAACTCATATACGTCAACCAAGAAGGAACTTGCTTTGGACAACAATATTAGGTAATCTCGGTTATTCGCATATTGAAAAAGAACAAATACAGACCCTACAAAGTACACCTTCTCCGTGGGCTAAATGACGGAATAATGCAGTGTATGCGAAAGCTGATGCCCTCAGTGCCATCAAAGAGGAACTCTCTATAAGTGTGATAGACATCGATCTAGTTAAAAATCATCAAGGTATAATCACAGGCAAAAAAAAACGGTTAAGCTTTGTTTGCGTTTGTGTTCGCATAAGCTGCTGGGAGATCAAATATTTGATCTCCGGTCCATAAACATAAATATAATCTTTTGCGTAGATTGCCTATTAATATTAGCTTTCTTTACTTTGAAATAGTGGAACGAAAAAGTCTGTTTTACTAATTCTAGCGGAATAGTCAAGACATTTAAAATAGAACGCTTTGGAAATAGATACGTGGAGATTCTTAATTATCTTTGTCATCAGACTATGTAGGGTCTAGTTTACACTCGTACTTGAACGCTATAAAAATTGAAATTTAAACCAATATCGCAAAGCATCAAGGAATTAAGTCAAACTAACTCATAGGTCTAATTAAATCGCCCTTGAGGTACTGTGATTGATCATAGCACGCTTTTAGACCTTGAAGTCAGAAAATAAAGTAGATAACAACATACTAATGATTATGTAATAGCCAAAGCCACACATTAAGTATACTCTTAGTCATACATAATCTTTCTCTTTCAAATAACTTAACACCAAAGAAGTTCATTTTATTGTACAAAAGACAGCGATTTATTAACACCAATAGATACTCGTGAACACTACAGTGTTCACAATGCGGTAAACCTCTTTATCACTCATTATAATTCAATCACATATAAAAATATCTATTTGAAAGGATGATTTACAAGGAATAGTTAAAGTAGTTATTCCGAACAGCGAATAACATACAAAACATGTTTAGCTATTCGTTCAAATAGTCCTATTCCTGCATGCATTTAATTACCGGTTTCAATATTGTGCCTGCAAACGTAGCGCCCAGTTCTGTGCCGAAGTGTGGTAACTTTCTGATCTGTCGGTCATGGTTGCAAAATATCGCACGACCCACAGGTACACTTGGTTCCGTTCACCCGCAGACACCAAACCGTTTGATTTATGGGAAACAGGATTGCAGTTCAAATGACAGAATAGTTGCATAGTGAACCAGAAACAGAGAGAAGTGGGGAAAGGAGGCAGCAGCGTGCAGAAAAGTGAATATTTCCTACACGATTTAAAATATTACGCCTTAGACATCGGGCATCGCAGCATATCAAATTTTTGATAACAAATTTAGGTGGCGGTTAAATCCTCCACGGTCGATGTTAGTACAAGGAGGAGCAAAAGTGATTATCTCATTAGACTATACTGGTTTATTTGCAAATGAATTCTAATGTCGTCACCACTTTCACATTTGTGAAGTAAACAGAAACAGAATACTTGTAGACAAACTACGAATTGTTTTACTGCTCAGGAACGCGGAATCGTGGCAATAGCAATCCTAGGGCTTTCGCGGCCGGTATCCGATGAACTGATTGAAGTTGCAGTTGCAGACGTTTTGCCACTCATAGCTGGTGACATCTTCAGTGTTTCATGCAGGTCACCGAAGCACTGAAGGTGCCACCAACTGCAAGTAGCGAAACGGTTGCGATCTACAAGCGAAGACCACAGCACAACAGTCCGGTAGCGTTAATCAGTTCAATTGTGTCAACGTTATTGACAAATAATCGATCAGTTATTCTTGCTTAAATAAAATTTCGTTCTCAATTTCCTAGTCGTGTGGCACCAAGTGGACAAACTCTGGCCTGTAGCAATTGGGTATCAATATACACTAGGCCTGGGCGATAACTGATTTCAAATATCAATATATCATATAATTATCGATAACTATCGATGTATCGATAAATATCGATATATCGATAAATATTGAGACTTGAAACAAGGGTATGTCGACCTGGGTTTGAACACAAAGAAAACTCTTTTTTCTTAGCTAAGCTTTCGACTTTATTTCTAAGTCTTCTTCAGAGCGTCTACAATAAACACAGTTGTGCTAATTGTTTCAAGTCTGTACGTAGTAATAATGGACCGTTACTTCCCCTCGTGTTTATTGATAAATATAGATATATATTGATATATCGTAAATATAGATTATCTGGATTTAATTGATATCAATTATTACTTTATACAAGATAGGGTCCTAGCTAAGCAAAGAAATAGGATTGGGTTTGGTTAAAACGAATTAAAAAGAGCGCCACGTGTTTTACATCAGCCAGTTGTATAATTAAACGAAACCGAAAAAAAAACATGATAGGCGAATCTTCAGAAATAGTGACCTCGAAAATAAACTAGGTGTAATAAGGAATTTTAGCCCAGAAATTTATTGGCTCACCAAAGAAGTTATTATAGTACTAACAAAAAATACATACCAAAGAAAACGCGTTGGGAAAAGCCAAGCTATTAATTCAATAATTTAGGTCTGTAATATCGGAATAAAGTGCACAAGTTTTTAGATATAAATAATTAAGCCGCGTCGAAATCATGGCCATGAAACTCGTCTAGGATATAACACTAATAATGAAGTAAATCTAAATAATAGAAAATAATGAGAGATTTCAATGAACAAGTAAGTATTTAACTTTAAATAAAGTTTTTCCGCAATCTTGCGAGGGATTCCAACGGCAGATAAGATTCCACTGGAACTCTCATCCCGTCAGCAACCGACAGGAAAGGATAAGAATCCCAAGAAAGCTTAAGTTTTTCTCATTAGGTCCGAACTGGCAACGGTGTTTGCCTTAATCCTCGACGAGCTTAGATTTTAACGCCAAATATAAAAACCCTGAAGATACACAACGTATATATAACCGAGTGATCGCAAAACATCTAGAAACTAACACCTACCTTCCAAAGAAGGGTTTCAGCTAAGTTAAAGCTTGTCAGATGATAAATAGCTTCTGGAATAATCGGCGAATGGTGAGGTGCAGAATTCCTGGATGCATATCTTCACCAAAAGGAATACGAAACGGCAACGCGAAGAATGCTACACTATAGGGAAGTAGAAAAAGAATCCGGTACTGATTGAAATATAAATTTCATAGCTTCGCTTACATCCCAAAGCACCACACCCACCCACAGCTCAGCTGATTGAATTCTATTCGAAATATACGGAGCCAACAGCCTGCTAAAGATAGCCAGGGCAACAAAAAGCGCGGACAAAAAAGAGCTCAAGAACGACGACCAGATAAAAATTATAGAAGTTCTCCAATGAAAATTTTAATTGTAACACAATACATATAAACATAAAAATATATCACGACAAATTAATGTGATCAGATTTTGGGAGCAGTTTGTACGCGCGAAAAGGATACAAAACAAATTCAAATACAAATATGTGTAACAAAAAAAAAGGATTTTTACAACGAAAAGGTTACAGAGATATACAAATTTTTGTTTATTTAGGAACAATTTTTTGTTTAAACATATAGGTAATTATGATTTGCTCGAATGCTCAACAGTTAATGAGTCAGAGGTATTGCGTAGAAAAGGAGTGGGGAAACCTTTTTTTTACGTGGAAGGCTGTATTTGTTTTCGCGAATACTTACTAGAAAGGACGCACCGGTCTTTAAAATCATTATTTGCGAATTATGTAACATTGCATAATCTAATTGAAGATAATAAACAAGTATTTAAATCCGTAATCGTTTTTAAAGTGTCTAATTATGTTATTTTAAATTTAAAAAACCACAAAGTTCTGAACAGAATGCTAAATGCGATTCTTTAAGAGGACGAGTGTCCCAAATCCAATACGCTCACGATTTTATAAAAGTTACTATCAGCACGAAGATGGATTGCACTGTTAGCGTGAAACGCCAGAAAAAAAAATAATACCGTGCGATATAATACACCTACTAACATACAAAACCTACTGAAAAATTAGAGCTACAACTATTTTATTATGGAATATATACACATAGAAAAGTTCTGAAGAGCTAGTGGTAAAATAAACAACTGAATAAGGTTTAGACAATATTGATGTGGTATTACATTACAAACTGGTAAGAAAAATATTATAGTGTAAGTCTCCAGCATTTGTGTCAAACGTATTTGAAAAATATATTCCACATACTTAACATCTGAAACCGGCGCCTCCACCATTATTTTGAGTGCATATTAAATCACAAATTATTTTGATTATATAAAATTTATTAGTATTAATGAGCTTTATTTCTGCATTATAATCTGTTATACATGGTGTACGATGTAAATCCGTCAACCGCAAATTGCATTTTTTATGTAGAACACTCATTAAAACCCGGGTAACACTTAGTAGGGCGCTGCCTTTTTTAGTTCGATATAAAAAGTTTATTATCGACACGATGTTTGGTGGAAATTATTTGAGACAGTGAAAGCTTTGCTTTTGCAACCGCAAAACGATTTTATATGGAAAACCTATGTATTATTTGATAGCTCTTTTCAACCAGAATAGCATATCGTTTTCTAGATGTTAAAGAAAAACGACAAACAAGACGATTCTTGTTCTCAATTGTACTTTATAACAAGATTATTAATAGAGATCTCGATGTGCAAAATTAATTGATTAGTATCAGTAAACAGCAATGTGAAAGGAAATAATGTGTTCGAATCATATTTTCCTTTTCAGGAAATGAAGCATTTCAGCCAAAATAGGAGAGTTTACTTATAAAATATGAGCCAAAGTAAAACGTTCCTCTATTAAATTAACTTTCTGTAAAGATTTTATTACTTCTTTAATGAAAAGTAACATATAATATTTTAACTCAAATTCATAAAAAAACGTTTTTGATTAAGATGTCTTTAGATAAAAGCAATTATTTGATGTATGTAAATATATTACAGTATCCTTGAGCCCGGCTGGATGGGGAAACTATGCAGAATAGAACACGGCATTATTATTACGAGATAACGTTGTCACAGTAACACTGGTGTTTTCGGTGTAAAATTTGAAAATCTAAATGTTTTAAAGATAATGGTTGTGACACACTTTGGAATTATAAAGAACATATACCAATTAGCATCCAAAAGATGTCAGGATCAGCTTACAGATGCTTTTTATACCGGCTACAACATCAGTTACCTTACCTAATGTAACAAAAGATGGAAAGTAATAGGAATTTATAATATCTACACAATGTTTAGTTCAAACGATTAACTAGAGATGGACGCACATTGTTACAGTGAATTTCAGTACCGACAAAGATTTAGTTTCTGAGAATTATATGAGATGGCTGTACTGTAGACCTCGTTCCAACATTCTTATTGCTCAATATACACTATTCGCACTTCCTTGATAACAGTGATCTAAATTGCGGCCGCAACTGTTTCTAACCCAATTAAATATTAAATGACCATTTATATTTTCGTCGGAGAACATATAAAATGTATTTCACCGGTTCGAAATGAAAAAGTCGGCTAATACCGAACCATTACATTTCAAACAAAGAATTATGTTGCAGTAGCCTACCAAAACTTACAAACTGCCAAAGCAATATTAGGAGACATTAAATTTTTAATTATCTTGCTCACTCGTGAACCTGCTGTAATAGGGTCATTAACTCAATAAAAAAAGTAAAAATCAACATAATTATTTATTGTTGTGTTGTTTTCTATGTTTGTTTAATATGTGCAGTTTGATGCAGTATTTCCTGTTGCTGCGATGTGGACAATAAGGGCAGACGAATTTCTTCTGATTTCCACATTCGTGTCTGTGGGAAGTTAGTGACCTCCTGTGTTTGTAACATTTTCCGCATACCAGGCACATAAAACGGCGTCTTCCATCCTCCATTTCTAAAACAACAATTACGGTTTAGTAAGACATAACTTTAAAGCACACATAGTGTTAAGTAATTTAATAAAGTGTATTAAAAACGAAGACAAGTAAGCACAGTCTCTTTTAGTGCAAATATAAGAAAAAATAAGCTTTTTGCAATACACTTTTATAATTAAACTTCAAGATACTTTGGTTGCACGTGCGAGAAGCAATATGAGTCTTTTTTATATCACATTTCTGTCTTCTCAACGAGTTTTCCATGGCTCAGCAAACATTTTTGAAAACATCCATAATACCTCTTAGTATATCATTCACGTGTTATGTACATAATTGTTATTTATGTAACTAAGATATATTTATGAAACTGAAATATATCACATATAGCTACTCCAACAGAATGCATCCATTAATTAGTTATTGCAAATAATAAAGAAAAGGATTTTAAATTAGATCCTACTAAACGTTTTATTATGTTATTATTGTAGTTCATTAATGTACAAGCTAATATAAACTAATATAAAAACATAGTTAAAATATTTATTTGTTATGAATAAAACGCCAATTCTTGTTTTATTTTAAATATACAAATGTCGGACACGATTGATTGTAACAAATAACATTAGCAGGTGTCATGACGAATAACAAAATGAGTATCAAGGTTTGATTGTTGATGAAATTTCTTGTTGCAAATGTGGCACACAAACCGGGCTTCTTTACCGCATTTGTACATAAAATGTTGACACATGCTAGTCTTCTGTTTGTAATGCCGTCCACATTTCTTGCATTGATATCTTACTCCTTCCTCTGTAGATATGGTAATGTAACCTAAAAGAAAAATTGTTATATAAGTAACATTAGTTACACACTTAATGAATCATAATTTTATAAATTTGTATAAAGGATATCTCTTCGTTCAGAAAACGGTTATCTACGAGAATTTTTAAACAAAATCGTAAATATCGCAATTATTAACAAAAAACATTGCATCCCTTAATTCAGGATAGATACTTACTTATTTATTTTTAATTTTTTATTTTGGAAATCAAGTGTTTTTATGGGCGTACCCAAGGGGGGGCAAGGGGGGCAGCTGCCCCCCCCCCCATGGACCAGCACTGCCAACTCCGGGCTCTTTCCACCTTCCATATACATTTAGCTGATTAATTAGGTGGCTTTGTCATCATGTCAGTGTAATACTGACAGATGGCATTGCTATCCTAAATTCTTACGTATTTGACCTATGCAAATGACATTTAATAAGTCTTTGTCAAACGGTTTCCAAGGTTATTTTCGCAAGGAGTCATAATACGATTTCTACTTTGCTCAGCTTTTCTAATATGTTTTCTTATAGGGATTGTTCAACTATCCATGATTATGTTATGTTGGATACACAGAATCGGTCAGATATTTGTATTTGGCGGGAACTCCAATCTTCTTAGTTCTAAATTTCAAAATTAATACAGAGAAACAAAAAAAATCAAAAATATCAGTTATTTCGAGCAAAAATCAATCCAAACTAAGAGTTACGAAAGACTATTTAACGTAAGTTTTAGCAATCCAGTAGTATTATAACCACGAATTAAAACCCGGTGTGCTGTTAAAAGGCCGGTATACAAAAGGCTTTTTGAAAACGGATTAAATATATTTCAGTTTATTTAAATGAGGTTTGATTTGGTTAAAATATTAAGTGCTGGGTTAACTTCTGGAAGCAGTGCATTGGCGGACTACGGAGGTTGACTTAACTTAAAAAAATTATAGCTAAATTAAAAATTTGATAATCAAATAAACCCAAAGGCTCAGTCTAAATAAATGGTATACTCTGTACTGTATTCATAACAAAGCATGTCTTGCATAATTTTGTATATTTTACACAGTACCTACTCATAATGTGTACAAAATCGTCGTCGACCATTGAGATATAATATGCTATCATTTTAGTGATGTGTTGCAGTGTCTGGTTATTATGGCGCATTTATATAATCAACCCAACAGCACTATTTTCGATTTATGCCCTGGTCATTATTCTAGCCAAAGAGCAAAAAGAAGTACTCAAATTTGATCTATTTAAAATATCAGATCAATGCGATCACGGTTTTTAATCCAAAATTTGCTAATATCCAAGTTTAATGGAGTATTATCGATGTGGTCATATTCAGTTTCAGATGACGATATTAGGCGCTTTAAGCACATAAACTATGCTTCCATGATTAAAGTTAAAACATAAATTACTTTTATGTCACATAAAAATTGCCGCAGAACTAACAATCGAAGTATAACTTACATTGCCATCATAAGATTAATTAAACTTAAAGGAATACCTACATTTGTAATAATTTATACTGTGCGTTTAATTGTTAATCCCTGCAGATTTCGGTATAGTCAAGTAAATTTCGTAAAAATGTTTAACATAGGTTATTGGCGATATTGAGCCGTCTTTTGCAAATCAATGACAGCCAGCAAGATGAATATAAATACATGAAAGGATTTTTGCAGCTTGAGAACAATAACAAATGATGGTTTTAAAATATGCAGAAATTTGAGTAAAATTAGATGTAAGACTAAAAATTGTTAAAGATAAAACGACCATCAATTTAATGCTGATTGGGGGAGTTTGGCCAGCTGACGGGCTGACGCATAAGGCTGGGGCTTATAACTTGTATTTTTAAGTAAGTAAGATTGGCTAAACCGGCAGCTTAAATCATTACAGTCTTAGGTACTGTTTCACGACCAGGTTGTTTCCTCATTCTCAGATTTGATAATTTCTTTTATCTAACTTAAATTTCTGAAGCTTCTAGTGCGAAAAGTTGAAACTAAATAGGGCATCGGTTAATTAATTATTTGATATGTGCAAATTCCAAATCATAAAACGAGGTTCTATTAGTAGAGATGCTTAAGGCGAAATTTATATTTATTTGGTAGTTCGTTTGACATTACTATAGATTATGTGGATCACGGATCTTTATTCTTCCAAATAAAATGTATCTACTCAACTTTTGTTAAACGTGATAGACATGCAATTGAATGCGCTAAATATTGCCCAACAGGGATCATCAATAATTGAGTTAGGAATAAACGAGCTTTTCAGAACAGTATATAAAAAAACATAAAAAACTTGGGCCTTCCCAGAAGATGTTTTAAGTCACCTTGCAGAAAATTAACGAAGATTGTTCATGAAATAAATGCTTCGTTAAMTATTTAGATACATAATCCTATAAAGGCACATTTTTACTTATGTTGAATTATTCAGTAAGGGAAATTCCTGCTTTGCCCCCCCCCCCTAGACCAGAAGCTGGGTACGCCCATGAGTGTTTTGTTTAATATATGTACATGTTATTATTATTTATGTCCTTCTAGCCCAGCGTTTCTAATTTGCACTTTGCTAGCACCGTCACAGAGCAGTGTTTGTAAAATGAGCAACTCGTCCTTGGATGCAGGATTAGAAGAAGTATTAGGTATTGGAAGTGATGTGAAAAAACAACCAGCATACAAGTATTAGCGCGCAGGCTATAGTCGCGTGCTTTGTCTAAATGAACGAAGATCTAAAAGCTCCAGGACGTTTATATGCAGATTATTTCATACTAAAAGGTACAATTATTGTTCATGCATGCTCGCCATTTACAAATTCTCAAGATTAATTGGCTACCTCAAACGGAAAATATGTTGGTAGTAAACTAAAAAATGCTACTAAGAAAGAGATTACCAACTCCCTATAAATATCGAGTGTGGACGACGAAAGAGCAATTATTGTTGTTTAAATTTCGCAAATCCAGGGAACATTTACAGTTACAAACAGGGAGGGTGAATATATCCACTGTTTTTTTGCTGTAGGTATATCGACTTGCGGCTAACAAACGCAAAATCTTCGCATATATTTTAGAATTATCGAATTAAAAAGTGCTACAACCACATAATGGAAAAAGGAATACTTAAAAACTGCTCTCTTTATATACTCATCTTTAGCAAGCACTGGGCATCCTGTCGTTATATGTTTGACTGATTCCTCATATTCTTTACAGAGTTTATACTTGGAATCTAATTTCTTTTTAAATATTTTATGTTTTATGTAATTGGGTATTATCACTTTTTTTGAAAATTACGTAAAATGAATCTTGAAGTGCATATACATATATCGTACGCCATGTTAAAAAAACAAAAAAAAATATTTGTAGGTAGAGAATTTCAGGTCTGAAATTCGAATCTTAGGAGTCACCGCCAAAACGCTTCTATCCAATGTTATTCAACTCGTGACGTCAAGTATCATGTAAACATTACCAAGGAGCGTGCTGTTTAATGGTATAGTATCATTCTTGTATTGGAAAAGCTTTTGTGCGGTGTTTATTGAAAGGACAGTGTAAGAGGTCGCACTAAAAAGTGATTTGTGTAGTTTTACAAGCATCTGTTATGTATGGAAAACAAAACAAGTGTTGTTTTGTACATGTACTTCAGTCATTACAGCTAACAAAATTTTTGTAGCCGTTCCTCGAGATTATCAACGTATGGAAAAGTTGTTTAAGGCCCCTAGACGTGATATGCCGAAATCGCAAAGTTTGTTTTTCTGTTGTGAAGATCATTTTAATTGTTACTGTATGTTTTATTATTCTTTTTGGGCTTATAAGTGTTTACCATTTAGTTTCCATCTTGTTATAGCTTGAAGAGGATATGAAAAATTGTATGCGTTTTAGGTTGATAGAGGGAAATGTTATAATAAAGAATGACATTGTTCCCCATATATTCGACTGTTAGCCAGACCGGAAACGAGCCTCAATAAAATAAATTTCAAGTTTAGGGTACATTTTTGATCCTTACATTTTTATGTTTACAAATAGTATATTTCCAACAACCCACTGTGATCAAAGTATAATGTTACGTTAATTTGATAAAAAGTTCATTATGCTGTTGGTTTATTTGCTTTTACGTTCCTCATCTCCACCGCATTGAACCGCTCGTCGCTGTACACAAATTCCATAACAACGAGCATGCCTTCAGAAGTCATAACTAATAAGTATTTCAGTTCTTCTTGGCGTATTTTAATTCGCTTGTCACAAAATGAACGCAAACAACAAACTGATAAATTGACGGGCTGAGGCTGACGCGTGACGCGCTGACCCCAGATGTAAACAAGCGGCCATTTACAAGACACCTGACGTCACGGCCAATATGTTCGCGTTTTGGCGGTCCCTTTAAATATTCACATTTTTAATATTAAAAATATACCTTACGATCAATTTTTTCGAATTTATAAGCTGTCAAAGCTGTTTTGTGGATTAGATCCTACCTATTAATATGCAATTTAATAAAATAGAAATCCATGGCAAATACCCAATTGGTGGAAATGCTTGATCTTGCGTCGCTGCTAGCAAACCTGAAAGGTTTTTCTTTATGTCTTTATTTCCAGTTTATACTGCCCATGCAGCGGTTTTTCTTCCCATTTTGCTTCGATTTCTTTGCCTATTTCTTCTGTGTACTGCTGTTTAAGTTTTTCTGTCTACTCTGTGGTTTTCTGCTTTACGCCTTCATCTAAATTATCTTTTTTAAATAAAACTTTGTCCATTCTTTTCCTTGCGTCAGTATATTCTATTTCGGTCTTTCTACCGTCCATCCCTTCAGCTAGTAATTCTTCTTTTGTTTTATGTAGTCAATCCCATGATTGTAATTTTTAAGGTTTTCTCATCACTTACTAATCCTCTTCCTTTGGGATGATAAAGGTTGTGCAAGCTTAGGAGTTTACATATATTTCCATGTATTTTTCCCTTTTTGTTATTTCCAATCTAAGATGCCAAAATTGTATGCCATTACTAGCTCGTTTCTTCTCGTTAGTGGGCTTTTAACTTTATTTCTCACTGTGTTATAATACTCATTTTTTCCTTTTTTCATGTTATTGTGATCTATTTCCGCATTTTTCTCTGTTCCTAGGTATTTGTAAAACTGCGTTTGTTCTAGATCCATTACGTGTGTTTCTTCATCTAGTTTGATGTTTTCTGTTTTTTATTTGATTTCTCTAGTGTTGCCTCGACACATTTAACTGTTACAAAGATCATTTTTATATCGTCACTGAAAGTTCTAGTTCTATCTCGTTTTTTGCATAAAGTTTTCAATCGTCATTTCGTATTCTTTTTTTAGTATGTATCCTTTTTAGTGTCGCTTAGCTCATTTGATAAGCGAAATAAAGTAGAACAGCAAATTTGATAGCGAGTCTCCCTGGAATTCCGCACTTTTTTACATTGATTTCTTCTTTTACAGATGGATTGCCTTCAGAATTTAAAGTAAGCTCAGTTTTCCAATTTTTCAAGTGACTTCTGAAATTTTAATCATCTTAGGGTTTTCTTGAATATTTCCGGTGTTTTTAATTTAATCTTTGCATACATCACAGTCCTTTCTACATCTCTTTTGTTTAAGGGGAAATACTTTTTTTTCTAAATTTTTATATAACCTGCTGCTTATAATCGCTGTTAAGTGCTTATAAATGGTTGGTGATGTCCTGTCTTTTTCAAACTGCTTATTTTCGACGTAAAGCTTGTACCTTTCTTTGTACCTTCTTCCTATACTTTGATTCTTTCACCTGATTCTACCCTTGTTTCTTCATTTGTTATATTATGGTTGCTATATAACCTCGTTTTGATTGTATTCATTGTTGTTGAGTTTTTCGTTTTTGATATTTCTATTTACGATAGCTCTTTTCTTAGAAGGACTAAAATAAGCATGGAGGATGGAAATCTTCGAGCGTCGCCAAAAGCTACGTCTAAGAATTCTTCCAAAACAAATTGCAGTAAGCAGAAAAAAATCTTCACGATATATAATGACAATACATCATCCCGCAACATTTCTGAAGAAGAAGACATGTATTGTTCCAGTTTCTGTGAATGATTGTACTAACTGTACAATTAATTTTATTATCAATAATAAATAAATTTAAAATTACAACGAGAAGGAATCTTGTTACTCCTAAATGACCTAGAAAGAGAATGATTATGTGGAGGAGAAGAAATAATGGCCGCTACAGCAAACATATTAAATGAGAAAATCACAGTTCACACGTAAACGTTTCGTTAATAATGTGTTTTAGTGTTGCATCCTTGTGCTCGTGTTGTGGTTGTTATTGTTGTCGTCCTTACAGTGAAGTAGTTCCGTGTATCTAGCCAAGTGTATAAAATAAGTTATAAAATTGTGGTAAAGAAACAGTCTACGCAGCACATTGGCTCATGAAACAGATATATGGGGGAACATTGTCCAGCACTAACACATAAACCACGCAAGAAAAATCACACCAGACAAAACATGTGGTAGTTAAAGGTGTACAAGGTCTACGATCAAAATACAACTCAGATGAATCCCACCGCTCATAAACGACTTGAAACAAAAAGACTTCAATTGGAGAGAACAAATCTTAGGGGCAATACCAGAAAGAAGGAGTAAAAGGAACCACTGCGATAGTGCGATAGTTTTGTCCAGAGACCAGGAAGCTGTGGAAATAAGCCCAAGGCCGTAAATAATCTGTAAACTATAATATATAAAAAATGCACACATTCAAGAATAATCCCCTAGATCATCACCCTATCTAGAGCTCCAGCAAGCGATCGGAAAAACAGATGAAGTCACACAAGGAAACGTCAACATCATCATGAAAGAGAAACCTAAACAAGATACAGAAATTGAACAACTACATAAAATTGTAAGAGTTTAATTCACATTGTGTCCTAGTGTTATGTACTTATGTTTGCGTCACTATTATCATTGTTACGGTCGCTATAGTGATGTTTCATGTATATAGTTAAGTGTATACAAGAAATTACACAATAGTGGTACATAAAATCCTGGAAGATGGAAACTACACTCGAAGCTCAGAAGTAGCTGGGAAAAAAACTGTTTAAGAACTACGAACAACATCAGTGGAAAATGCCGACATAATCTCAGCACTCTTAAACGACCTCCAACAACAAGAACAATGCAGCCGAGCCAAACCGACATCAGACACATCAAATACTAGGGACACATCTAAAGCGGAGACCAACGAAAAAGAGGAAGGCCGTGCTTTATACGAAAAACAACTATAGAGAGGATAATTCAGAAACCAGGGAAAATGAAAAATAATGGCTAGAACAGAAATCACAAGGTACAAGAAATTAATCAGGCGACTCTGAAATGGACCAATGATGAAAGAAAATGAATGTTACCTATATAATCTTCCCATTCAGTCCTTATATTCCCTTAACATGCGCTAGGAAGTCGCACTACTAGCAATCAGCATGTACCCCATGTAACCCAGCGTAGACGGCCGGCCCGGCGGTATATCCGGGAGTGGCAGAAATGCTGACCGTACGCTGATTTAATCAATCATTAATCAATCAATCAATATTAAATAAATTTAAAATTACATTTTTCTGCTGATCAGCTTGAGCGTACTTAATCAAAAGTTTTAATTCTTCAAAAGAAAATATTCTTAATGTGAACTTCCACTTTATTTTTCAATTGTAAAGCGCTTTCGGCTACATGCTAGCCATCGTCAGTACAAACGTTAAAAGGAAACTAACAGTTTGACAAAGTCAAAAATCAGAAACAAGCAAACTTGACTACAAACTGAAATGCAACCCACATGCTAGTAACTCAAACGAAACATTAATTTAGATCAAACAAAGAATTTAGAATAGGACAATTGAAATTACAAAAATCATTTAGAATAGTAAAATTTTGTTCGTTAATAATTTTATAAATCTCTAAAATTTCCAAATAATTTAATTTAGATGATTTAGTACACAAATGTAATGAATTTAGATTGTCTAGCGTGGCAGTGTGTTTATTTATTAATAAATGGTTAGCTAACGAAGAATTTGTTGTAACAATATCTGTATTTTTATACTTTTCAAATTGTTTCATTTGTCAAACTGTTAGTTTCCTTTTAACGTTTGTACTGACGATGGCTAGCATGTAGCCGAAAGCGCTTTACAATTGAAAAATAAAGTGGAAGTTCACATTAAGAATATTTTCTTTTGAAGAATTAATTAATTACTCCACTTCGAGAAGATGGATCAGTTTCAATTTTCAAAAGTTTTAAACCGATTCTGAATCAATGCAATGTCAAAAATGTAGGTATGTAACCTTACCGTTCTGGAGTAGTAAGGGAATTAATTCTTACCGTTTTGCTCCCCTTAGCAACCACTAAACGCATCTCATTAAACATACTGAAAAACAGGTTTAATCGTGCAAAATCGTAGGATTTGAGTCTTAATGCTACTTAATGTTGTAAGTACTCATACAGACGATTGTGCTGGAATATCACACGCTCTTTTTTATGTCTGCATTATAAACGAAAATTCAGCTAGAAACATATATTTCCTTATTAAATAGCAGGTTCTAACACTAATTTTTGTTGTCAAAGAACGTACTTTATTGAGACAAATAATATTAGTAGCTACCATGAAGACTAACAGAATGAATTTTAAGATTTCCCTTTTGATGAAACTTCTTGCTGCAAAGATGGCACTTAAACTGAGGTTCTTTACCGCATTCATAATTCAAATGTTTACGAAGGCTATACTTATGTTTGTAACCTCGTCCACATTTTGCGCAGTGGTAATTTCCTCCTACCCCTGCAGACGTAGTAATGTAACCTAAAAGAAAAAAGTTGTACAGATAAATGTGAATGTATAATAAAAACTAGAAATTAACTTAGCAGTTTTCTTAATAGTAAAAATTTTAGCTTTAATTTCAATTGGTTGTCCCTTTGTAAATAATTAATCAGGTGTTTATTTAGCGAATTAAAAAAATGACAAATGTTTGTATTTTAAGGAACATTTATTTTCTCTATCTAACCTACCTTTTTTTAGAATAGCCTGTGGCTGATTCGCAACTGAAGTTATTACATTATTAATATTTTAATAGGATTCTTTTCATTGTATCCAGGATTTGTTAAAAAAAGGAAAAAAGGAGCTGACATGCTTGATTTGTCGCAGGTAGAACAGTGCTTATGTTTGGAATTTCACATTTGACACATTCTAAAAGAATACGATAAAGTTTTAGCAAATTTACAATTTAAAGTTTAAGTTGAAGCTCAAAAGCACTGTGACAGCGACTTTTAGAAAGTACTAGAAACTTCACAAAAAATACATTGTATAGTATCAGGGTCTGAAACGCATGACATTGTATTTTACGGACTTGAAGATAATACTAAGGATTTAATTAAGATTAAAGGTTAATCTTGCATTAAAGTAAGAATTTAGGATGGCAATGCCATCTGTCAGCATTACACTGACATGATGACAAAGCCACCTAGCTGCCATAACGGGTACTACTTCCTAAAGTAAGTGACCTGTAGCCTGACATATTGGCATGCAACTGCATACTTCTATTTGACAGCAGGCCTCCACGGCACTTTTTGCTAAAGGGCAAGAACCGACATACATTAAAATGCATGTCTATGCTGTGCTGTCTACACCTCAACCAACTGCAGATAGTACTATTTCGCTGTCATTACAGCTCATCAGTGCAGTTTAGGTCTAGTGTAGACAACACGGCATAGAACTGGTTTTGCTTATATACCAAAGCAATGGTATGACGAAAGGAAGAATTTAGGATGGCAATGCCATCTGTCAGCATTACACTGACATGATGACAAAGCTACCTAGCTGATGAGTTGTAATGACAGCGAAATAGTACTATCTGCAGTTGGTTAAGGTGTAGACAGCACAGCATAGACATGCATTTTAATGTATGTTGGTTCTTGTCCGTTAGCAAAAAGTGCCGTGGGGGGCTGCTGTCAAATTGAAGATGCAGTTGCATGCCAATTTGTCAGGCTACAGGTCACTTCCTTTAGGAAGTAGTACCCGTTAAGGCAGCTAGAGGGCTTTGTCATCATGTCAGTGTAATGCTGACAGATGTCATTGCCATCCTAAATTCTTACTTTCATCATACCATTGCTTTGGTATATAAGCAAAACCAGTTCTATGCCGTGTTGTCTACACTAGACCTAAACTGCACTGATGAGCTGTAATGACAGCGAAATAGTACTATCTGCAGTTGGTTGAGGCACAGAAAAATAAAACAACCAGAATAAGCACTCTGGGTGTGAGTAAGGGTCCGCGCATTTTCAATCCGTCATGTTTTGTGGATACTGACACTGACTGGCAAATGTCAACTGCTCACCGCCGTTAAACGATTACACACGTGTTAAGTAAATTACGTACTTTGACTTTGGGTTTTGTATGTCTTTATCACTTTTGGGTGATTGTTATAATTTATAATAAAGCAACGTAGAGTTGGCGGACGTGTTCGTGCTGTAATGCAGTGCAACAGTAGACGTAGGTATGCTGGAACCGACTACTTTTTTAGCTTTCCAAAGGATGTTTAGAGGTTTTCTGTTGCGGGTGATATTGATCGATTTAATATTTAAAACACAGCTAAACAGCGTGTGGTGGCGATGACCTAATGGAATATGTAGAAAATCTTCATTGATGGTATAGAGTGTGCAGTTAACATTTTGAAAAAGAAATCTTTCTAAATGATTTACACAA
This sequence comes from Rhyzopertha dominica, assembly GCA_025024175.1. Classification (NCBI taxonomy): domain Eukaryota; kingdom Metazoa; phylum Arthropoda; class Insecta; order Coleoptera; family Bostrichidae; genus Rhyzopertha; species Rhyzopertha dominica. The sequence goes on from QCXZ01000003.1 coordinate 60,742,157, forward strand.
CTAATTACAACCTCATACAGTACCATTCTTGCTTCTTCATCCACTTACGCTAGTTGACAAACACACGAGGTACTTCATTTGGCATTATCCACAAGTTTCAAAGGTGATCAAAAATTGTAGGTGTTTACTGGTATGTGATAACATAATTTTACTGCAGTCATATGAACAATAAATGTTGATATTTTAACAGTGCCTTTATGGATAACAACAGATGCGCAGAAGAAACTTCTATGGGTGTTGACGGAAGTGCGTATTCTGGTTAGGTATTTGTTTATTCTGTGGTTGAGGTGTAGACAGCACAGCATAGACATGCATTTTAATCTTGCATTATTCATTCTATTAATAACTACGAACAAACAAAATTTAATTTGTGATACTTCATGTACGAATGCAGTACTGTTAAGTTATAGATATGCAGACCAATTTTACTTAAATAATAAATATTACGAATATTCACAGTAGCCCCATCCTGCAGAAATACATTTGTAATTAATTTTTTTTATAAGAAAAAGGCGTCATTCCATTGGCCATTTTTTAAACAAATCTCAGCTTATTTCCAAGGTACTAACTTTTATCTGAAAACAACTTTTTAATACAGATCTTGCTATATTTACACATTTACAATCAACTGGAAATTACTACACGAGGAAAAAATATTAATCACAAAATTAAATTATTTCTGTCATTCAAATCTAGCACACTTTTATTTTCGCGTTTTTGTTTCAAAAACCATGATTCCTAATATATCTTTGGGGGGAGAGTTCTAATCCGGAAAACTCCCCTCCCTATGGGCACGCCACTGTGATCTAAGTTACTCGAAACTCGACATATTTCTTAAAGGAATACCATTCGACCCTCGACATACATACATAATATATCTCGTATGATCGAGTATTTTCGATCGGCTTGTATAATATATGACTATCGTTTCGACCATATAGTGGTCATTTTTAAAGAGCATCAAAACTGTACTGAACTCCGATGTGCATAATTTATCCATGTCCATAATTTATCCATGTCCATATTTTTATAGGGGTTGTAAAATTTAGATGTCTAGCCTAGTTTTAAAGATCGACTTCATAATTTAGGAAATATTTTCTACCTTTTCATTCCCAACGTAAGACTTTCATGCTGTTTTGATCTAAGCTTTGATTATTTTTGGCGCAATAGTCTGCAAAACCTGTTAGCCCTTTATTTGAGTTTATAGTTGCAACTTAATCTGCAGTCATGTTTGAACGGCTCTACCTGATTGTTCTAAACTCCAAGTGTTACACGCATGTACATACCTATACCATCTCAAAGTAAAAATTTGAGTTATTATTTATTATAACAAGAAGGAATAGTAGAGTGAATGTTTTATTTATTATTAGATAGAAGTTACATAATTAACTTATTGTCAACCCGTACACAGTTACGTCGTGTATCAAAAAAGAGCTCAACGCAAACGAGTACAAATAGGATTTTAAGCATTTACTAAGAGTTATCAAAATGATGGACAATGCTGTGAGTCTTATAATTTCCCTTTTGATGAAATGTCTTTTTGCAAATTTGGCATTTAAACTGGGGTTCTTTGCCGCATTCGTAAGTCACATGCTTTTGTAGGCTTCTTTTCTGTTTGTAATGTCTTCCACATTTTTCGCATCGATACTTTGCTCCTACCTCTGTAGACATAATAAAATAACCTAAAACAAAAATGGAATTGCAGGTAAAGCTTACGACATAATGAAAATGATAAATTGTTTGACATTATCCATTTAAATTATATACCTATACGAATGAAAAAAAAATTACAATTTGTAACAATAATTATTATTATTTTATATATTTTACAAATGGTCATTTTTAAGGCAGTGTCCCATCACTCCGTTCTTTTTTCTGATAGTGATAAGGCAGCATTTAGATCTAAGATTGTTTCATTAAATTTTTATTTGAGTTAAACATACATGAATATGCGAGAGACAACAATTTGTTAGAACAAATAACATTAGCAGCTACCGTGACGCATAACGCAGTGAGATTTCAGATTTGACTTTGGTGAAACCTCTTACTGCAAGTCTGGCACTTGAACTGGGGCTCTTTGCCGCATTCGTAAGTTAAATGTTGACGAACGCCGGATTTTTTTTTGTAATGCCGTCCGCAATTTTTGCACTGGTATCTCATTCCTGTCTCTGTAGCCGTAGTAATGAAACCTAGAAGAAAAAATATAATGATTACTAGAAATCGGGACTTATGCCTTATGTGAATGTTTGTAACACTTCATGCACTGAAATTACTGAGATATAACCAAATTACCTAAGCAGATACAATTATATGATTACTCAAAGTAGTGCCATCCTGCATAAATATATTCCAGAACTGATACCAGAAGACACTAGATACCATATATTTAGCTACTGTTTGACTGTTTCTTCAAGATCTTGACTGCTTAAATTTATAGAAAACCATATGCGTTAAACATTGCTTACAATGTTGGCGTACCTCAATAACCTCAAAATAATCAAACTGTAATGAAGAAATTCTAACCACAGTGCTTTAAAGAGCCTCAATAAGTATTTCGGTAGCTAAGCTGCCATCTCCAGTAGCGTGAAAGACTTCTTGAATGTCTGGGCGGATTAACCGGAGGATAAGTCTTCAGCGGAAGTGGAGTCAGGTTAACAAAACATCATTATTTATACTATTTAAATTTCACGATTTAGTGAATCTCTCATCTAATTAGATCAAACAACGAAGATCTTGGAATCGGATCTAAATCTGAATTCATTACAGTTCCCTTGGATAAAGACGCTTTCAAACGCGTTCAGTTCCGTGTTTTTTACAAGTTATGGAATGAGATGTGTCTTTAATACGAGGCATGTTTTTTAAGTAAGTACCGTTTTGCGATTCCGCCGCCGCAGCGCTACGGTCGGAGTTCCGCGCATGCGCGCTGTTTACCTACATCTCTTGTCTACGCACTGACGCCATTGCAGTTTGATTCTTCATTGTATACGTTGTTTACTGAGTGTTTAAGATGCCTCCGACAATCGTGAGTCCCGCCGATTGTGAAGTACGGGCTGTTATACGATTTCTTAGTGGTAGAGGCGTAAAACCAATCGATATTCATCGTGAGATCTGTGAAGTTTACGGACAAAACATTATGAGTGATGGAATGGTAAGGAAATGGGTGAGAGCATTTAAAGATGGCCGCACAAATGTGCATGATGAAGAACGGAGTGGGCGTCCTTCGGTCGTTAATGAAGATTTAGTGCAGAAAGTGAACGAAAAGGTGAGAAAAAACAGACGCTTTACAATTTCATCATTGTGCGACTGCTTTCCTCAATATTCTCGTAGTGTTTTGTATCGCATTGTGACCGAGAACTTGAATTACCGGAAATTGTGTTCACGTTGGGTTCCGAAAATGTTGACGGATTTGCACAAAACCCAACGTTTAGGCAGTGCATTGACTTTCCTTGAGCGGTACCACAATGAAAGTGAAGATTTTTTAGACCAAATTGCTACTGGTGACGAAACATGGGTGGCCTACGTCACACCAGAATCGAAACAACAATCCATGGAATGGCGACATTCATCCGTCACCCAAAAAAGTGAAGTTTAAGCAAACAATTTCTGCCCGGAAAATCATGTGCACAGTTTTTTGGGACAGAAAAGGAGTATTGCTAGTGGAGTTTCTGCCTCGTAATGAGACAATCAATGCAGCTTCTTATTGTAAGACATTGAACAATCTGCGTCGTGCAATCCAGAACAAAAGACGTGGCAAGTTGAGTAAGGGTATCGTTTTGCTGCATGACAATGCCCGTCCACATGGAAACTCTAGATCATCCTCCATACAGCCGTGGTCAGCGTCTTCAAGACGATAACGAAGTCGAAACATTTGTGATACAGTGGTTAACAAGTCAGGCGGCAGAATTTTATGAGGAGGGTATTCAAAAACTGGTGCCACGTTATGACAAGTGCCTCAATATTCACGGAAATTATGTAGAAAAGTAGATTAAGGTACAGGCTTTCATGTAAGATAAAATTATTGCGATATCTTTGCACGTCTTTTTTTAATTCCAAAACGGTACTTACTTAAAAAACATGCCTCGTATGTTGGGCGACACTTAACCTATCAAACTTGAAGTGAGCTAAATTCCCTTTAAATCCAAATCCTAACGAACGTCTGGTCTGCCCAATATATTTAGGATTACAACTACTAACATTATATACGCCTGCTTTGTCTTCTTCAGCTACTTTATCCTTTGGATTTCCTAAAGGATTTTTGATAGGTATTGGCAGTAAAAGCCAGTTTTAAACGAAAAGGTTTTAGCGTTCTAATCGTTCGGTAATCCCAAATTCAAACTGAATTTTGATAAAAATATATTTTATAATAATTGGTAAAGATAAAGCGGTTGCATTTACAATCTGTTTTTGTACTGTATCTCAAGTAAATTTTTTACTGTTTTACTACTGTACCCATTATGAAGTGCAACATTTTTAATATATTTTTTTGATAATGGAAAATTAACTAATCTATTAACTAGGAAATTTAGAGAAAAAAGTTTATGTTGATAAAAATGTTGGGACTCATTCATTATAATTCTGTTTGTATTCGTATTTTTTTAGTGCACATTAAACTCTACTTCGTTGTTGCACATCTAAAAACAGAAGGCTTCTCTTTTCCATAGAGAAATTAATGCTTGTGAAACGGGAATTTAAATTTTTATTGAAGTTATCAATGTAACATTTATTGATTTCAAAGATTTTTAAAATCTGTTTCGAATCGACCCATAAATAAGTTTGACACAAAGGTCGGGAGACTGTTTTCCATGGCTGTTCCTCCGTGTAGTTTAAAAAACTCATTGTTAATATGCTATATTAGTGTGACGTAGATGTCGGCCATTTTGTTGCGATACGTCAAGATCCCGGATCCAAACCTATCTACTTAGTTGTCATAATGTGCGTAAGGGAGTTCAGCGTTTACTGTATTTTTTTAGTGTTAAAGAGTATTTTAAAGTGTTACTGTGTATATTTGGGTAGCTTACACTACTTCGCTTTACTTAGCAAGTAAAGTAAAACCGAAATTACATTTAGAAACAATGTACTGTTGAAAAGCTGAACATATACTAAGTACGTGTGTGGAGCATGACAATTTACAAGTTTTACCAGAAAACGGTAATTGGTTGGGTCCCTGGATGTTCCCGTTATAATGAGAGAGAAACGTGTAATCGTTACAGCACTTCTTTTAGGTTGTTTTTAAACAATAGGTTGCAAGTAAATGTACTTTTGGCTTGTAATACTAAATTATACGAAGGAACGTAAACCACTAAAAATACACAGTAACACTCAATGTTCGGAGCAAAATTGTGGTATAATACAATATTTTGAAGTGTTACTGTGTATGTTTGAGTGGTTTACATACCTTTGTATTAATCATTAAGTATTACAAACCGAAATTACATTAAGTTGCAATCTATTGTTGAATAGCGATGTTACATCAAATGAGACCAGTAACTCTATGTAATTCTTACAGGAAAAATCTATTGGAGGTGTAGGTAAGCTACTAAACTCATTGGTTAACCATTTTTAAAGCAGGTAAGTGGGTGAGTTAATACCTGAAACAATAGTTCTTACCGATTTACCTGTTTTTGGGGAGATCGTACAATTTAGGCATAGTTGAGTTTGAAACCTGTAATTTATTTTTCAAGGCAGGTGTAATCAGATTTTTTTACCAATAACTGTCAGACAAATTTTGAGGTTCTTACAGGTGTAATCGAAACGACAGACAAATAACCTTTTGTCAGTGCTTTCAAGCAACAGCGATTTTTTCCGAAAATATTATCTAATAACTGTTTTTGTTTGTTGACTTAAATTTGTAATTGGGTTTCGAAGTAGTTTAATAGATGGGCCGTTTTCTAAAACCCTTTCGAAATTGTCTGGTTTATCCAGTATCACAATTTTATTTCCTTTGTCGGCTTTCAGATAACAGCAATCTTTGAGATTTTTAATGCTTTGATGACCGTCTTTATTTCAAAATTTTCTGTTGTGACTCAAATTATTCTCTATTTGAATTTTGGAACTGTTTCTTATAAAGTCTTTGCTGGGATCTTCAAAATTTCTGATGGCGCTTTCAATACACAGTAAAAAAAATTATGGTGTAAAGCCAAAAAGTTAAATGGTTAGCACTTTCTGTGTTAATTTTCACATTAAAATCTGGTAAAAGCTTGCTCAATTAACCAAACTGTTACTCGTAACTTTACCCCGTGCTGAATGAGTAAATATTTTACAGGAATAAAACGTAGAATTATCCCCATCTTATTATTGTTTTACTTTTTACTAACTTTGGTGTAAATTTACTAAAAACCGTGAAAAGTTTACACATAGCCGTGTTATTTTGCACGTGCAGTGTTAACTCCACACGCTTGTGAGTTCTTGCAGGCAATAAAAGACATGCCGGTTGGTGTTTGCAAAATTTGTTCATTTCTTTGCGGGTTATTCGATCCACTGTTTACGTTCGCGCATCATTATGGAAGTGAAAACCATAGTGCCAATAAAATTCGCAACAAACCATATCACAAAATGGATTTTAGTGGACAGCACTTGCAGTTATATAGACTGCATAAGCAAAGGTAAGTAAGAACTCGTGGATCATATTTATGCGGCCTTCGATTATACCATAAATGTATTGCGCCATCTTTCTCGTTCATGCTAGGACCGTTTGAATTTGCACTGTTTATTTAAATATAGTTTAGTTAGGATATAATCACAATGTATTAGTGTGTATTAGTTTGTTACCTTTCTTATGTGCGTAAATAATATATAGTAGCTTGTATGGTAAACCATAAAAAATAAACTTGTTTAACAAATTATATTTACGTTTTATTGTATTCCATTTCTTACTTGGATCATATTAGAAAAACGTCACCAGTTCACGAAAATCGAAGTGCAATTTTCATAGCAGTGACTATTTCGTATACGGTATGCTAAATGAATAAAACTTTTGTGTGCTCTTTTATAACTAATTTATAACTTTTAATAGAAAAAATGTGTTCTATTTGTTCAGCGTACTGCAATTATGATAGTTATTGCTAGGAAAGCTGCCTCGCGAATTGTGGTAGGTATATTTACTACGCGTTTTTTAAATATTAAATTTGACACAGTACCGCGAAAATTTTTACCAAGGTAGAAGTTTACACCTACCTTTTTCGTAGAAAAGTACACCTTGCAGTGTAAAAATATGTACACCGTAACCGTGTAACAAAATTTACACTCATATTTCGTGAAAATCACCAAATCAGAAGTGGTTAATTTAACCATTTTTAGTGTGGACTTATATGAATCACTTTTGGTGTTAAATTTAACACGTAATTTTTTACTGTGTACCAGCTATAACTTCGGATACTGGTAGATTCCTAAAAGGTATATGCAATTTCTTCGATTAATTATTAACTATATCCCCTTGGATATGATCTTTTTTAACAGTAGCTGCAGGAGGAAGCAATGCTTTAAATTTTTTGTCATGTGTGAACTTCTGTATTTTATCACCAATAACATCGTGCAACCACCCTGAATGTTCAACATCACTCTTGAGGAGTTTTAAAAAAAGTTTAAGTTTATCTAATTAATTTCGGCTACTTTTTAAATACATATATTTTTTTTCCAAATTAAGCCATTTTTGTTTAGCACATGTAGTAACTGACTGTTTTAATCTAGAACGGACCTAATTCTTGAATTCATAAATTTTCCGTTTGAATTTGGACTTATCAAATGACGCGTTTGAAAGCGTCTTTATCCAAACGAACAGAGATATTTTAATGAATTCAGCTTTAGGCATGATCCTAAAATCCGCGTTCTTTGAATTAATTATTTGAGGGATACACTCAAGCGTGTTTTGTTGACCTGACTACACTTCCGCTGAAGACCTGGCGAGGAGAATATCCTCTGGTTAATCCGCCTTGACAGTCAGTCCTTCACTCTACTGAAGATGACAGCTCAACTGCGAAAATACGTATTTGGGCTCTTTTAATCAATGTGATTAGGGTTTTTTCATTATAATTTTGATCACAATAGATAATCACACTCAGCTCTTAATTTATTTAACCTCAAACTAGTCTTATGTGGCATTGTTAAAGTGGCTCCAGAATTTTGGAAATTGAAGTTTTTGTCCCTACATTCCAGTAATGCTCGGCCAATGCTACAAGATGGTTATCACATTTTACAAAAACTGGTGTTTACAAGTGGAATTATTTGATTCCTGGATAACAGTACCCGCGCACTGTATTTTTGAAATGTGATTATTGAGCATAGGCTGAGGTTTGATAAACACGTTACCTATATATTACGTAAAGCTTATGCATCGTTGAAACAGATATATAGCCAAAGACACCGCTCGGACGTTGGTTTAAAAAAGCTACTTTGCGATTCTCTTGTGCTCTCTAATTTAAATTACTGCGACGTTGTTTATGGTCCCTGTTTGGATAGCTTCAACATAAAGCGAATCCAGAAGCTGCAGAATAGCTGTTTGAGGCTAATTTACGGTATACTCCGCAGATGTCGCGTGTCCCACAGATTGGTGGAAGCTGGTTGGCTCAGTATGATCAACAGGCGTCACCTGCATATGTCATGTTTTTTCTACAAAGTAATAAAATATAAATCCCCGCCATACCTATATAATAGACTGACTTTCAGGATTGACGTACACAATGTTAACATCCGTAGAAAGGATTTACTTACTATTCCGCAGCATAAAAAGCAACTGTTTAAGCGCTCATTTTCCTACAACATTGCGTCTGTCATGAATGGCCTGGATGTGGCTGGGTTTTCGCCATCCGTCAATGCTTTTAAATTACAGCTTAAACAACAACTGCTTTGTTCGCAGTGACATTTGTTGCTGATATTATCATCACGTCATTCTGGATTGATGGTATACATTGGATGACTTTAACATCTTGGCTCTTTCTGTCTCTGAATTTCACTTTTTCTTCTTCTTCTTCCTTTCTTTCTTTTTGATGTTTCTTGCGTGTTCTCACTGTCTATTCATTTTCCATTTGCATTTCATTTTCTGTTAATTCCTTTTTCTAGGTGATGTGTAATTTTAGGATAGTATAGTTTTAGTTTATGAGTGGGCACTGTGGAAGATCAGAGCTGTTACTTACTGGTTTCAGCATCTGAACAGTGTACCTTTTGTTGTTTAGAGTCATATTTTAGTTATGTTAACTTTAATGTAACAACAACAATAAAAAATATTATTATTATTATTATTATTATTATTATTATACACCATTTTTCAACATTGATCGAGCATTACTTAATCCCAGGGTCTGAATAAACTTAAATTTTCAAAATGTCTGTGCCAGCTGGACGCAGCAATCTTATTTGCTTGTTGATTTTAAAGACACAATGAATATCAGTCATCTCTAACAATTTTTGTATTTACTTTAGGAATGAACTGCCCAGTCATGCTTCTCGAGCAGAAGACGTGATTTGCAAACGAAAGTACATCGATTGCAGAAATATTGCTTTCCGCAGGTGTTTTCGCTCCTCAGGTGCTTGTAAACGGACGTTTTGTACTTGTATGACCTGCTACAAAAAGGACACAGGAACTCTCCTACTTCGTTCGTCTGTAACGTCCATCTTCTTGTAGGCAGGCCTGAAGAAACATGTTTGAAATTAAAAGGTGCATGAGCAATTTCAAGGGAGAATGGTAAAAAATAACGAAACGAATGGCAGTGATTCAGTACTTTATTAACCTTTGCACGACAAGTAACTACAAAGTTCCATCAAGTGATTGCTCCAGTTTGTGCTTCTGCACCAGATGCCTCTTTAGGTTGCATTTAATATTAGTTTTGTATTCGCACGGATGGTGTGGGCAATACAAGTCCATTGGTTTTCCACAGTGTTTGCGGTGATAATATATTTGCCTTCCTATGGTGTAAAGCTTGCCGCATATTTGACACGCTACCAAACCTAGAAAAAATGTTCAAGCTTAATAAAGTAAGGGAGAGTGGGCAAGTTTGGGACATTTTCTACATTTAATAAAATTTTGGAAGTCACAAATCCGTTCTATATTTTTTACACACAATAATGGAGCCCTTTCAACTATACTACTGCAACAGTTAAATGTTTTCTTGGAAATAACTAAAAAAATAAATAATGCTGCACTGATATGTGTCCCATACCTCCTGACCATTAGGAGCAATGAGGCAGTGATCCGTAGGTTTCGGACGGCTGTTAGATGTGAGCTACGTGCTCGAACATAAACTTGTTTTATTTGTATAAGTTTAACGTACATCAGTAATAATTGTATTAAAGTCTATTTCAAAATACAAAGTTGTTGCTGCAGGTTGCGTTCCTCCAGTACATTTAGGATCAGGCAATTTAAAAACAACATCGGTCTTTTGATAGTGCTGGCGTCGTCTGGTAAGGAAAAAATAAATTTCGTGGAAGTTCCTTTTCTCCGAAAAAAACTTACTTCAAAATCATCATTTTGAATATTATTTACTCTTGCAAGGTAGTGAATGATTTCCTTCTTTCCGAAAAATTTTGCTAAAACAATATCACTTCTTTCAATATTTCCTTCGTTGAAATCCAATTCTCTACCAGAACTTTCTGCGTAGTCTCCACCAGATGAGTTGGTGGTATTTGATATTATGCTTTCATAAACACCAAGTAATTCAGGGTATGTCGACCTGTAAGCTACACACAAAGAGTATTCTTTTTTCTTAAGCTGAGCTTTCGAATTTATTTAAATTCTTCTTCAGAGCATCTACAATTCAACTTAACTAATACAACAAGCTATATGGAACCTTATATACTTACAGAAATTTGAGGCTAGGTGTAAGTAATAATATGTGTCAAATAAATTAATTAGTTTGCTTTTTTAGTCATTTGCTTTGTTAGCAGATATGTGTAGATATTGCTTAATTGTTGTGTGTCCGATTTTTTATTAATGACATTATTAATTTTGTTGATGTGGTACATTTCCAAAATTAGCCTTTTACTTGTATTAATTTCATTATCCAATACTTTTACCCCATCCCAATCTATCGTGTGGTTGTTGTTGACCGCATGTGTGGCTAACGCACATCGGTCTCTTTTCTTAGAAATATCGCTTTTGTGTAATGATATTCTGTTCTTTACCCACCGAGATGTTTGACCCACATATATGCTATCATAAGTGTTACATTTTAAACAGTAGATGACATTGGATTTGAATTTTGTTGGTGTTTCTGATTTTAATTTAGTAAACAAATTTGAACACTTTTTGATATTGCGTCTTGCAATTTTAATATTTTCCTAATTAAATGCTCTAATTAATTTTGAAGTTAATCCCGTGATATTTGATAGTGTTTCAGTCCTATCTGTACTTGTTTGGCTTAGAACTGAATTTCTCATTCCATCGTCCACATTTCCGTTRATCCTAGGACCTACTGTTCCTTCTTCAATATGCATTCCATCTCCGAGTGAAAGGCTGCTAGTGGAGTATAWTATTTTATTTATAAGCCCTTTTGGTTATGAATTTTGGATTAGTAACTCTTTAMACTGTTTAAATTTTTGTTTAAGAACACGGGTTGTGAAATTTTCTGTATTCTGTTTTTCATTTGTTGTATAAAATTAATTTTGATTTTAGTTGAATGATCAGACAAAAGACTAATATATCTCCCGGAGGCTCTGGGTGTTTGATACCAGTCTAATATTATACGTCCATTCTGCGAATGACCCGTATAATAACGAGAGTTGTAATGCAATAAAAAATATGTTGATGTCTTCAAAAATCCATTATTGAAAAGCCGCTGGGCACATATTCAAATAAATTTCGTTCATATAGCTTCATCAATGACTAGATTGGACCAACGAAATATTTCACTAGATCAGAGTATCGAAATAATTAATTCAGTATATAATAAAATGAAACATCTTGGGAAGCATAATATCTATGAAAAGTTTTGCATCGCTTGGAAAAAAAATTGAAGGTTATCAAAAACTTGTTCAAATAAATAGTATTATCAAATCAGAGAATTTCTGCGGTGATGATAATTTAGAACCGTATTTAATCAATAAATTTCAATTTGCTCCATTGACATCTTGCGAAGTAAGTCTTTTTCCGCCTACAAATTAATATTAAGGGATAGAAGACAAAGGTTTCAATTTAGACAACTTTAGAAAAACACTTAGTAATATATTGTATCAACAATAATAATTAAATGTCTTATGATTGTAAACAATATTGATACATTTTGTTGTTATTGATTTTTATTATGTTGTATAATGTAGCTTTTACAATAAATAATGTAAAGTAAAAATCACTTTTTACTTCATTGTTTTATAAGTGCATATATGTATATCAAGTGCACATTTTGACTGTTTTAAGTGGATACTTGCATATTTGCTGAGCTCTATCTATGACCAAAATGCGTAAACCCAGAGTTGTTGGAAAAAACGAAAACTTCAACTGTCCCATTCCACCTGCGTATCATTCCTATCCACTCATCCTTATTGGGTGCATTATAGTTGGGCCAAAAACTTTGTCGCTCTTTAATCTGCCATTGAGTTGGGCCAGAAGGATGCGGACGGTGGATTATGAACCTCCCGCTGATAGTTATGGATAACGAATCCTTATCAGATCCTGCTACCTTATACTACTTAGAAAAGTAGGTAATTTAAACGCAAACATTTTGTGCCTGTTTTAGTAAAATTTCTAGCGCACATTCATACCCGCGAAATGGAAGTTGTATTCATGCAAAGTGAAAAAGGCAAAAACCTGTTGGTGGTGAATAACTACAAGTTTTGCATCGCAAACGTGCTGAAAAACGGAACTGTGCGTTGGAGGTGTACAAATAAAACATTGAAATGTCCCGCAAAAATCTACACGTCGGCTGGAAATGAGATCTTGGACTCCGAATTATCTCACAATCACAAAGAAGACATAAACCTGCACAGGCAGATTGTCAACAACAGTGTGAAAAGGAAAGCTCTAGAAAATGTACACGAAAAACCTGCCAAATTAGTGCACACGGAACTTCGGTCTAACCCTGGCATAAGCAGTAACATAACGACTTACGATATGGAACTTGTAAGGCATAATATATGGATGTGCAGGAGGAAGTTAACTCCAAATCTACCCAAAATGCAAAGAGACGTTTTCAAAGCAGTAAACACTTTGGCACCTATGACAGATAAAGAAGAATCATTTGTCTTGACAATTAATGCAGACCAAGGTATCATCATTTTTGCTCCTTATAGCAATCTTTACTTTTTATGTTGTACTGAAACTGTGTATATGGACGGCACATTTGATTTTTGTCCGAAATTTTTTACACAACTCTTTACAATTCATGGATACAAGAATAGACATTACGTTCCATTGATATTTTGTTTGCTTCCGGATAAAAAGCAATCCACATATCAAACATGTTTGAATATGTTGTGTCAGAAGTGCAGTGAAAGTCACTTACAATTTTATCCTAAAAGTGTCGTGATTGATTTTGAAACTGCAATCCACAATGTTATTATGGATACGTGGGAGGAAGCTAGAGTAAGTGGATGCCGATTCCATGTTTCACAGGCATGGTATCGAAAAATTCACTCGCTTGGACTGTCACAAGATTATAAAAACCACACGGAAGTTGGCAAAATGTTAAGATATTGTTTTGGACTTCAGTTTCTTGATTGTGATGAAGTGGGTGGCGCATTCGCATTCGATTTAATTCCAATCATGCCAAAACATTCGAAACTTCAAGAGTTTTGCGACTATTTAGCGGACAATTACATCAGCGAAAATGCCAAATTTACTCCAAATATATGGGCAAGTTCATCTGCCTCCTCTTGCAGAACAACCAATGCGTGTGAGTCATTTCATTTAAGATTCAATAAAAGTTTTTATTCGCCTCATCCAAATATTTTTCAATTTGTTGATAGTTTGTTGAATTTTCAAAGTGAAGTTTATGTTAAAATAAACACATCCAACAAATTCCAAAAAGTTGTTAGGCGTACTGTAAAATTAAGGCAAGATTATCTTGAAGTCAAAATTAATAACTACAAACAAAATGTCATAGACAGGCTGACATTTGTAAAAAGTGTTTCATTTAAATACGCGCCAAATATGTAAATATTATTTATACCTTATTGTACATACATATATGTTAATATTGTGATATTACGTATAAATATAGGTTCGTATTTTTGTAAATTTGTAAATATCTTTATACTTTACTGTACATACATACATGTTATTATTGTAACGTATAAGTTTGTATTAAAACTTAAAAATTGTTTTATTTTATTCCTTTAAGCGTGTTTGCTAAGAAAAAAACCGTAGCAATCACATTAATAAGTTACACACATCACATAAATTAAGGTATTTCCTAATTTGCTAATAATAGTCCATCACTCGCTGTTCGGGCAAAGCAGATTCTGGGCCCAACTATATTGCGGGATTAGTTGACCCGCTCAGTCAGAGAAGGGTTATTAGATAGGTAGACTGGCCCAACTATACGACTCTGTCCTTATTTGTACTCTTTCGATAGGGTGAAAGACAATTTATAACAGGTAATCGGATGCAATTAGGGGCGGATACCGTAGGGGGCGGAAACATTAAAATTTTTGGAACTTAATCTGGATCTAGCGCCTACARTTTTTTAGATGCAAATTCCATTTTGCATACAGAGCTTCTTATACATGTTATCCGATGGCCACGTCGCCATTTCCCAAAATTTTGCTTTAAAATTGAAATATTAAAGCTTAAATTTTGTATAAAATAAAAGTCATTTTTTCTGGCTTTGCGAAGATAAAATCGATATGGTGCAGAGGATTATTTATAATACAACATACTAAAAAATGAAGGCAATCGTTGCGAAAATGACTAAGCTGAACTCCTAGAAGTTTTACTTGTAAACAGCATGGGCAGTATACGGCTACCCAACACCCTTAAGGTGGTGGTACACCTTTTACCGAAACCTAAATTCCACCAGGAAGCGCTGATAGTTCTGTGAACGCAATATTTGAGAAGTAAACGCCCACTCAAGATAAGATCGGGCTAAAGTGGACTAGTACACCCTACCATGTGCAGGTACCTACAGAATGGTAAACAGACAATAAAACCCCTTTTAGTTTTATTACCAAGCAGTGTTGAGAATTGCACTTTTTCAACCGCAACGGGCTCCCAGAGCCCAAGTAGTTTACGGATAATCTGCACGAGATATGTTACATTTAACAGCATACAAATTTTAAATAATCACTTTATAATAACGGTGCTTATCTACACGTAACTTTAGCTGTCGGAATAGGAGATTATATTTAATTGTTTAATGATAAATATTACGACAAATGAAGCATTTTTATAGAACCTTGAACGCAAAGCAAAGCGAATTTCTCTTAATTTTCTCATCTGTTGAAGGCAATTTATTCTGGTGGCGTAATTGTTGTGAGGGAAATGGATCATATACATTATATATTACTAGTGTCTAGGAAGGTTTTAAAGACAGAAGTGTAATGCAATAGGTACAACACCTACAATGTTGTGCACAAGCAAACAGATCGAAAACAAAGAACGAAAAAAAAACAAAAGTGCAATGACATTTTATTAATTCGCGCACCTTCATACCCCCAGGAATACGTTGACCTTTAATTTCAAGTAGCACGCAGTTCTTGAGAAATGATATTAATTGTGATGGACATTTTCTTTCCAAAAGTATTCATAGTGACCCGGTCAAGTCAAGTCAGAAATAGACATGACGTCGCTAGATGATACTTACGCACATCCGTTCGCGAAATGAACTGAACCCAAAACCTCCAGGAATTTTTATATTATGTCGGCTAGCAACCTTCAGATCCTCTTCAGGTACTCTACTTATAATCCGATTATATAGTAAAATTAGGTATCGTGGCCGGTGACTAGGGTATTTGAAAACCCTTTTACAGCTTTATTGACTCAGTTTGGTAATTAATGCCTTCTTCCAAGAAAGTTCATGCATTAAAAGTTATTTAGTTGTACCTGAGCAAGATTTAGATTTGTTATTTTACCCCTAATTTCTAGCCATGCCATCTTACACAAATTTGGTAAAGGTACCGACCGTCCTCAAATTAGTAAAAGTATAGGGGTGTAAACAGTACAATCAGCGTGGAAATGTTATGTTGCTAATAGACAAAAATATACTTTTCCGAACAATTAATTAGTATAACGCAATAAAATTGCTAACATTACTGGATTTTAAATATTTTAAATTAAATACGGATTTTATTGGCAAAATGCATATTATTTTATTGTACCTTACACTTTTTTTTAATTTTATGGATGGGCCGTTAAATTTATATCTGATGTTAATTGTATATGTGAGTGTTTGTCTACTATTAGGACGTTATACGTTTCTGTTATTAGCAATTTTGCGAAGGAGTTTGAACAAAATCTATAAAAAATGTCAAGTACCTATCGCATTTGAAACAGTTTTATTCTAAAACTGTATTTACGCCGGAGAGCTAAGTAAAACTTTGCTGTTTTTATCTTGCTGTGATTATTCTACACTACTGTAATTACAAGATGTAAGTTAATGAACACCAACACCTAAAAGATAGAAAGATATGCTATCATTTTTCCGTAGTGCATTGGTAACATATTAACTTTACTGTAAGACTGGTGACCAGTCGAATTTACATATCTAGCGTTAGGTAAGGGAATAAGCTAACTTGTGAGGGCGACTTATTTATATCTGTACCTAGCATAACTCATTTAATTATTTCACAAGCATAGATATAAAGTGGAAAAATTCGTAACAATACTGCAATAAATGTAGTACGTAATCGGTAAGTACCAACACAAGCATCAACGGCAAAAACATTTTATACTTGATAAATTAGGTGGATACCTCTGAAGACTTGTAATGACCAATGATAAACCGTGATAACAAAAGTTTATGGGCATTGTAAACCGTAAATACTTGTATTGGTTCTAAACCTCTATCCCCCAGAGAGAGGTAGGAGGTACTTGGTAAAGGGCGTGACTGTTATCTGTTCCAAATTTTATTCATAAGTTTTTAGGAAATAAAATACAAAATGTAATTTTTTTTTGCACGAATCGATCAATTAACAGCTGCTTGAGGTTGCCCTTAAAACAAATCTCAAATTTTTTTTTTCTAATTACTATAAAATTTTGAAATTAATGTATTTTTAAACTCGTTTTTTTTCTAAACTAAAATAAAAACAGTCAGATTCTTTTAAMAAAGCGATAGATTGAGCATCGAAAAATATGTTGTGGCAATTTGGAGCATGTMAAGCAAACGATGTTTGATTGACGCCTGAACAAAATTTCACTTTTTCTCAATTCCAAATGCATTTTTTTAGTACTAAGTAAGTTAATTATCTTTTGTTTCATCTATTACTCGATGAAAAATATCAATATCTAATATGTATATGTAGTCAACAGTGAAAAAACAGCCTAGATCAAATTCTTTGAAAACGTATACAACCACCTTAAGGGTATGGGAATGACTGAAGAGCAATCCACCAAATAGGAAAACAAAACTGCGATATTTACTTATCATTCATCTTTAATATTTTCTGAAGCGTCACATGCAATACTATTTCGTTTATTTTTGTATCCCCGGTAGTAGGAATTCCGGGGGTACCTTCCTTATGTCATGCTTGTAGTTAAGATGCTGCTTCAGGTTGCCTTTCGTTTTGCAGCGGTACGGACATCCCATTATAGGGCATATAAACTGTGGCAGCTTTCCGCATACGAACTTTTGATGGTTGTAGAGAGACGTTGCGTGCATGTACCAACGGCCGCATCGGTTGCACCTGAAGGGTCGCTCCACAGATCTTGAAGCTGAAACAAAAGATGCTGAATTATATATTTGTTCTAATAGGAATTCGTGCACTCTGAAAAATGACTTTGTTGTCTTTAATCGGGTCTTAGTTACTACAACAAAAAATCTCATTGCATTTGGACACAACTAAAATATTTGTTAGCGTAACATTTTGTTTTAGTTATGGACGGTCTCAGTATCCCCAACAAAATACCTGTCACGGTTACAAATACTAATCATTTCGGGTAACTTCTGCATTTTCTTATTGCTTGTATAGATGACCAGTTACCAGGAGTGATAAACTAGTCGTGGTTGCAAACTATGCTCTTACGGCAACTAGTTTTTGTTGTTTGTGGCAAAGTAGTCAAAGTGTTGTAGTAAGTAGCAATATTTTTGTACTAACTATCGTTTAATAATAATAATAATAAAAGTAATAATAATAATAAAATAAAATAACTTAAAACCGCCTTTATCTTTTATTTTCATATATAAGGTCTAGAGCTAGGGTTTCATATCTGACCATTTTGTTCACTTATATGTCTATATACATTATGTAACAAATAATAAAAATGGCATATACTTTATTATTATTATTATTATTATTATTATTATTATTATTGTTAACCTTGTGTACCTATTAATGGGAGTACACAATAATAGCAATAACAATAATAAAGTGTGTGCTATTTTTATTGTTTATTGACGTATATAGACATAAGTATACAAAACGGTCCATTACGAAACCCTACAACCAGACCTTTATATGAGAATAAACGATAAAAACAGTAATAACAAAAGTTTTCTTCTGAAACCAAAAAGCCTGCTACGCAAACAAGAAATCAGAATTATCTCGAACAAGAACGATGTAACAATAATAAAAACATGCTTTTAAAGGAACCTGTTTTACTATAAAACTTTACATCAAAACATAGAATAAAATATTTTTATCTACTTATTAGTAGATATGGGAATACACCTATCAGAAGTCTATAAAACATAAAATTTAACTTTTCTTAATCTAAAAAACATACAAGGGCTCCAAATATTTAACAGTATAAAGATATTCAATAATAAAACAAAACTTCTCTTCAAAATGTAATAAAACGTAAGTGTACTTATTTATTCAAATAGCTTGCGATACTACCTTACTTTACTGTTGAAATTCCTAACATAACATACTGAATAAGAGAAATATTCCAAATACTTAAAATTTAATAAAAATTCTTGACAACTTTAGTGACTGTGTACAATATACAAAATATAACAAATAAATAATTCACACTTACTTAACTATCTGATATATCATCTAAATAATATAATAATCTAAATAATGAGTTGGTTGTAAACTTGTCGTCTGCAACTCTTCAAGCCCCTAAAATAAACAAAAATATTAAGATTTCAGACAAGGTGAGTATAATCTTCAACTTATTATTTTCTAAAGTAAAAATTATGCGAATAGTTCCCGTGTCCATTATATATAAGAACTATGGGAACAACTGGAAAAATAGCAATAGTTTTTAATCATTCCATATTAATATCAACAAACACATCAATTTTTACTTACTGATTATTATTATTCAGACTATTAAGTAACAAACTTTTTTAAAATGTTCAATAATAGATAAGAATTTTTTAAATACCCTCTTTCATCTTTAGTCTGTCATGCAAAAACTTAAGCCATAAGTAATATCAGCAAATTTTAGTCTACTTCCAATATAAGAATTGACATATCAACTAAATAAACCTTAAGATACTTTAATTAATTGTTTCAGCGTATTTAGTAAAATATATTACGAAATGTACACACCTAATTTTTCATTTAAAATGCATTCGCCCCAGTAGACTACAAAATTAAACAGGAAAGAGAAAGCCAATGATAATACATGTGATGTATAACAACATTTCCTCATGTTGTGCACAGCATAGACATAATTTAGATCAACATCAATGTACCTACATTTAGGCAAAGCTGTTACTATTTTAATTGTTTATTCTTTTGGAACATATTAGATATTTAAAATTTTCTAAATCTGAAGCTGAAGTGTAGATATTGTTGCAAATTAATGTTGTACCTATTATCATTTGCTCTTTCTTTGCTATGTAACTTTTTACATAACCTGTAGGCTGTAGGTATTTGAAAAAGTAAGATATTATCATTATATGAATGAAATATATATTCGAATTATTTCAGTAAAAGTAAAACTGACTCCAATAAATAAAGTAAAATAAATCTCACCAACAATAATTTATGTGCGTGTGCAATACCAAGATCCCACGGTTTCCAGAATATCTTATATTCCGCCATGATCGTTATCGGGAAGCAAAGCAGTCCTGCTGCAGAATATATTCCATGATTCTGTAAACTTGTCATATTCCGCCATGATCGCTATCACGAAACAAAGCAGCCCTGCAGTAGATACATTCTGTAAAAATGATCAAATATGGTTTAACAGAGCTATCTTGTGTATAATGTTTTTGTGATCTTATAGGTTAACTTAACCTAACTTAAGACATACAGCGACGCAAATACTTTGATAGTAACAAAATAGTTACCGAATAAAGTGTACTTACCGTATATTTATCCAAGTGTATGGGACACCAGCATACACCGAAAGATGGAAAACGAAAACCGAAATGGCTAAATCACATGTTTATCGTTTACAACGAACGACGTACGAGGTACGACAAAGACATTATGGTGTTGCTAACGAACAGRSCAYGTTTTGTACCGATCTTTACCGATTCGGATTATAACGTTAAACATTGAAGTTGATAAGCGGGACGATTTGTTGGAATTACTAGTATGCTGCTGCCACAACAATATAGTATTTAAAGTAAAAGTGAGTAACTACAAGCATTTGATAACTGTTAGAGCAACAAAAGTTTACTACAAACAGCAATTTCTCTATGTTAATGCAAAAATTTCATGTTAACAATTAAAAATTTGTCAACACAAGTAAGTCATTTTTCAGAGTGTGGTCGCTTTTGTTAATGCTGCTTCCAATCCCGGGAACAACATATAAAATGTTAATATTTTTTATGAGAATTATATTATTTACAGTTTTATATCGCTTGTGTGCAACTCGTACCCACGAACACACGAGCTCTGTGAAGTATTATTTATGAAAAATATATATTTTTTAATAATATAGGTTACTACGTTTAATATATAACGCATTTGTTTAATGAATGAATGTTTTCTTTCTGGCGAATCCACTTTTTGAAGTGTATTTTTATCACGCGTGGTAAGTGCTTTACCATTTGAAACCAAATGTAGAATCCTTCATTTCAGCCCAATTATTACTTAAGTGGGAATTTTTATATATTGCAGACTTTCATTTATATTCTAGGGCGGATTCCAGGAAAATAATTTTAATTACACAAAAAGTCCCACAAAAGTGTGATAAAATTTTTTGTAAATTATTGTTTGTGTCCAAATCGGTATATATTGCTACAGAATGTGTACAATTTACTTTTAAACCTTACAACCTTTCAATTTTTCTTATTTTAAGATATTATTTGGGTGTAGGACAGCTAGAGGCAGGCCTAAACCATTTTACTAAAAGGAGCAAAATTTAAATTGGCCGCCCCTTACCTTATCTGAACTCCATGTCAATTTTTCTTAATAAAAATGTGTTTTCTAGAAGCAAAATATTTATTAAAATTAAATTATTCCTTAAAATATGTCTACATAATTTGTCAACATAAATTAAATTCTAAAATAAAAATAAGCAACATAAACAATCCAAAATAAAATAACACAACCATGTAAGAAAACAAATAGTAAGTGCCTATGTACTTAAGTGCTAATTAACCAAATTATTTACATTTTCTAGCCTATATTGCTGGGAAAACGTATTTGTTACATCCTGAACACATTTAAAAGACACTTTTTGAAACAGCAGGTACTTAATTTAGAAAGTAGAACACTATATTATTCCGTGTTGTATAATAACTTGCTAGAAGCATAGCAAAGCACGACCTCTTATAGTATGATCGTTACATGTGTTTCACTCAGAATAAAATGACAAAAAAAGAAAAAAAATCTCTCATGAAACTAATGTTTATGTTCTTACCTGTGAAAGTGCTAACGTCGAGAGAATTTTCTCCCAAATCAGTTTAAGCAAAAATTTGGTGGTGATGGATCTGAAATGTGAAACACTAGAAGGTTTATTATTCATTAAAACTTTGTTTCAATAAATGGTAACAATAGGTACATATTTGATAAAAGAAGAAATGGTTTGTGTATGACAATTATTTGTATTTAACGTTTTTTTTTTTTTTTAGGTATAGTTACTTATATACTTACGTATGTATGCATGAAACACATTCCATATTTTGTATGTACAAGTGTCATTATTAAGAATAAAAATTAAAATAGCCTTGCTTATTTTCATGAAACACCTCAAAGGACAAAAAAACATGACAAAAAATTAWGAGCCATTCTAAAKTTTTTTATTTATTTCCGAAATCACACGACTTTCCGCCGAAGCTCGCGAATTCAGCTTGGCACGTACAGTCACCACTAAACACGCCCTTACGTCTCAAAAAAATTATCCTAGCTTCTTGTCTTTTTTGTACTAATAGACGACTTAACAAGCATGCCGCTGTGGTCAAAAGCTTGTTATGTCTACTAACGTACATTTCTGAAGCTATTTGTTCTTAAATATTAACATTTAGGAAATGTTTTAAAAATGACATTTCAATAATTGGTACCGTGAAGATCTGCTAGATTTTATTTTAATAGCTAGTCAGAAATAATTACAGCTTGTATGTTTTACTTAACTCTACCTGTGACAGTAGCTATAACATAATTAATTATTATAAAAATTATTTAAGAAACACTATGTCTCATTATTTCTACCGAAAACGAAGTTGTCAAAGTATTGATAGCCGTTGAATGATTGGGTACCAAAACTGGAGAGATAATAACCATCTTCGCGGTTTAGATTATTGGCTTCTGGGAATTTTCCATCCATTAAAACCGGGATTAATGAACATACACGCTGCATAAAACCAAGTTTCTTCACCCACTCAGCAGTAGCCTAAAATCATGAAACAGGTCACAATATTCTCTTTTACGATGTGTCAGTTCTAGCGAAAGACCTCTTTTTCACAACCTGAAAATTCCGAGAAGCCATAGAAATTTCCAAATACTCTAAATCACAAAGATGGTTACCATTTCTCCACTGTTTGGTACCCAATCACTCAACGGCCATCCATACTTTCACAGTCTCCCACCTCTGCTGTCTAAGCATCATCACCCCCCCTCGTAACGCCAAGTACAACGTTATCTATCGTTTCCATTCTCTTTCTTTCATATTTGGTTCAGCACGGACGTGTTCCTCGAGTTGGGTTTGTACCATATTCCATACTTCTTATTCCTGTCTTGATGATGCCCCTGTGGGTCCTTCAACATTCATGTCGTAAGTTTTAGAAATAGTATTAATTATTTATTTAGCCCAACAGTGCACGCAGGTTCAAACTTGTAGCTGAGGACGTGACAACGCGGAGCCTGTTTTACAACCCGCATCCGATAACGGCATTATACCCCGGCAGCGGATACCTGGCCCGGGAAAACCCATCGTCCACTAAGGGATGATTCAGGCAAGATAACCGGGATCGGTCGCTTTCCAAGACAGTTCGCCCCAGTTCAACTCCAACGCGCGACCTGACCAGACATTTCATGATTCGCGCCTGTTACACACATTTTCACATTTTGTAATCGTAATAAGTAATTAATATAGTTAGTTAAGAACACGCATTCCTTTGTTTTAACACCACACAACCCCCAAACCCCTTACAAATGCGGGCGAAAAGTTAGACGCGGTTTAACCCAAAAATACTAAGATTTCAAAATCTGGTTCGTTATCGTATAAATCTCATTGGGCACATATGCTTTCGCTTGTTTTGAGACAGGTGAAAGAAACAACCTTTATAGTCTTTCATTGCTAAGATTGCAGCTTGTTCAAAATCACAATTAAGAGATGCAGGACTCAAAAAAGCTTTCGCTATTTCGAACATTTTAAAATATGTAGCTGTTGGTTTGACAAAAGAACAAAATATGCTATGAATACCGTCATATTGTTCATATACATTGAAAGTTCCATCAGCGTACCAGGTCATGGAGTCTTGATGTATCCATGTCAGTGAGTTCACAGATATTATTATGTTTCTGATTTAAAACAACTGTATTTCTGAATTTTCAGAGAAAATGCAGAAATGCAGTCGCCGACAGGATTTGACTCGAGGCAAGAGGAATTTTCTAGTGGTACGGTGTCGGATGTTGGAGTAATCCTCAATCTTCGGTACGTCAGACAAATTCCAGCAAGGCCCAACACCATTCTGGTCTGGCCATCCCTCCAGTCTATTCGATTTATAGGTCAGGTCTGGCCACCCCTCAAGTGTCAAGTCTAGTCAGTTTATAGGTCAGGTCTGATCATCTCTCACGTCCAGTCACTCCATAGGTCAGGTTTGGTTACCTCTACCCGTACCCTGCGTACGACATAAATAATTTCCCCATTTTGAAAATCAATAAAAATCAGATGGTATGTATTATCAAGGTCCTCATGGTATCTCAATTGAGAACGATCCTCGTATACCCACCTGGGGTTTAAGGAAGTCGTCCCACAAGGGAGCGTTTGCCCGGAAAGCTGCTGCTACTTGTCGGAAATTCACAGGATTATATTGAACATTATGGAAAGAGGTTTCAACGAATTTTTCAATAATGTGAGCTATTAGGCTATTTCTTACCTCCTTTAAAACTCACCGACTTTAAATGCCATCGCGTGCAGTATTCAATATCGTTACTTAACGCAAAGAAAACAGCTAAAGGAGCGTTTGTTCAAAAAACTGTGTATAAAAATGAAATTGTTAGATCAATCGTTGTAAAAATTAACAAGGTTCTGTTCTGATAGTTACGAAACGATTAAAAGTCGTCGAAATCGGTCAAGAATGGTCACCCATAGCATATAATTACTTACACTTACAAAGATACAGAAACGACTCGTTTTTACAAAGGCAATTTTAGGACATAGTTAACATTAAAACATCAAATATCACATGATTGGTAAATTGTTATATACAAGAAATTAATTTTCTTTCAGAACTGTAATTTGTAGTACTAGTCTAGTATTCACAGGTATAGTTTTCCCATTGGAATAAGGTCATATGGAGGGTCCTTTTGTGTAGAAATCAATCGTAAATTTGTACAGGAAACAATCGCTGTCTCAACGAGTTTGCTGCAGACAAGTGTCACTATTATAAATTTGTATAATTAGGGTCATCTACAAACCTTCCAGTCCCGTAATGGAAATTATCATCATGTTTAGAAAAGAAGATGTGCTACCATTTAGAACAGTTTTAGATATGAATTTGAATAATATTCGTTACACATATTTGTTTTCTTACATGTATAAGTACTTGTTTATTAGGGTTTAAGCAGAATTGGTAATAAAATGCTTAAGCCTTATTCAAGAGAGCTGAATCCGGTACTGAAGCAATGCTGCTCCAGGGTACCTGCGACTAAATTATGACCTGTTTGTCTGTATTTTCTAAAGGGAACTGAAGTGGTAAGTAATTCTCCATTATTGCAGTTAAAATATTTTACTGCGGCAATATAACCTTAGAAGAATGGGAAAAGTATAATAGTGTAGAAGAATACAGAAGGTATATATTCGAAGAAACCCTGTCACTGATATAAAAACTAACAAAAATTCCTATTCTGACGTTTCGATCACTTCAGCAATATTTGTCAAAGAAACATACAGTTTAAACAAGTTTCTAAAGTTAATAAACAAAATCACCTAGAAAGCAAGACATCATAGAAATAATATGCCAACCTCATATAATTTAAACCGATTATAGAAACACTACACAGATTTGGGTGAGGGTGGTTTTGATCAGTTTAGATTTTATTGTAATGTTGTTTCTATCACGTCTCGCGTCCTTGGTGTTTAATGATTTAAAAAAATTCTTGGAACTTCATGTATATTTTTCTTAGAAAAGAAAAAAGGCATTCTTCTTGCTATGTTCCATCGTCGGAACATAAATGCTGACATAGTATTATGTTCTGAAGGTTATACTTTTGTTATTTGACTATTAACTGCATTAGTAACAGAAACAAGTAATTTTTATTCTCAACTGATATACGGTGTCATTGAATTTTAGGAGTTTTGTGTCTCTACACTATGACTAGTTTAATAATCTAATATCAGCTAATAGAATTTAAGAATTAGTACTTATTTTTTCCATTAGATCACGAATGCAGTAATATGGAATAGATTTAATACAGGTACGATTGTTCAACTCACTTCAATTCAATTCAATAAAAACACAAATTCATACGGCCGGTACCCATTACAATTATCTTTACGGAAGCCGATAGCTAAGTAATATTAAACCCGGTAACCATATAGCGCCTTCAAGTAAGGCAGACGGTTCAGATTTAAATGACGGGCTTTTGATATTAGCCTAATACGGAAAATAGGAACCAACCAACGGCGAATGAACTATTTGTATTACACTTTGCCATTACATACAAACGATGTTCCAACCTCTCCAGGATTAGCCTGTATTTTTTAAATTTCACCCACAATAACCTGCAAAACTAATTTATTGGTTGACATAGTGTTGGCTAAAGTGTCTACTTAAATAAGAGGGTCATTTATAGATGTTCCATAAATATTACTATTTAATGGTATATTTTTTTTGAACTAACGCTTTGAGTTTATTTGATTACCGCATATTAATTTTGTTATTAAATTCCTTAAGCTGAAAGTTGGGCCCCGGGGCAGACCGCCCCCCATTAGTCCGCCAGTGGCGAAACCTCACCCAATATTAGAAAATTAAAATGATCTATATATGTAATGAAGACAGCTTAGCTGCCGAAATACGCATATAGATCATTTTAATTTTCTAATATTGTGGTTAGGGCTATTTTATACTGTTCCGATTAGATTCAAATTCTAGACTTATCGCCTGATTCAGAAATAGACCCACTTGGATAAGTAAATTATAAGCTGTAAAAAAATAAAAGTAACAGATCAAATCATCACCTTTATTTATCCCAAACGCTTAGACTAGTCACAGCAATAGTGCTTCATAATCATTAAGAAAGTTGCAATAAAAAGTGGCAAAATCATGAACGCTATAAACCAATACAGGTACAAAATAAACATCTACAGAGTGGTGGCATTGGTATCACTACATTTGGAGGACCACGGCACAATTTAACACATATTTGTGTGTGTATTGAACAATCCTTTCATTTTAATATTATTGTGTGTGAACCTCCTAAAATTAAGACATCATTTGTATCTAAATATAAAAATTAATTACATTGCATATTAAATATGCAGTATGGATTGAGGAGAATTTGTAACTCTTGGTATTGTATGGAAGACAGTAGCTGTGAATATTGTAAACGTCACTCTCTATTAATTTTTGTCCGCATATTTTTTATAAAGAAAGAAAGCTTAAGTTACGTATACTTTGATATGAAACAAATAGATGTGTACAAAATAAATTAATTTTTACCGCTCTCAGAGGCCCCATGTAGCAGCCACCACAATATCTACAAAATCAAATACTAGCAGTGCACTTCAAACGTCACCACGCTAAAGGGTCGTACGAATTCCTCGGCGTATGATAAGTCTTTAAGTGCGCCACCATGTCTTCCGTTGAAGTCGTCAGGTCACCGCACAAATGGCAAAAGGCTGAGGTTGCTATGATTTCCTTGATGTGACGTTTCAGGTTCCTCTTGTTCTTGTATATCCGCCCCGGGCTGTTGGGGCAAAAATACTTTCCATCGGCAGTTATGCAGTGGCTGAAGTTTAAAACTCTCGGAACGTCCGGCAGTTCAATTTTTGGCACCACTGGCCCTGGTTCAATTTTCGGCGCGAGCATAGCCAGGGGAGGTGGTCCACGTGCCTCAATTTTCTGTGTGAGCAAGGGCAGAGGAGGTCCACGCGCTATCAGGATCGGTAGACCTAAAAATTAAGAGTTAGGGCGTTGGTACAGGGAGTCAGTTCGCAGACATGCAGAATGACAACTTAAGCAACAAGCAATTTGTGGAATCTCAACTGAAAATTAGTGTTAGGGGAAACGAAAAGGAAGCGTGAAAGTGTGTGCACAATTCTTTAATGGTATATATAATGGTTATTCACAAAGACTTTTTAATCGAAAATTAACTTGTACAAATGTCAGCGTAAACTAAATGATGCTATACTGTCTGCATCAAAGTCAACTGTGTAGATCTGGTGAAGACAACATAGAATTTATATACATATTATACATATTTCATCAGACTTAAATATGCGTAATATTTCAGCTTTATTTGGCATTTTGACCATCATCGTTTATTTTACATAAATCATTAGTGCAGATCGCATTATTGGCAAGCATAATCGAAACAATCTTGCCCAGAAATAAAAGGATACAAGCATCTCTTTAATTAATGCATACAACAATGAGGCACTTTATAATTTTACTGTTCCATGTTTCAACCCTCTGTGATTTATGAGTTCTCCCTTGTAATAAAACTTCGCCTTGCATATGGAACAGGTGAATGTTTTCTCCTTGCCGCATTCTACTCGTTGGTGTCTCCTCAAATTATTGCTCAGAGTGTATGATCGGCCACAGCGTTCGCAAGCATATCTAGGTACCTTCCAACCTGAAAATATATTATCATGTCAATAACGAACAAGTATGCCAAAGTTCCACTGCTTCTGATTTCGATTGCGTTTAAAAATGGCATTACTTTTGTCATTATTTTAATAAATGTAATTTTTTGCATATAACAAGTTCGTATATACTAAATAAAACATTAATATGAGAAAAAATCTTATAAAGCAAAAGGGACATAACAAAAAACAATAATTAACTTCAAATATATCTAAAAAAGCGTTCTGTTCGTTTAGAAAAAATATATTTTCAGAAATTCTTTGTTGAGTTTATTATGGAATATATGAAAAAGCGTATATAGATCTCTCGAGATATTTTGGAAATGCAAAACATATTAATTACAATATTAACCTAATATCAATTTCGAATAAAAAGTTGTTTTAACCTTTTACAAGGTAATGCTTATATATTCTCTGGACTATAATAAGAAGCAAATATCACTAACTTATTTTGTGGACCTACAGATAGCTCCCCCATTTTTTTTTCGTAATTAGTACTATAAATGACAATTATGTAGTGACTGGATCACATGGACTTTGGCAACACAAGAAGGTGCCATTTGTCAAATATGCCAACCATTGATTTACTTATCCATCATAAAAATAATTTGTCAAACAATATTAAGAAATTACAGTACCTAATGAAAAAAATTCATACTCCCTTCCCAACTGATACACTTGCGTGGAATTGATTATGCATGATGAGACTCCCAGAGGAAAAAATAAAAATGTACCATTTCTATATTTAAATAGCAGTAGCGGACACTATTTAAAAAAATACATCATCAGCATGATTTCACGAAAAAAAATAAATAGGGCGATTTTTAAGGTGGATAGGTTTGCTGATCTTAAACTAATTTCTAAAATAGCGTAGGTACTCACAAATAATGGAGAAACTACCTGATTTATTCAGTTTTATTGGCCCTAATTAGTGATTAATATATTTATCAATTTTTGAAACTTTTTGGCAAAATATTTTTATTTAATTAATTATTTTTCAAGATCGATGCCATTTTTGTTGAAATATTAAATATCCTACTTGTAATGTTTATTATTATTTTACTATCAAGGAAAAATAGAGTAGGCAAGGTTCTATAACAATCGAAATAGAAGTAAAAGCGTTAACGGTATTTATTGTACTGGAGATTTGCAAGAATTCGTTAGACTGTGCTCAAAGACGCATGTACCTCTTTGCAGAGCGTTAAAATTCAATTTAATTCCAAAAGTATATTGTAAAAGGTCCCTGATGTCGCAATGCATACCTTTATTTTATCTATATATTTATTGTTCTGTTACAGAATAACAACAAACTCCATCTACTATTCGTTCGGGCAATGGCTCTTAGCATAAGATACACATTAATAAGCATGTTATCGATACTAAATTCACGACGGGTAAACAAAACAGAGTTGTACCAAAACAATTCGGACATCAGTTATCACAGTACATAACTATATACAGAGAAATGCAGATTCCTATGCACACCCACTTTTTTCAGACTTAAATCTGTCTATACAATATCTAAGAACCCAAAATTCCTTTTTAGGTTGTTGTCGATGGCTCTCTCATATCATAATTCTTCAGACTCTTCATCTGCTGCCACTGTTTCGAGTGCTGTCTCCTCATATGGTCTCTAACATAATTGCGATTACCATATTGCTTTCCACAATCTTGGATCGGACAAACGCGACAGTCTTTGGGGTAGTGTTGGTCCAGATGTATCCTGATATCACGATAGACAAAATACACTTGGTAACACAGTGGGCATTCGTATTTCCCGGGCTTTTTTAGAGGCGCAGCTGCACTGTAAGATGCAGTTCCGCTGGTACCTGAAATTATCAATTCATGTACAACACTGCAACAAAAGATTCATTGAAATTAATTAAACAAACACGTCTAACTTGTTCGTAGAGCGTTTACACTAGTAATGTGGTTGACACTTGCAATGATTAGTGGTGTGCACTGTGCCACTATCCTGCACACAAACACAATATTTAGTGTAAAGTTAGAAGGTTCGGATAAAATTCGTGTAAGATTACTTCTATATTACTAAAGAAAATATAAAAATAACAAACATTAAAAAGTCACATCATCAAAAACAATAGGTAAATACGTAAAAAGAAAAGATATAGCGATAGAAAGGATAATATGCTCTATATATATAAATATATATTATAGCCAAAAAATTACCTCTCCAACCCACAAATCAAGAGGATTCATTGGACTACGGCCGCACAAGCCTTTAAATATACAATAAATTAGAATTATATATGGACGCTTGAATAATCGCAAAAATGCAAAATGATATATTGATGCTGATAAATTATGAAACCTTTATTATAAGGCTTTGTAAAAAACGTTATTGTTCCACCATCCTTTGTACACTAAAGCAAATATCACTCAAAGAAAGAAAACTTTTTATAGCCTGTGGATATATTTACTTCAGCAGTGAATACAATAAACAACTTTCATAAGCATGTCTTTTTTTTTTGGATGAAGTAGGTAATACTTCCCCTGACAGGTATTTTATACAATAAGCATTCTAACAGAAGTTAAGGTGTTAGGTACATAGTAGTTCCAGGAGGTTTATATCTGAAAAAAAAACGTGTCTCTCAAACGATTTTAATTAAGAGAAGATATTACAAAAAAAATACCCGTAATATTTATATTAAATAAGTGTGTTCCTAAAGTCGGTTAACCTTCTAACTAGCTTCAAACAGCAGGTTTCCAAAAACCTTTAATACAGAGTGATTACAAATGATCCACCACGTTTTGACATATAATGTACCTAGCCACGTTGCAAGACAATTACGTATTACACGATGGAGCTACGCCTTATTGACATAGAGAAGTGAATATTGACAAGGACCTATATATGGGTTGAACTTTACTGTCACATAGTTGTTTGTCGTGTAACTATTTATAATGATGTGTAAGAAACTTCAAAATGTGCTTTTTCATGCAATATTTATTCATTATTTTTTGTGTAACATCTTGTGAAATATCTGCAGGATGTTTCGCGAATGATAATGACCCTGACGAAATTAAAAATACAACCCAAAATACTTTCTCATAGCCAATGTGGTTATTTTACAAGATGGTATTATTTTAAAAATAAATTGGAAATCCATGGCAGCTATGCGCTATGCTTCTTGTCACTGTATTTATTAAATCTCATTGGAAATGATTGACGAAAATCCTCATATTAGTCAAAGGGTAGTCTCAAGAGCAACCGGTATTAGTCTGTCTTCAGTACATCGAATAATTAAACGCAATCAATTTCATCCGTATCACTTGCAATTGGTTCAGGCCTTAAAGGAGACAGATTATCCTAAAAGACTGGCTTTTTGTAACTTTTTTCGGGAGATCGGAGATTTTATAAAAAATATAAATATAAAATATAAATTTACAAGTAAGACAAGATCTATGGTTCCAACAAGATGGGACAGCTGCGCATTATCATAGCATAGTGCGAAATCATCTTGATTTGGTTTTGCCTAACCGATGGATAGGAAGAGGTTCAATTAATCCTTGGCCACCGAGAAGCCCGAACCTTACTCTTTTGGATTTTTTTCTGTGGAGAATAGTAAAAGAGCAATTATACCAAACACCAATTGGAAGCGTAGAACATTTAGAAAATAAAATACGTGGTGCATGTAGATCCATCACTCCAGAAGTGTTAATGCATGTTAAAAGATCGTTTTGGGCACGAATTCAAGCTTGTGAATACAGCGAAGGGCGACATTTTGAGCATTTATTACATTGAAGTTTCTGTCAAAATTTGCGAATTTATACAGCTCTCTACGTTTTATATTATTTAAGACGATGAACAATTATAAATGTTACGTCTGCAAATGAATTTTGGGTTGCATTTTTAATTTTGTCAGTGTCATTATCATCTGTGAAACATCCTGTATACATATCCAGTGCCCGATGAATCATCTGAAAACACTTAGTATTACACGATTATAGTTCAATAAAAATTACTTAATGTAAATATTATGGATCTTTTTATAGCATGTTCTTCTAATCAAAATCAAATGAGGTGATAAAAATAGTAAAGAAAAACACAATTAACAATCAGCTCGATCAAAGCTATTTAATTAATTTCTAAGCATTTGTGTACTTTTGACCATTTATTTAATAAAATAAATGCTTAACATTGCCATATTATAACAAACTAGTGCACTAACTTTATCGATAAGAATTCATTAAAGTGAATTCAATCAGAACGTGCTACTCCCAAATCACGGACACCTTTGCACTTCCACCGCTCGCCTTTATGCTCTTCATCATCTGCCACTGTTTCGAATGTTTGCTTCTCATGTGGTTCCTGACTGAATTAGGATGTTCAAATCGTTTCCGACACTCGCCGACTGGACAAACTGGACTGTCTTTGGGATAGTGTTCATTTACGTGGACCCTAAGGTCTCGAAATGAGGGAAATCGATGACAACAGAGAGGACATTCCATCTTTATGGAGTGGTCGTAGATTGTGGTATCTGAAATTGTAATTGCTGCTATACCAGATTTCAATGGGATATGCTGTGCTATWTGTATAAAAAATTGAACTCTATGGGTACGACAGATGTCATACTGATGGTTTCTATTTGTAATCTTATTATCTACCTAACAGCAAACACCCAAACCCAATTCTGTACAGAATAAATCTATTTCTTGTGCTTACTACTTTCAAAAAAAACTTAATAACTCATGTTACATTATTAAAAGCGCTTATTGAGTATAGCTGTGAGATTCAGTACAAATGTCGGTTTACTTTTTGTGTACTTACAGCTTTCCAGTATCCAATTCAAAGCAGAAATTTTTTTGGCACTTGAATGTTTTTAATAAAAATTAAACTGAATGTGTCGTATTATGCACTAAACATTTTATAGTATATTATGTATCAACTTTTATAAACGTAATTTTAGTTTGTGCTGAGACGTGTTTTACCTCAGGATAGATTCTCGTTGTTTCACCAGAAGTTCAAAAAAACAATAGCATGTCCCTTTAATGGAATTTATTTGCCGATAATGTGCGGCTATCATCAGTACACTTTCTTTCTACACTATAACAAAACACATAACAAAAAAAACAATATATAATTAACATAAATAATAACTTAGAGACTATCTCCTACCTGCACCAGGCCGCGAATATCTTCAAAATTCAAACTAATTTTGATACACTCATTAAATCTACAAGCTTGCAGAAAGTGTGCATCTCGCACGGTGGGCAAAGCGAATCTGGCCACCTTATAGCAAGAAACACAAACATAAACTTTACCCTAGACAGCCTAAACAAAAAGAGCGGTTCAGCTCAAGTTTTATTAATCACGAGCGAAGCGTAGGGGAGTTACGTACTACCACTACTTTACACTTTTCCTACAACGAAGAAATTACAAAATTATTGTTCTGTTTACATATTTTCCAACAGTTTTTTCATCGAACTTCATTTACTTGATTTGAATTGAAACCAATCCTTGATCCACGTTCATTTTTTATTAAACTTGAACTTTGAGCAACTGCAGTATCAATATTTGCAGCATTTTTGCATATCATTATCTATATTATTACTTGTATGATATATAATAATGATTATAGGGAGATTTAAAGGGTTTTTTGCAGGTTTATACAAGGTGACTCAGTAACAGTACGGAGCAGCTGTATCTTGAAAATCCGTCACACTTTCGCTCTGCGGGATTTTTTTAAATAAAAACGTACCAGAGAAATTCACTAAAAATATTTCAAAGTTACCAAGTTTCCCATTTTGGCATATTTGACATCATGTTACAAATCAAAAGAAAATAAATCCGAGATTTGCCCATAAAATGTGGATGGAAAATAGAAATTTTGGAATTTTTGTTTAACTACCTAAAGGTTCACTACCTCTTTTCTCTAGTTGCCATGGTAACGGCACTAAGAAGCAAAATAACATCAGCGTCCATAATATAGGTCGTTTTAAAACACTGACAAAAAATTATTGGTCCGACGTTTCGATTACACCTGTAATCTTTGTCAAAGACGAAATTTAAGGTTTTCGTATTTAACAAAGATTAGAGGTGTAATCAAAACGTCAGACCAATAATTTTTTGTCAGTTTTAAAACGACAGCGATCTATCCGAGAAAATATTATATAATAATAATAATTGTTAATAAACAATCGCTGGTGTCGAAAGTAGTAGATTTATACATAATATACTAATCAGTTTAGTTAATAGTGTACATGGCTAGTTAGTAAGCTTTCCAACTGCGCTGCAAATTTAATTGTACAAATATCATATGAAGAAAAAACGAAATATTTGATGTACTTATTTTACCGAGCGCTTCAATAAATTTTCATAAAACTAGCTGTGCAATAAAAAGCTCTGTTTTTATTTATCGTTATTTGTGAAAAAAGGAAGAGTGCAAATGCAATACAATGTTGTAGAAATACAACTAGCAGCAATTTATGTTCTTCACTTCCAATACATTATTGCAAAAATACAATGGTGTGGTAAAGGTAGATATTATTAAAAAATAAATAACGTGAATTTTATTTAATTAGCCAAAAAAAAAACCAATATCAAATTGTTTACAATAAAAGGGTCAACTGGCATTTCGAACATTTGGTTTATATGAAGAATTGATTACCTTTTTTGTTAAAAAAATGTATATTTCCTTTTTGTTAGTATTTAGTACATACGTTGTTTAGTTATCTGAGCGAATTTTATTCGAAAAGATTGTTGTGTAAAATTCAATATTCTTGTACCTATTGCAATTTCGATACTGAAAACATCCCTAGAAGTGGTTAAATATATTTAAGGGTTTCTATTAAAAAATTTCGATCACATTACTGAAAAACAAAAAAGTGTAAAATTTTTAAATTTGGTTGTGAATAGTAAACTTTTTAAAGAGAAAATTGACTTGTTCGACAATTATTTTTTATAAATCGGATATTTTCATTTTAAATTTTTTTATTCCATACTTTTACTCTCTGATCATGGATTGTACTTTGTCATAATTATTCGATTCCTTTTGACTAATATAGCGTTTGATTTGATATAATTATGTAGAACAAAGAAGTATAAAAAAAATTATTTTCATATAATGACAGTTGTCGCCTTCGGCTCGTTTTGTAAACATCGGATGCCTGCAACAAAATGGTACCTTATGAAATCCGTTTTTTAGTATACTATTTTCTGTTTCACATTCGCAATGAAGCCATTATGAAACACAAATTACGTTTCTTAATAAAGCCATCATGAAACTCATTTTTTTATTTTCCATTGTTGATATCAGTAAATATCTCTGAGGAAACATTGAACAAATTTGAACTCGTAACGTCGTAACTGTCATGGGCCTCGTCAAAATTAACAATTTGCCAACTTAAGCATACCAGGTTTAATATCTCGAAATTTTTTATTTTTATTAAATTTCTTGCATTTTCTTATGTAAAAGACAGAAACCACGCAAAATAGAAAAAATGTATAAAAACCGTTTCATAAGGCTCTTTGTCGCACCCATCTTAGTTAATGTACTAGCTAACTAGAAAAAAAACAAAACACAATTTTGAGAAAACAAATTCCTCGAGTACAATTAATATAAGTACACCTTCTTTTACGTGTAACATTAAAATTCATTGTTCATAGTGTGGATGTAGGCGTAGTGAAAATAAAGAATGGTGAGTCAAGTAGCTGCAGCATTGTGGATCTACGGCGTACAGAGTCACCTTGGGCGTAAAACGCAAAACTGACGTTTGCCTGTTTAACTGTTGGGTTTCTGTGCGTTTTTGAATCACATTTCTGTTAGATGATAGTGACTCCGTCATCACTTGTACGATGCGAACATGTGCAGTGGCGTAGTACAACAGTTACAGAAAAACAAAAAGATTCGTTTTACACCAAAAAGGAACAGAAACTGTTGAAGCAGGTACTCTCCAATAACTTGCCTCAACCTGAAGATGCAATTTCGACCAAATTTCCTCTAACTAGGTTGTGATTTATCGAAAAGGTTTTGATTTTGCGAAATGGGGATTTATAAATAGGCATACGCAAAAATTGTAGGTATTGGAATAAATAAAACGTTTATAATTGCTATTTTTTAAATAAATTAAATATCATTTTTTGAAAAATTCTACTCTAACAATCACCCCCTAAATGAGTTCTACGTGCACTAAAGAAAAGTATTTATTACAACCGATACACTAGGGGTATGTCGCTTTTTACCACAAAAAAGCATTCTGTATAAACATCTTTTTTTTTTGTTTTTTGATCTTTAGGAACAATTCCTAGAATTCTTTGAATATTTATAGGTAGTGTTGTATACTCGTAGGTTCGTAGGACCATACAACTATAATAATCATTCTTACTGAATAAATAAGCAATAAGCTTATATCCACTTTATTTATTAGCCAAAAGTGGATCTACCAGTTGAGCTTATTTGTTCAACAAGAAAAGCTATACTTTTATGGTTTATCTAATAAAAATGCTTATAAATATGCAAGGTGTTCTAAGAATTATTCTTGAAAACCAAAAAGCAAGGAATCATGTTCCTGGCGCATGCCTTTTTGCAGTTAAAAAACCACATGGTGTACTAGATACAACATATATTTTTCTTTACTGCACGCAGAACTTATAGTGTAGAATTTTGCAAAATCTGATTTCGATATTATGCAATTGTAAAGAATATTATTCAAGTAAACGCAGTTGTAAACTTTGTACTTGTTCCATTACCTGCGATTCATCTATATGTCTGTTTGCAAATTCAGATTTTCGTAAAAAGAACTGTTCGATAAATCACAACTTGATTGGAAGAAATTCGGTCGGAGTTGCATCTTAAGGTTATGGCAACTTCTCGGAGAGTACTCCAGCAGTCTGTGTTTCATGATGGTGTAAAACGAATCATTTTGTTCTTCATCTGTAACGGGTACACTACGCCACTGTAGGCTGCACCCGTTGGCATCGTACAAATGATGACAAAGTCTCTACCAGCTAACAGAAATGCAAATAAACCCAACATTTAATAATAATGTTCGCCTAAATAAGACAAACGTTAGTTTTGCAGTTCGCGCCCGATGTGACGTCATGCGCGGTAGATCCACAAAATGCGTCAGCTACTTGGCACAAGTTATTCTCGCCACCCAATTAATTAATGCGAGAATCCTGTGCAATAATAAAAAAGAAAAATATCACCTGTTCAGCCGTTTAGCGTAACACGCAAGAGTTCGTCTATTAATTGCGATGACGCGTCAGCATTCGTTCCGCTAACGATCTGGCCAAGCCTCGCAACTACGCAGGTGTTCAGCCAGCGGCAGCTGCGCGCTGGCCGTTGACAACAGCGACCCGACGGCCAGAGAAATCTCGCTGGATCCGCTTCTAATTCTAATGACGCAGGTCCACACAGGCCTTCCGCAGCTTTCGAACGTTTCCATGCACCATCACCAGGTATACTAACGACCACTCCACCGCGAAAATAAAGTCGCGTTCTTTGTTTCGGCATGATCACTAGGATTTTACCAGCATACGCTGCTATAACACACACCTCGACCGTCCCAGGTCTCAACTAGAGGGTCTAGTCTAGTCACGTCACGATGTGCCATGGGTCCAGTCAGCCCGCAGTGTTGCCGTTGCAGCAACATTGAACGTACTGAATTTTGAGGTGAATGTACTAAATTAATAGCAGTAGACTCTAACTTTTTTCAGCTTCTATTGCAAAAATCCCGAGAACTGATGAGCATGAAAGTTTGTGTTTGTCCGTTTAAAATAAATTTGAATTAACATATTAAAATAAATAATACCGCAATGAGCTAGCTAATTGAAACAACCAGGTAAGGCCAATTAGAAAATATGCGTGGACACGTATGATGCGTTGTAGAAAGGCTTGTTTTTTTTAATTTAAAAATAAGTAGTAAGAGTTTGCCTAACACCACTGTTTATCCACTGTTCGCGAGTTTTTTTTTCATCTTTTGGTACTTTCTTGAAAAACAGTATAAATGGTTTCCTTAATTTTTGCACTTGCTAACAAAGTACTGAGGTGCGATCGTCTGCAAAATAAATGAAGAAGTTAGTTGTTTTGAAAATTCCTGAGTAAGCTAATTATAGCACATTTTATGAGAAAAATGTACATTATTGATCTTGTAGATAAGTATTGTCTAGTATACAAAAATTGAACAATATTTGTTGAGGCTATAATATTAATAATAATAGGCAGATTGTGGTCAAAAAGAATAGCAGCAGCTCGCCGATCGATGTTTTATTATTTCTGATCCGCATAATGAAAGTTATTTTCATAAGATTCAGTTAATTTTGAAAATAATCGATTTAATTAGTAAGACGTTTAAGTTTTATAACCCCGCATTGCGTTTATATCCTAATTAAATAAAATAACTATTTAATTTGTTTGTTACAATTATGATCGAGTTATCTAAGCTTGATTTTACACGTGATTTAATTTATTTTGTTGTTTTATTTTTACGGGGAATAGACTTTCAAGAAACGACATATCCAAACCATCTTCTAGCTACAATCAAACAATAATATTCAAGCAAAAAATTTTACAATCTTAAAATTTACAGTAATTGCAGTTAAGTTTATCACAATATAATTTGTTTAATTAACTCGTTTAAATTCTATTTGTGGCAGCTAGTTGTAGGTATGGTAATTTTTGATACATATTTAGTGCTTTTTAACCATTTTAATGATTGTGATCAGCCTGATGTGTTTAGATCGTTTCGATTGAGGCATTATGTAAGACTGTAAAATTTGTTTGCTTCAATTTCAATATTTGATTGTGACCCAAAGATAGTTTAAATAGAACTGAAACTACTGGATATGTCAACATTCCTTGAAAGTTCATTCCCTGTCATTTAATAATTTTTTATTAACTTTTTTTGGACGTAAACATAACCACAAATCACACAATCTCAAACATATAAAAGCCGAGAGGCGTTTTCAAAATCATTAAGAAATATTTTTGTTTATTTTATGTTCTTATACTGTCCCTAAACTTTAATATTCAGTACGTACTGACGCCAGCAATACTTACCGTAACTTTCCTTATTTCCACCATACGTACAAATTAATAATAAAGGATTACCTATAAAAATCTGAAACTGAATGAGGAACCCAATGCAACCTGATTGGCTAATCTTATGTGCAATTTATTCTTTACAGAAGATTTTTAATAAAATTCATTAACGGACGGTCAAATGTTGTTTTTACATTACATCTTTTGCCTTTCTATCAAATTATCTCATCAAATTTATTTGAAGATATATTGCAGCAGTTATGGCTAATAAGGTATAATTAAAATTTAATATTTATTTAATTTTTTACAGCTATGTAATACCCAGACCTTTAATGTATAATTTTTATAAACCAAAATTCATTCGTAACCGGAATTTACAAGTGAAAAGGGAAAAATAAAAGTAATATAGGTATTATTTCATGTATTGCTTAAAAGGGTCCTCGCAGTTTGATGCTAAAGAAGATTTAAATATCATATAGTCCAAATATAACATTTATGAAAGTACTATTTATTGGCAAGAGACGTTGTTAGATCAAAATTACGAGAAAATGTATAAGGCAATAAAACAAAATATTACATATTTAAGTTATATGCAATTCACTCCCTTATTATGTGTACGAGAATGCTGAAATTCATTTCTTACATGACAACCCTTATATTTTCTACTATTTTGCAAGTAGTTTTTAATTTTCTACCGATCTGCAATAACACTCTCTGTAATTGACATTTACGATCCCCGAGATATATCGACATTTTCGTATAAATCACACCCGTTATCGGCGATATATTAATCTATTAGCTTAAAAATGTAATTTAAGATTTGCTTTAGAATCATGTATATTTTGTTTTAAACACTTCTAAAGTGCTTGCCGCGTTACAATGGAAAATTCTGTACTTATTTTTATTTTTTATTCTCTTTTGTGCAGTAGACTCTTTTAAATACATAATCATAAACAGCTCATTTCCCAGGCCGATGCAACAGTTACCTACAAAAAATTCATAATTACAAGGTGTAACATCATACCATAATAAGGTACATTTTCTAATAATTTTCATAATACGTTATTTAAGGATTCCGAATATTTTTTGTTATTCAAATGACCACCAGAGTCAAGGTCTTTGCCCGAAATTTACCGTCCAGCGTCTACCTATATCCTATATGTCGTTGATGCAAAAATATATGCGGATTCACATTACCGTAATAACGAAAAATTTGACCATGCATTCTGCGGTTACAGTATAAACCAATGAACGTAAAATGTGGGTTAGTAATGTTACAGCGCTACTCTTTGGAATCTCAATTATATATAATCTGCATTGAAATACTTTTTTGAACATATGGTGTGTAGAGCATGTTCCCCGCTAGTGCAAATCGATCCAACAAGTCCTATAAAGTACGAGCATGTATCGATCAGAATATCTTTGTTTGTATATAACACGAATCCAGAATACAACTTTCTTGACGTTCGCCCAGAAGAAACACAATGTCCACTAACTCGTTTTATGCCAAAATCCATTTGGACCCAAAGCTAATGTTGAGAACTTAATGAGAGCAATTGTAGGTAATCTGCCTTTATTTATTCTGAGTACCAAAGAATAGTTTGGCTGTTGTTTCTGAACTTCATTTTAAGCTAGCTAGTAAAAAGGGTACTGCAATTAATAAAGACGAGTATATCATCCATATCGCATTAAGATGCAAAAATTCAACGTAGCAAATTTTAACACAAGTTTTTTTTGTATTACTTAAACAAAAGAAAATGAAAAATAAATAAAAACCTCATTTTCTAGTAAGGTAATGTAAGAAATGTTACGAAATCCACAGCAAAGACTTGAGAAGTGATTAAAACATAATGAGCAGAATTTTGAGCGCTATCTTAGATATCCTAATTGTTTGCTGGCATCGGCGTACCGAAAGAAGGGCAAGGGGGGCAGCTGCCCCCCGCCCCTGGACCTGGTTTGCCAGCTCTGGACCCTTCCAATTTCCCATACATTTAGCTGGTTAATTGTGTGCGTGCACCTAAAAATTGTCTTATTTACAAAATTGTAAATACAGCAAAATTTATAGGCGAGTGTATTTTACAATTTTCATCCAGAACTCATATTTGACCCTTGCAAATGACCTTCTCTAATAAGTCGTTGTCAAACGGTTTCCAAGCTTAATCGATGCCATTTGCGTTTTGAAGCTGTAATTGCAACATTCTTGTTGTTACGAATCGTTATCGCTTAAAAAGACTATCTTGGTCAGGATGAGTCATAACACGATTTCTGCTTAGTTCAGCTCTTCTACCTATTCCTATAAAGATTGTTGAACTAACTACTGTTATATGGAATCACATCAGAATCTGTCATATATTCGGTGATAATTCTAACTTTTGTACTAGTTTTAAAAATTAATACAAAAAAACAAAAAAAAAACTAAAAATACATCAGAACTCACGTTTATGAAAGTCAATTTATTTCATATAAGTTTTAGGAATCCAGTAAAAGCATTATCAGCACGAATTAAAACCAGGTGTGTTGTTAAAAATACAATTAAATATATTTCAGTTTATTTAAATGAAGCTTAATTTGGTTAAAATATGAAGTAGTCGGTTAATTTTTGAGAGTAATGCACTGGCGATCTACGAAGGATGGCTTGACGCATAATGCTGAGGCACTTGTCATTCTGAGCTTTAATAGTTAGTTATCTATCGAGTCGAGTAAAAATTACTACAATTGTATCTCTAGCACCTATACATATGAACTCCCAGCTTATTTTCTAAAGCTTCTGGTGTGAGAAGTTGAAGCTGTACTAAAAGCGCATCGGTTAATGCATTAGTCTTTAATAAGTGTTAATTCTGAATCAGAAATCGTGCTCCTGTTAGTAGAACTGTTAAGGTGAAATTTATGTTCCTTTGGTACTTCGTATAATATCATTATACATTATGTGGATCATGGATCTTTATTCTCCCAAATAAAATGTATCAACTCATTTTTTGTTAAACACGAGAGCTATGCAACTAAATGCGCCTCACCTAACTGAGTTCATCAATAATTTGGGTCTTTATTTCACAGATTATTCGTGGAATAAATACTTCATTAATTACTTAAGTACCTATATCTTATAAACATTTATTATTTCTATTTATGTTGAATTATACTCTACAGGACGTTCCTGCTTTGCCCGCCCGCCCTAGACCAAAAGCTAGGTACGCCCATATTTGCTGGTTTCCTGTTCCGAGTAGTAAAAAGCCTAAAAAATTAACAAATCACTGATTGTAAAAACGTAAGCTTTTGTAGCTGTAGTTAATTGAAACCTTAATTCTTTCAGGTTAGACCGCGTCTGTTTTCGGAATCGGGTTGACGTTTCGCACGCTCTTGTAAGGGGCATCATCAACACAGAAATATAGAATATGGCACACCTAACGCGAGAAACCCGTCCGAACCGAACCAAATAAAAAAAATCCTCCATGGAATTTGGTTTCGCTCGGACGTGCTTCTCGCGTTAGGTTTGTACCTAACGTATATTCGATATCCCTGTCCTGATGATGACCCTTATAAGAGCGGGCGAAACGTCACCTATTCCAAAAACGGACGCGGTCTAACCCCAAAAAGACTATGATTCCAAATCGCTGATTACTATTGCGGTGTTTATGAATCCCTAAATTTCAGATATAAGCAATATTATAGCAGTATAAAAAAATTATAAAAGACGCCAGCTTTTTATCTACATAATCTTACATAAATGTGGTTATAATTCTTGTTAACCAACAATTAAATAATCAATGTCAATTGAAAAATTATTTAAATGTTTTTTCTGACAAAGATAATTCTGTACGAATGTGAAGCTAGTGATTGTAACTAAAAACAATAACTAAATATTTATATTATTTAACAAAATTAACTTTTTCAAGATCTAGAAAACTATTTTTCCGACAACGAACATGCTATTTCGTCAGGATAGGACAGATCTGACTTTTGGGAAAAAGGATCTCAAGCCCAATTGTTTTACAATGAGAAGTAGGAAAATAAAGAATGAATTTAATTAAAAAAAACTTTTGTTACAAATAAAGTGAGTAAGATATATGATACAAAATTTTATTAAAAATGTACCATCTAGCAAATATTTATCATGAACGGATATCACTGAAGATTTTACAGATAACCAAAGCATTGTATGGTATAAAATAGTGAAATGAATCTGAGGGGAAAAAGCGTGATCAGCGCTTCCCTAATATTTGCAAAGCGTGGAATACTCCAGTCATATGCTCATTCTGACACAACCACTGAATGCGTCCGCAAATGCACTTTGAGATTAAACCTGGTCCTGAATTTGTAAGCACAAAAGGGACACGGAAATCTTGGCTCTTTCCCGCAATCGAAACGTTTATGCTGCTGGAGATTCCTCTGATGTTTGTATGCTCTTCCACAGCTGCAACGGTGTACTCTCTGAAAGTGCCCACCTGTAAAAGACAAGTTATTAATCTTGAATATATCGATGTATCTTGCGATTAGTAACAACTTGAAAGGTGTCTTTCTTTTACATTTTATTTTAAGTTCCATGTAACAAATTCTACAAAAATAA
The DNA here is from genome assembly GCA_025024175.1 of Rhyzopertha dominica. Classification (NCBI taxonomy): domain Eukaryota; kingdom Metazoa; phylum Arthropoda; class Insecta; order Coleoptera; family Bostrichidae; genus Rhyzopertha; species Rhyzopertha dominica. The sequence continues at coordinate 60,786,180 of QCXZ01000003.1, forward strand.
TTCTCCCATGGGAATATAACTCTTCTTAATAATTAGCAACAATTTGGAATAGGTTATTTTTGCATTCTCCTCGCCTTGCAGGTTATCATATGCGACTTTAGATATTCCTTCCTCTTGCACCTGTACAAGCATCCCTCTAACGTACAGAAAAATTTGGCGGGCTTACCACACTCGTACACGTGATGCCTTCTTAAATGGCTTTTCTGTTTATAACTTCTGGGGCAATTTTCGCATTTGTACCGTTGAGCCGAACCTGTAAATTTGAGGAGTAAGAATTTCCTATTTTGACATTTAGTGGGGAAGCGTGGAATCGTATTCAAAAATTAAAAGAATTCTTGATATATTTTAATACAAAAGTTAAATATGTAACATTCTTCCCGTTATATATCTAAGGCCAAGGATGAAAGTCATGTTTCGTCTCGTAATGCTTTTTTAACCCACGCTTATTGGTTGTCTTGAAGGAACATATTGCACATACGTAAGCCTTCTGCTTTCCACAACGTACCAGGTGTCTTTCTAGAGATCCTTTGGTTCCAAACGTTCTCTTGCACGAAGCACATTTAATCTTCTTACCTGGAACAAAACTTGTTACTTCTACCTCTGGATTTGAAACACGTCTTTGGGAGAAATCGTTTAAAAAACACAAAAAAACTAAATATTGTGATCGCAGTTTATTCTGGTGTTTTCAACAACAATACTAGACTTTTAGGTTGGCTTATTGCACTTGAAACACCACTTGCTGTTTGATGCTTGATTATCCAAATGATTTTAATGATCATAAAAATTAGTCCTGCCATAGGGTACCTCTTAAAGTGACATCCAAATAACAATGGTCAAACCATGTTGGCTGTGAATGTTTTTTTTTTGTAAAGTAGAAGTCACCTAAAAATTTCATTCATTTACATGAATGTATAAATTTTCATAGCCTGGCTCAGAATAACTTGGTTTAAAATCGAAATCTAGGATTCCGGACCTAGTTTTAACATCCTCAGATTTGAAGCGTTCCGTTAAGCATTATATTATCCAAAGTGAACTCACCTTCCCACAACTCACCTTCCCACAACTCACCTCAGATGGCTTCGGATGATATACCAAAAGTTAACTATATGGAAAGTGATTACACTGGATTATATAATGCGTTGGCAAACAAGGACAAAAATTGTCATCAACTGAATGACGTTTATGAGGCCTGTCAAAATTTATCTCAAGAAATTTACAACCTATTTGAAACATGTATACCTAGATACAGTCGCCGTTGCGGATCCCATCCTGTCTGGTTTACGTCGTCAATTATAAAAGCCATTGAAACTAAACTTTACCTTTGGAAATATTACAAGACATATAAACTACCATTTTACCTGGACCGTGTTAATAAACTACGCAAGCTTATTAAAAAAGAAATTAAAAGGGAATACCGAATCTTGATAGCCTCAGTTCAAACGACGCGACCCCAAAAAATTGTGGCCTTACATTAATGCAAAGAGGAATACGAAGACTATTCCACAGACTACGATTCATGAAGAAAAGAAACTTATATCTTCTCATTCTATTGTTAACGCCTTCGCCCATCTTTTTAAACCTGTTTATTGTGGTGATAGCGATGCTGCAGTAATTGATCCAGAATCCCCGCACACGAACGTTAAACACAGTTTTGGTGTATCGGAACGTGATATCTTTGATGCGGCAATGAAACTAAAAGCTAACTTCACTATGGGGCCTGATGAAATACCGACCGTTTTGGTGAAATCACATCTACAATCTAATTCTGGAAGGTGCAACGTTCTTGTATATGCGGAAATTGGATCCGGTGTTTAAGACTGGTGACCGAAATAATATAGTTAATTACAGATCTATCTCTATCACTTGTATCTTTGTTAAAATACTTAAATCCATCATAGCACTTAATCTTTACTCCCATGTGTCCAGTGAAATATCTATATACCAGCACGGCATTGTTCAGGCTAAATCAACAGCAAAAATCTTTGTGACTTCGTTTATTTTGTTTCGAATGGTCTTAACTTGAAGTGTCAAGTTACCTATAACACGCCCTCAGGCGTAATGCAGTGTTCCAATCTTGGCCCCGTCCTGTTTTTAATTTACGTCAAAGATGGTTTTGCTAACTTTAACGGTTCCGTGTACGCCGATGCTGATGATTTAAAAATTGCTGGATATATAAAGGCTGAACAGGATTGTTATATGTTGCAGAATGATCTGGAGTTATTCAATGATTGATGCACCTCTAACTGTTACTGTTAAATATTAGTAAGTACAAGCTCTTGAGGTTCTCCAGAAAGACTACTAATGTCGAATTCAGTTACAATATTAATGTTGTCCCTGTCGTTGAAGTTGATTGGGGGTGATTGTAGATTCTCGTTTGTCGTTTATGCCACATGTTAATCATATATGTTCCCAAGCAGCAAGGTTGCTGGGATCTGGGATTTATTTTAGGGAACACAAGGGGTTTTCGTCCCACTGAAGTGCTCTACGTCCTTTATTATGCATTTGTGTGATCTAAACTAGAGTACTGTTCGGTGGTATGGAACCCCTACTATCAGTGTTGTATAAATTCATTAGATCGTATATAACAAAGATTTTGTAAATATTTGTACTATGTCAAACATGGACAGTATCCCGATGTCATCCTCCCTTGTTCGCGGGAGGGTAGGCCACAAATCTTACCTTACCGTATTGGAGGTAGGTTATGATTTTATTGATTGTTTATTAACTAGTAGGACTGTGATAATATATGTTACCAAAGTTTTTATTGATTGTTTACTAACGTATTAACTAATATGACTGTGATATTATAAAATGCATGTCTATGCTGTGCTGTCTACACCTCAACCAACTGCAGATAGATCTGTTTCGCTGTCATTACAGCTCATCAGTGCAGTTTAGGTCTAGTGTAGACAACACGGCATAGAACTGGTTTTGCTTATACACCAAAGCAATGGTATGATGAAAGTAAGAATTTAGGATGGCTACAGGTCACTTCCTTTAGGAAGTAGTACCCGTTAAGGCAGCTAGGTGGCTTTGTCATCATGTCAGTGTAATGCTGACAGATGGCATTGCCATCCTAAATTCTTACTTTCTGTGATATTATAAGTTGCTAAAGTTTTTAATGTCGGATATCTATTAAGTGTTTTATGTTATTGTGATTGCTAATTTGGTGCTATACTTTCAGCCTTGATAAAAAAGTAAACGACTTCGAAACCTCGGCAAAGAAACATACATGTCTTTCAATGTCCCCATCTCAATATTAACCTATATACTACGTATGGTATAATCTCGTTAAAGAAGTAAAAGAAAGAGATCCTAAAAAGAATATCAAACTGCTCTACTAAAATAAAGAAAACTATTACCGATCTCACCTTTAGATGGAGGGTGGCTGTGTATAGTGGAGTGAGGGCAGCAAACAAAATCCCACCAAGTCGAATTGAGGTATGAATAACAGCCAATCCTCAACAAACTAGAATATTCAAAATACACAATTAGTAAATGCTTTTGCACACTGCAATACGATAGCGAAGCAATTCAAATGCTGGAGTGTCATATCGCGCTGAACGAAAAGACGGAGAACCGTGAATGCCAGTTTTTACTGGACCCCTGCAAAATAGGTAAGATAATGTTGACACGAAATACAGATATTGCCATGATGAATAATTTCCCTTTTAGGAACAACACCTATTGGAAGAAAATAGAAGAACACACGAATTTGCATCTAAATGGAATTATGTTAATTTAAATCTATTAAATTGGAATATAAATATGAACAATAAATTTCTTTTATTACCGAAGTATTCAGTTAAATAATTGTTAACTTAATAATAATGTTACATAACTATAGCAACTGCCCGCTCATATCTTTAGCGTATCAGAAGGTGGCCTACACGGTAAGTGTCTAGCATGGTTCTAATTCGTCCAGTGTGCAGCTGTTTTGTTCGAATGCATTTGATTCCACATTCTCTTTCCCATACGCTGTAGATACAGTGTTCACTCCGTTGGTCATTCATTCGGCATTCTCACCCGATGAGTGCTAATAAGGACGAACGGATGTCAAAACTTGATTCCATCTGCACAAGCGTTAAATCACCACATTGTGCAGCATGATTAAAGATCTTTAACTGATTAATAATAAATCGAAGGCTTGGAAATAACTTTTGGTTACTGATGAAACCACCAGAAAGCATAAACCAGCACCCGAAATTGTCATTATTAGTAATATGAAAATCCACAAGTAATTAGCGAAAGTTTAAATGTTATGAGAGTTAGGTTGTGTTAGTTGGTTTTGATTTTGAAACCAGTTACATGCAAGAAGGTTTTGTAAAAGGATATTTTGATAATTAACTTACAATAAATAATTAACCGGCCAATACAAGATTTCAGGATGAGATTAGAATCCTTATAACTACCCGTAGAGTAGATTACGTAGTCGGATATTACTCTTAAATGAAATGTAATTAATACAGTTAACAATCCATCGCAACTGTAATTTAAAAGAACGTCTGATATGCAGGGTTGGCAAAAAACATGTTTTTTTTAATTAAACAAAACAAACAGTTTTTTTAATTTAATCATGTTTAAATTGTTTTAAACATGTTTTTTTCTTACTTAGTTAAAAACATGTTTAAAACGTTTTAAACACTGTTTTAAACATGCACTCTCATGCAAATTACTATGTGTATTAGTGAAAATAAATACGAGTAGATGACTCAAAGCGTAGCAGTTGTCTAAAAATCCCTAGGTGACTACGATTGCCCGTTGACATTTGTCATTTGTATTCGATGTGTACGACGTTTGCGCGACAATTTTAGTTATTATGAGCCGGTTTTCTTTTCTATTTTAAGCGAAAATTAACTCTGTTCTTAAAATCCAGACCAATCACATACTGGTTACTGGGTGGATTTTAGCTAATATCAACTTTTAACAAAGAGAATAGGAACTGACCTGGTATGTTTAAAGTTTAAAGTTCAACAATTACAATGACCAGTAGAAGAAATAATGCAGGGTGGAATTACTTCGACAAAATTAAGGTGCAAAATAGTACAATGCGAGCTCGATGCAAGAAGTGCAAAAAAGATATGCTTGCACTGGTAAAAATATTTTATTTCTTGTTTATTGCTTTTTATATTCCCAAGTTCTGATAACTATTTGTTCTATTATGCTAAATATATAATTATCTAGTAAGTGTTGAATGAACGTCTTACTTATTGTTTTGTTGTATTGGACCAGAAATACAAATTTTTATGTTATTTATTTTTATGTTTTTATTTTATGTTATATATATATATATATATATATATATATATATATATATATATATAATATAAATGTTAAGTTTATTAATTTCTATAACTGTTGTATCGATAAAAAACTAGGCCTGGTTTTGAATTCAATTCATTTTTATGCAAATGTAAGGTGACATTATGTGGATATGTCATTACTAATAATCCTGTTTATCTATTTGTGGAGGGTAAACGATCCTAATAGTAATAATTAATGAATCACATACAATAGTACTTAAAAAACACTGTTTAAAACATTAGTAAAAAAAACACTGTTTAAAGCAAGTGATTTATCATTTGTTTAAAACAAGGTTTTAAACAGAAGCGTTGTTTTAAACAAGTTTAAAACAGTGTGTTTTAAACATTTTGTTTTAATCATGCCAACCCTGCTGATATGTATTAGGATACTTGGAATATATTTTTGCTTGCTCTCTCTCGCTGGCTACATTCTACCAAGGCTCTAAACTATAGCTAAGCAATAAGCAAAASACCAGGGTTATTACGTCAGCTTAAGAGAGAGTTTAAAATAGCGCGAAATTTGGCAGCCTTTTAAACATATAAGTTGAAAAAAATAATACGGGTCACCTAAATTTTCGCAGTAGTTTAGGAAATTTGTTCAACAACCCCCTTGTTCATAAAAGTAGAACGTTTGACGCTCGCTCATTAATCTTTTTGCAACAGAACTTCTACCACTACTAGATACTATTCTTTACTTTGATATGCAAGTAACACTTTTTTTGGCCAGGATTACCCAAACAAATTGATCAGAAGATGCAGTTGCTTGCTCAGCCGTGCAACCAGACCTCAATCATCTTTATTATTTTCCTTGGGAATGATTAAAGGGCTTTGTATACATAGAAAATCCGTAAAACAGAGAATAGTTTATAAATACAATTTTGGTCGCTGCAGAAAATATTCCGTCAGATCGGTCGATCTTCTGTAAAGGAGAATAACATGTGTATACTAGTGGCGGCTCGTGACCTTTCAAGTAGGGTAGGCGACACCTTATACTCGTATATAGTATAGGCAGCTATAATTATTGTCTTCGATCTTGGAATATGTGTATTTAAATGGTCATGCCAATCATTTATTTTTATTCGTATACCATCGCACGTTTATTCGTTTTTCTGCTATAAGCGACCTTAAATTACTCCAAATCGAATGTTAAACAATGAATTTAGCAAAACCCAAACTATGATAAGCTCAAAACCGCTAAAAAAGTGAACGAAACTTGTGAAACAGTACCGAATTTTAAAAATAGAGCACCTAACCGTGTTGTAACTGTTCAGAGCATATTGAAAGTTTATATGACATATTTCTATGTAACGTCTTCCTATTGCATGATTATTATGATGTGTTTTATTTTGAATAAGACGATAAAAAATGTAAAAATCTTACACTTGCAAGTTGCTGCCATCTACCGGTGTCATTTAAAACCTCTATCGCCCTCTTTCTAAGAGAGGGCAATTTTTGTTGGAGTGCAATGCGAATAACCCGAGTCCATACAAAGTTTGTCGTAGGCGACCGATCATTCCGCCTGAGACGCATCTATATGCGCGAAGATTTTACGGGAATAGGACGATTGCGCGGCGCGGTCAGTTTCAACCCCCGCTGAGCGTCTAATCCTCAAAAAGGGCACGGGACGATTGCGCGCTAAAGGGGATTAGGCGGTACCCCGTAAAGGACGGCGAAATTACCCAGAAATTTGTATTACACCATTAAGAAATTTATATTTCCGATCTTTTTCCTTGAATCGGATAGTAAATATACTTTTGTGTACATTCTCAGTAGACACCTTAGTTATTAACCAATCAAAAATGGAAACGATGCTCCCACTTCACTTAAGGACGTAAACACAAAGCAGAGATAAATGTTCTAAATCTTTAGAACTTCATTCAGTCTGTCTTCACCAGTTGCAGTAATAAAATTTAACATGGAAACCGTGTTAAGTGAGCGTGGAAAGAAATTAATTGTTGTTAATAGGTATACTTTCCGTAAAGATAAAGAAGTATCTCTGGGGGTGTCGTACAGATGTACTAATAAAGGCTATAAAGCTTCAATATCTGTGGATAAATCAGAGCAAGTCTTGTTAAAAACGAAGAACGAACATAATCATCCTGCAGTCGAAAATCTTGGAATAAAGGTAAGTGAAATTGTTATAATTACATTTTTTAATTACTTATTATATTGCGAGTAATATTAAAAAGTATTTAAAACTTTAATAAGGTCCAGTTTATAGATCGCGTGATTAACTTTAATCGCGATTAAATATTTAATTCGACACATCGACTAATCACATGCCAGAAACTTGACATCACCTCACATTTGATTGGTCAAAATGGCGAATTAAATATTTAATCACGATTAAAGCTAACAACACTTTCTATAAACCGACCCTACAGATTATCTTTTACTTTTGAGAGAATTAAGAAATCATTAATTAACAACAAATATTTATTCTTGAATAAACTTCTGGCAATTCACAAAATAAATGTAATTTTTATGTAAACGATATTTTCATTTATTTCTAAGAACATAAATACGCGTTACATAATTATATCAATTATTTTAACAATTACTCTTTTTTTGCAGAAATTACAAGGCGGTGTCAAACGAAAAGCAACAGAGGATCTTTCTCAACGTCCCACCAAAATCATTAATTTTGGGATAAAACAAAGTCCTGGCGATCTAGATATAACAATTCAAGACATCGAAAATCTTAGAAAAAGCATTTACAGAAAACGAAGAAGCGTGTTGCCTTCCTTACCACGTTCAGTAGAAGATGTGCATGATGCACTGGATTCTTTAGAATACAAAACAAACAAGGGCGAAAATGTTTTATTAATTAATAATAGAAGACAAAACATGATTTTATTTTCGTGCCACACAAACAGAAAAAGACATACGTATATAGATATAGGATGCAGTAAAACAAAGTATATAAAAACATATTCTATTAATAAAAGAAAAAGACATATTCACAACATATATGCACATTTCTACTTTGCCGCATTGTGATGCTTTTTAGCAAAGTGCCTAAATAAATTAGGTTTCCTCTTGGTGGTGTATGGACACAACACGCAGGCGAACTTTGCAGGTTTGCCGCATATCTGCAACACGTGCGACAGTAGAGATTTGTCGTTCTTGAAACTTTTCCCGCATTTGTTGCACACGATCTTGTGACCTGAAAGATTAATTGTCAAATACGTTCTTTCTAGCTAATAATTTCCCAAATTTCAAGCTGTTTTTACTTAAAGTTATAAATGGAGCAATAAAAAACAAATCACACTTAGAATAATAGCATTGTCAACTTTTTGCTGAGCATGGTAAAATACCTTGTCCTGGGAACCAATGCATATTAATTTTTATAGAGCTCTTACTTCTCTAGAGATCGGTTCGTTTAATAATTAGTATAGACTTACCTCATTCTACACTCTATATACAAATAATAAAATTACAAGCATACTTTTATTTCCTTTAATTTAAATCAAACACAATAAAAAAGTTAGATCTAGAGTTACACTTAAAATTATACGCTTCGTGCTATCCGCTGTTGTCTATAGCAATCCGCTAATTAAACAAATATAAACATCTTAATAATAAATAAAATTACCTAGCAAGCGATCTGCATGGTTAGAAAATGTACCTAACTGGTTAGTATTCGGTTACATCTCAATAATACACGTAATAATAAAATTATTAATAATACAAATAGGGTAGTTTCCAAATCAGGTTTATCATCAATATTTATTGTGAGTGATGGTATACCCTAAATAAGTATCTCTTAAAAATGACGAGATTGTTGACAAAATGCTATGTGTTTTATATATCTTAAAAATTTTGATCACAAAATTATGCAATTTGAATCTATTCTGAAATATTCTCAAAAAGAGACGATAGGATTAGCTTTGTGCATTTATTACATAGCTTGCAAATGAACCTATTGTTTGTATGTACAACCCTGCTTAGAAATATTTTGTTATCTAATGTTGGCAAAACATATTAAACATTTGTTGGAAGGTTCTATTTCTCTATCATTTTGATGGTTAGTTACCAACAATGTGTTGACAACTAAAGTGACAACTGAAATGATTTATGAGTCCCTTTTCCTAATGTTGTACTTTCAAATATGTTGCTTATAATAAGAACGATGGTTCAGAAATACTAAATGCAATAAATACATGAGTAAAAGAATTAAACATGTAAAAATGTTAAAGTATTACAGATTACTTTAAGATCTTGACAAACCCAATATTATCGATGACCTCATGACCCCTGAAGAGCTTGAAAAAATTCTATTTTGTCCTGTAGCTCTACTGTAGGAAAAATGTTTTATGTTAATCATCAAAAATTAAATAAATTTTAGCTCTTATTTTATAAAACACTTTCAAACCATATTTAAAAATAATCCGTCAGAAGAAGAAAAATAGCAAATGTTTAACAAGTGGGTTAGCAAAGAGTGGGACAATACTATTTCAACACGAACAAGTGTTAACAAATTGCTCAGTGTGTAGAACAACAACTTCGATTATGAAGACATAGTCAATCGTGTTTCATCACCATTAATTGACTTGTTACAAGAAATAGGAGAAGCTAATTAGCCTAGAAAGATAGAGGAAGAAGCTGAAGATCTAAACCAAAAAGAAGCATTGGCGTTGAAGACTTCAATCTGGCAAAGTGCAGATGGAAATAAGTTAACAAAATTTTGATGAAAAATTAACATTCCGATCACACAACTGAGAATTGTTACATAAATTCTAGTTCTGAGTCTGAAATTGTTTCTTTAGCGAGCAATAAAATGGCTTTCACATGCCCCCCTTGTTATTTATATATATATCGAGTTGGTAGTGACTAGGACGCCATCATCAATTTTAAGAAAAACGTATCGTCCTGAAGAGAGAGGACAGATCCATCCGAGATAACGACAGTATAAGAAGACTATTATTTTACAGAACAGGACCACTCCATAATTATTGCACCGATAATTTTGAAAATGGTCTTATGCGAAAGCTCGTGATCGACATTTTGACGTAAGCTATTTTTTTTATGTGCAACTAAGTGGTGTAATAACCCAAATTCGTAAAAGTGTAGGCTAAAAACAACCTGAACTGTCCAGGATCCCAGTCTTAAAAAAAAGTCATATGACAGTTATCTTCCCTAATTTTATCGTAATATTCTAGCTTAACTCCTTCAAAAGTTAGGATTGGGGGAAAGACTTCTTCTTGGATCTTGAGAAAGGAAGGCACTTTTCACGTATTCAGCGTTGCTTGTTGCTCTGCTTATTGCAAAGAGACTGTTTTAAAATGTCAATATTGTCTTAGTCACCTCTAGAATGAAAATGTGAAATTAATTTTATTGTTATATAACGGCAGCTGAATTGTGTTAGTAGTTAGCAATATATATCACAATAAACATTTTGTCTATAAATCGGTGTAAAATATATTATGTCACCTAAAAGATGGAATTTTTAAGATATGAGATTCCGATTATGTACAGGGTGAGCAAATAAGAGAGGTGGTCGGCCATATCTCGTAAACCAGTAGCCTTAGAGCATTGAGGTAAAAAATTTCTTAATCAAAGTGACCAAGAGAAATTGCTGGAAAATATTTTCGAGTTTGTAAAGTGACTGCTAGAGGGCGCTGTAGCACATCCAAGTTACAAAATTAATGTTTGTGTCATTTTTAGCCTAATAAATGTTTGCGGCATTCAACATATTAATTGTTTGGACTAAAATCTACCATTTTTTTTAGAATTTTTTTTGTTAATGTCAAGTAAAGGAGTGGGGGGCGGGTGAATATTAATATAAAAAATCGCCAATATTTCAGGTTTGGCTTGACCGATTTCAATCAGCAATGTCTCATTTTCAAGAGTTTATGTGCCCTTATAAAAAGCAATTTTAAGTGTCGGAACATTGTTTGTGTGTTGACTGCAAGATAACGTTTTCTGAAGCTACCGCCTAAATATCAGGTTTTCTCGAAATTTTTAATTGCAAAGATATAAGGATATTTACTTCATTAAAAGAACAATTGAATATAGACTAAAATAGTGAAAACCGCACCATTTAAAAATTTCGAGAAAAATGGATTTTAGGTAGCAATTTCAAAAATCGCCCTCTTGCGGTCAACACACAAACTATGTTCTGACACTTAAAATTGCTTTTTTATAAAGGCACATAAACTCTTGAAAATGACACCTCGTTGGTTGAAATCGGTGAAGCCAAACCTGAAATATTAGCAATTTTCTATATTAATATTCACCCGCTCCCTTTATTTGACATTTAACAAAAAAATGTTGTGAACAAAAATGGTAGATTTCAGTCCAAACAATCTTAAAATGTTTAATACCGCAGACATTTATTAGGCTAAAAATGATATAAACATTAACTTTGTAATTTGGAGGAGCCACAGCGCCTCCTAGTTGTCACTTTACGAACTCGAAAATATTTTCCAGCAATTAAGATTGTTTGGACTAAAATCTACCATTTTTGTTTAGAACATTTTTTCGTTAAATGTCAAATAAAGGAGTGGGGGCTGGTGAATATTAACATAGAAAACCGCTAATATTTTGGGTTTGGCTTGACCGATTTCAACCATCGAGGTGTCACCTTCAAGAGCTGATGTGCCTTCATAAAAAGCAATTTTAAGTGTCAGAACTTAGTTTGTGTGTTGACCACAAGATGGTGTTTTCTGAAATTACTACCTAAATATCGACTTTTCTCGAATTTTGTAAATGATGCGGTTTTCACCATTGTAGATTTCACTATTTTAATCTATRTTCAACTGTTCATTTAATAAAGTAACTAGCCTTATAACTTTKCATTTAAAAATTTCRAGAAAAATTGATATTTAGATAGTAACTTCAGAAAACACCCTCTTGCGGTCAACACGCAAACTATGTTCTGACACTTAAAATTGCTTTTTATAAAGGCAAATAAGCTCTTGAAAATGAGACCTCGTTGGTTAAAATCGGTCAAGCTAAACCTGAAATATTACCGATTTTCTATATCAGTATTCACCCGCCCCCCACTCCTTTATTTGACATTTAACAAAAAAATGTTCTAAACAAAAATGATAGATTTTAGTCCAAACAATCTTAAAATGTTTAATTCTGCAGACATTTATTAGGCAAAAAATGACACAAACATTAATTTTGTAATTTGGAGCGCCCTCTAGCGGTCAATTTACAAACTCGTAAATATTTTCAAGCAATTTCTCTTGGCCACTTTACTTAAGAAATTTTTTACCTCATATCTCTAGGGCTACTGGTTTATGAGATTTGACCGGCCACCTCTCTTATTTGCTCACCCTGTACAATGTAAGGCTCGGCCTTGATAATCTGAGATGTAGCATATTCAGAGCATATTTCAAAGAATTAGATGATCACCCAAGATTTGGAAACTACACTGACAAAGTTGGCAATGAAAGAAAGTCTTTTTTACAATCTAAATAACTATTACTTATCCCCTAAATAAATTTAGATAATCTACAAAACGAACACAAACTAATTCAGCTTATGGCGTCAATTTAGGAAGGAAATTGAATATGCTCTTCTTGTGCTTGTTCGAAATGTGGCTTGTCAAAGCGACCTTCTGCTTGCCCCTATAAGGACAAAGAGGGCAAGCAAACAAGGGTTCTATCCCTTCGCATTCGTACCTCATGTGTCTGACGCAGCTGCCCTTGGATTTGTACGATTTTCCGCAGCGCGAACAAGAAAAGGTCGAGTCCCCTTTTACCCCCGAGATCCTGGTGCGCCAAATGACACCTAAAACATAATGCGATTAGAATGGGGATAAAGTTATTCAAGGTTCTGCAGGCAAGGTTAGAGTTAGTAGTTTATAGTTTCGTCTAAACTATGTCAGTAAAATACGGGTCCCTTTAACCTCAAACTAGTAATGCATTGCCCTCTTCCACTGAAGATGCGAGCTCTATGATACAATGTTACATTATATAGTTTAAACGTTATATTGTAAGAAGCAGCTAATTCTGGAAACTACTTCCGGTTTGCATCATCTTTGGTGGTTCCTCCATCTACAGGTGGTCATCGCTTCTTTGTAATTTTAATATATTTAATAACCTAAAATCCAAGCAAAATCAAAACGAAGAATGATTATACATCCCGAGCACTTTTATTCCACTAAAATAGTACAAAAATCTCCTTGCAACTAAACAAGCAACTCTTAACAACGTTAGTGTATATTTAGCATGTGCCTTTTCAAATGGTGTTTCTTCTTGAACATCCTCCTGCATATAGTACAAACATACGTAGGGGGTAGACCGCATTCTTCTTTGAGGTGTGCAATTAGACTACTCCTCCGCTTATATCTTCTGCGACACCTATCACAGATGAAGGGGTATTCTGTAATCAATCGACAAATGTATCAAGTTGTTGTTTTGGTTCAAGCATTCTGACTTTGCGGATGCACAATCGACAGAAACAGCGATCATGCAACAAAATCATTTCCATCCTATGCAACATGCTCCATTTATAGCACTAAGCTGGATACGTACAAAACGGTTTCTTTTCATTTAAAATAGAAGTCCCTCGACTAATATCCCGCTACATAAATTCCACATAGAATGATCAACTTTATTTTGTGTTATTCGTACAGAAATATTTCTTATGTCGATGAAGGGACTGCCTGTGTTTATACGACTTGTTGCAGTACGGGCAAGTGTATTGGGAACCTGAAAATGACAAAAATCAGTAACTGCTGTAAGAATGAGCTAATTCTAATAAAACTAAAATGGGACGTAAATAAATAAAAAATACCGTAAAAACAGATTATAAAATAGGATGTCCTACCAAGGGCTCCTTCTCTTACATTTTTTATATTCCTTCCAAAAGGCAATTGGGTAATTCCATCTCTATACAGGGTGTCTCAACATTTTTGTCTATGCACGGATAACTTCGTTATTTGAAGGGCTACAAAGTAGCGAAGTCGTTGAGTTCGCTGCTCAGCTACAAAATTTAAGATATTTGCAATAGTTTTTTATATACTAAGAATTTTTTCTAATCGCTTCTAGCCTTTATAGAATTCCGAAAAATCATTCTTGGGGCACTTCTTTAGTTATTTTTAACTCATACCCAATATTTTTCCAAGCTTGTAAACATCATCAAGTTTATTTTTTCTTATATAGCGTTTCTTGAAAAGTTTTATGTAATAATGTAGCATGTTTCATCTCTATAAATCTTCTAGCATATTCAACGGAAGCAAATTTTGTATATCTTTCTATGTCAAACTCGAATCGCAACACCAATAAGTTCGCTTAAAATTCATGGTTACCATGATTTCATTGGAGGTTGGTATCAGGATCAAATGATCCGCGTTTGTGGGTGTTATCTGTAAGTGAAGGGTACTATTATGACGTTTAAAGTTGTTTTAGTATATAATAATAATAATAATAACATTTTATTCTTTAAAGCCTTTACAGCACAGAACAAGTCAAGATCACAATTGAATGGTCTTACATATAACATACATACATATATAAAAAGTGCATAATTACAAATACCTTAACACAGCAGACTAAAATCTACTGATACAACCGAGTACGGTGCTTCAACTATTAATAGATGTTTTAATGTTTTTCTAATGAGTCTAGTAGGCAGCATCTTTAGTTTCATTGGAATGTTATTACGTATTTTTATCTGCGTCACAACATTTTGATGCACTCGCGTAAATTAGGTTACGGTATTTTCAATTTTACTCCATCACTGCACTGGCGAGTTTTGTGATGAACTTCATGTAGCCGCATCGCAATTCGCATGAGAAAAACAAACACACTCCAATATGAAGATTCCCGTCTTCTCATGTGAAACATCGCCTTCTGCGATTAGGTGCTTCCACAGAATTACTCCAGAAAATAACACCATACTTTAGCCTAGAGTGGACATGATAAACTGGTGCTTCCTCGCTGGTGGTACTAGATACTACTCTGACCGCAATAGACAAAGGAACTGGCTTTACTCTCCAAAATATCAGTATGAGCCCTCCAATTCAACTGATGGTCCATAACTACTACGAACTAGCTACAGACTCGAGAACAGTGCCCCCATGTTCCACGCAGATCGGAGAAACTCTCCCGAAAGAGAAGTTTAGAGGTGTGTCTTGGAAACATTGAGTTGTAAATTATTACAATCAAACCAGCAGTCACATTTCTGCAAGATCTCAGCCACCTCGCCTTTTAGCTCTTCCTGAGTCTCTGCTCTTATCACCACAGAGGTGTCATCAGCGAAGACTCCCAACAGATAATCTGTCATAATAAGTAAGTCATTAATATAGAGTAGGAAAAGCAACGGGCCCAAAACAGAACCCTGCGGAACACCAACTTTTACTTCCACCCAGCTAGAAAGCTCTTGCTGATTCTCCACCGCAACTGACACACATTGCTTCCTATCCTGCCAATATGATTTTATTATGTTGTTTATTTTTCCTCTAAAACCCATTACTTTTCGGACAGAAGAATAGCGTGGTTTACACAGTCAAAAGCGTTTGACAGATCCATTAATGCTGCAGCTACTCTTTCACTTTTAGTAAGCGCTTCTAGTTATGAAATAAATTGTTCTTGTCGTCAACCTTCCCTTCATGTACCTGCGCACTTTGCATCTTTGTTATAATGTTGTATTTGTCTATAAATTCTAACATTCTATCCAATAGAATCTTTTCAAATACCTTCGCCAGCAATTAATTGGTGATTGGTCTATAGTCCTTCATTTCAAATCTTTCTCGAATCTTGTATATTGAAGTTATCTTGACAATTTTAAATGTGTAGGAAAGACTTCTTGTTCAAAGCATACATTGATATAGAATCACAATCGAAAAGTTTATGAAAGATAATTTATTATATTTGTATAGATATTTTTATGGCGACGGAGTTGATAAAAAGTGACTACAGATATATGAACAATCTGCTTGTTTCGCCTCAAATATAACATAGTGGTTAAGATACTTAGCTATTTATGTAGCCGCAACGCAACGCATTATGCAACTTTATTGGCTAAGGGCAGGTTGATCGCAGATCGGATCGAATCAAACCATGGTAACTACAAGTTKTAAGCGCTCTTATTGATGTTGCCATGGTTAACAAGGCAATCAAATTTATCCGCGTTTGTGCAGTTTATCGCTGAGAACGTTTGGCTAAAGTTTTTTAATGCCCAAATGGAAACATTTTCAACAAAATTTATACATAACAAAATAAGTTAACATGGGGTGATAGTCCATATTATTCCTTGATTGACCCATTGTAAAACTTTCAAATTGGAAGGGCTTCTAAGTCGTATCTCCTCCATCTATTATTAGACTTGTATTTCTTCACGTAGTGATCTTTGTAACGATGATGTTTCTTCCCTTGAAATATGTATAATACAATAAATAAACGAGACACGTGCATAATTGTTTATTTTTTGAAGAAAGCCTTTTGCAGTACAATATTATGTTGTTTAAGGCAGTGTATTTTGAGGTATCCCGGTTGCTTGCACCTGTAGCCACAAGCCTCGTCGGGACATTTGAACTGTGGTTGCTTTCCGCACTCAAATTTGGCATGTCTGCGCAAAGACGTTGCATATTTGTACATCTTTCCACACTGCTTGCAACTTACGTTAAATAAGTAACCTGCAAACAAAGAGTTGCTGTAGCCCAAGTTCACTATACCCCCAAGAAAAGATTCAAGTCTACATAGCCATTAGTAGTATGTTTAACCTTAGTAAAAGTACCTACATACCTTCCATGCGTAGGAGCTATCTACCATACTTTATCACCAAAATAGGATATCAATGAAAAACAAGCTTATTTCCCACACTAAGCCCAAAAAAGCACATCATTTATTATTATCTTTTTACATTATCACTATTTCATTCTGATGCCATGCCTTAACATGTGTGAGCGCAAGTTCGACTTCTGATAGGTTCTCTTGTTGCATATGTCACAAACAAACTGTGGCTCCTTCCCGCATTCAAATTTCAGGTGCTTCTTGAGGTAGCTGAATTCCTTGTAGTGTCTGTCGCAGTTTTTGCATTTGAACCTCATTATTCCGTTGTTGGTGTATATTGGTTCAAATTCTGCAACAAAAAATAAACTTTGTTGGTATTATTGTTTTAAAGAATGAAATAGTAAACCAAGATTCAAAGTCTAAAAACAACTAATGTCAACTCTCAGTATGCACGCCTGTAGCGTATTGTTTATTTATTTTTTTATTGTAAATTTTAATTTGCATTGTGTTGATTCAGAAAAAGTTACTTGAGTTTGTCGAATATAATGACTGACCAAATATCTCTACTACGATGAAAAACGAAAATTAAATTATCAACCAACATTTTGATTCCATTAAACAAACTAATAATCTAGTTGTAACTAATTAATATTGTATAGTGGCTAAAATTATCTAGTGAACGTTAAAACGACGCTCCGTAGGTCATGTCAGAAGCATACCTCATTAATCAAAGAATACGGCATAATGCCCTAGAAATATAAGTGAAACATGTTGTGTTGAAAGCTTTAGTTTAATATAAAACATTTTTGCTTTGGCCATGAATCGAACACAGTCCCTTAAAGGATAACCCCAGTGTAGAGGGCACTACACCACTAAAGCCCTGACTAAATTGATAAACAGCAATACACAACGACCACTATGTGGTCTAGCCAATAATTATGTTATGAGGTAACAGGTTACTGACGTTCTTAGAGTAATACAACGTGTTTAATTTATTATAGGTATATATATTTTTCTCAGCTTAAGACGCTGATGGTGTCCTTTATTGAAAAACAATTTAAAAGGTAGCAAACTGTAATGAATTTAAAAAGTTATATACGTGCACTTGCACGAGACCTTTCTTAAAGATACAATACGAAACTGTTAAATAACAGTTTAAAAATTTAAAGTCTGAGTGAGGTAATTAGAGGTATTATGTTTATGTACCTACAGGGACAGAATTACACTCAAAACTAACTGGTTATTGAAGATGTTCTTGCCGGGATTCTTTATAGCTTTGATTATTCTAATTAGTGTAAAATCCATTCTAAATTAGGTACTTTACCATTAAAATACGATTTATTGTAGCCCATCTTTTATTTATCTATTTATTAAATAAATAATAAAAATAATCAGTAGAATAATAAACAGATCGCTATACAAAATAAGCTTTTTCAGTATGTACAAAACAAATCCGGCGGAATAAGCGTCGCTCCATGATTAATTCCGCCGTAAATTCTATAATTTACGCAAGCGCGACAATTCTATTTCTATTAGATTTCATAGTTTCATACATACACTCAGTTTTTTCGTAAAAGTTGCGAATTAACACCACTAACCACACGTGGTAGCTAGTAACGTTGCGATTTGTATACGAGATGATTGTAGCCATATATTTTCTTTATTTTAATAGATAATTACCTAAAGTGTTAAGCTATGATTAACAAAATGATTGCGATTTTTTTTTTGATATTAACTCCGGAGTTTATGTTTTTTTCTCATTGCAAACAACGGATAGAAAACTTATGCAAATTATCTAAGCTCGTTTGTAAAATAATGAATAACTAGGTACCTGATTTAATGATTTAAAAAATGATGATAACGTCATTACCTGATAACGCATTTCATTTTTCCTGACAATGTATATTGTTAAATACTGTTAGAATTTGTGCGTTTCTCTCGTGGTCGTGTGGTGTTGTTTTGCTAAGATCCGTAAAGCGTCTAAGTTAAAACTGAGTGTGAAGAAACTTCATTACTTTAAATTAAACACCCTGTGCATAATCGTATTTTTTATTTGTCGTAAAATATAAATGATAGTTTATTAATATTATATTGGCCCTCAGTCGCACCGTGAGTTATTTGACAATTTCTTTGATAACTTTGACGATTAAAGTGGGTGGCGCCCTTTTGAATATCTTTGAAACGAGAATAGACAGAAGGATACGACTTTACCATTCATTTTCAGTAATAATAATAATAATAGGCATTGAATTGATAAATCAATTTCAATTTATATACAATTCATAAATCCCATTTTTTGCAAATTATTTAAATAACAATAACCCATTTTTGAAACAGAAGGCCACATTTTTCATCMCGGAGTTAGATGAAGAATTAAAAACGTTTTCTAATGAAATTAGGTTATCGGTGAGATATTTACTTTTTCTGGAAATCTTTAATATGCAACATAATTAGCTGAAAGCGAGATACAAATTTCAGAAAATAGAGAAATTCCGCAGTATTTACGCAAATGCACATGTTGAGTATGGAAATAATTTAATTATTATAGAAGACAAATTTGCACCGCTTACGCAAATCACTGGTAAGGGATTTATCCTACCGGAGTGTGCATTCCGCCGTATGACGGATTTGTATCATTCCTTGTTAGATGCCGCCATTAACAAGCAGCTGTTTCTAGAATAGATTAATTCCGTACCACCGTTGGTAGATCCATATTAAATTAATTAATATTATTGTGTTAGATTAGACGTGGATTAAGGTGTTATAGATGTATATGCTATATTTTAAGTATTCTCAATATTTTATCGTAAGCTCCAAGAATATTGTAGATCTAGGATGTTGTTCTCTTTATTTTTCTACCGCAAACTTTACATATTGCTCGATAAGTTTTATATGGTATAGACACATTCTGACATCTCCCTATGTGTTTGAGGACGCTTGCTTTCTGTTTTCCTTTATAGTGACAGTACGGATATGCGAATTGAGGCTCTTTTCCGCACTCGTAATTATGATGGTTACGCAAAGAACTCTTCAGTTTATATGTTCTACCGCATTTTGAACAGCATTGTTTTGATTTCCCAGACGCTTTAGCAGGTTCCTTTTTATTCCAGCAGCTTACGAACTGCTGAGAAGAAGCGTCTGTAAAATCTGAAAATAAGGAAGTTTACCATCAAGTAAATTACACTGAGAAATTATAAAAAAGGAAATAATGGTTAATTAAGGTTTACACCAAATAAAATGTTTTATTCGAACAGATTAAATCAAACTCCAACTATTTTCTTATTGCGGCATGAAATAACGTGTGCACGTAAGTGGTCTTTTCTCCTAGCTCTGTAGGAGCAACCCTCTTGTGGGCACACAAACTGCGGTAATTTATCGCCGCAGTCATACTTCTGATGTTTCCACAGCGACGACGAGTGTCTGTACCTTTTATTGCAATTTGGACAACTGAAGGGTGCATTAAAGGGGACTGCAACAAAAAATATATTAGTCATGTTTTATTTCTCCACCTTGGTCTTCAGCACACCAGGAAGGGTAAAAAAAGTGGAAAAATAAATAACTATAACGATCAAGTAAAGTTATTTAATGGCGAAAAATAACAATATTTCATATTTTCGACGTATGCATTGCTTTCATATGATCTCTGAGGCTATATCTGTACTTAAAAACTTTATTGCACTCTGAACACACCTCGTGTCCTTCCATATTACATTCGTACCTAAGGTGACGTTTTAGCGTGCTTTTGTATGAATATCGCCTGTTGCAGTTCGCGCAATAATACGCCGTTTGATCACCTGTAATGTAAAACCAACTTTAAAATGTTGTTAAATAAAAAAATCTTCACGTGATCATAAAAAAAGTGCAAGTGTACGGAAAGAAAACACGAATGACCTACACGAAATGTCGCTTTTTAATAATAACAAATAATACAAGTTCATCTAACTGAGATGTCGATTTAGACAATGCCTTTTTAAATCTGACTTCCTCTTGCTTCTATAACTACACTGATCGCATGCAAATTTTGTGGGTTTTCCACAAGTAGTTTGGAGGTGACCACTCAATGAGTAAATGTGCTTGAACTTTTTCCCGCATTTCGAACAAGAGAGACGGCCTGTAACAAAACAAACTATTAGAATCTCAAGCTTATACTAGGTAAACGCAACTTCTATATTGGTGGCTGTATAGCTTTCATAAGTTGGACGTGGACTCGCATTTGGTAGAAGTAGTACTTGGTTAATAAAGATTAACCATTTCAAAGTGATTTTATGTCACCAGGCTTTTCCAATKAGCTCGAACGCCCCTCAGGCAATCAGCAATGCATGCCTCTGTACTTACCGACGCCGTAGTTCGTAAAGCCAACGCAAGATGACGCATCACCGGTTTTCAGCAAATGACGAGGCAATCGGCAATTGAGGTTTCTGTCCTTACAGATAATATAATTTTGCTTCGTAAATCTACCACTAGATGATTCAAAGCAAATTTTCACAAAATGACACCCGAAGTGTGGCGTGAGGCGTGTCCACGTCAAACATAATTCTAACATATGCGATGATTGTACATTAAAACACAATTTAGGAAGGTAATAATTTTACAATTATTTTAACATAGATATACGAAGGAAATTTATAAACGCAATTTACAACGTTATGCAGCTTAATTGATATATATGCTGCGAAGTCACTGTTTATAGTCTTCAACTATACCAAAACACCAGTATAACATGGTCGATTACGATTTCTTTGAAACACCAGCCGTTATGAGGCAAAATCCACTTTTTCTTTTCATAATGTGATTTACTATCAACAGAGATTTACCAAATGTTTTTATTGAATTGAATAATAGTAGATTGGTATATAAAAACACCAGAATTTTTCAAATGAATAATAAGTATTTTAACCGTATTGTTTTAGAACTCTAGACTTTCGTGTTTTTCGATAACTATATACGAAGTTTAAAATGCTCTACTTCTAGAAACAGAGCGCAAAAAGTTGTGTTAATTACGGCTACGTGTTAAAATAATGAAGTCTATGCGTTAGGTGACGATTCTACGTTCAGTACGTTTCATTTCAAATAACATGGTAATGGGATTGTTGCCCTCGACAATAAATCGTTATTATAACAAATGTGCGACTTTGCTTGGACCTAATGAAGTTAGAAGCTGGCAATAGAATAAAAAAATTTAATGTTTTTGTATCTTATTGTTACCTTTAAAGGTTTACCGCCAAATTAAAATATTTCGTGATACGTCACCGTTCCTGTAGACGCACTCCTCAATGCGCCGGATGCCCTGTTGCATGCTTGACACCTTTGTCGCTGTTGAACACGCGTATGTTCTGTAGTTCTGTGCCTTTGTACCTTTGTTTACGTTTTGGTTCGAGAACGGAGGACGCGTTAAAGTTTTGTTTTTATTTACTTAGTATATTGTTGTTCAAACATAGACTGTGCAAGATTATGTGAATGGATCTTCGGACAATTTACCAGCAGCTATACATGCTGTAACTCAGGTTTAAACGAGTTTACCTACTTAATAATAGTTGTTCCAGTTTTAATATCACTTGAAATATGAACTTATCCTTCGGCTGCCATAAAATTAATTCTGTTTGCGATATATCCGCTTTAAGTTATAATTTTAATTTAATATATTTTACGTTTTAATATTTACGGTGAAAACGACTAACAAGGAATCACGATTAACACATCCATTCGCATATAGGTTTTTATAATTCATAATTACGATTGCGAGTTTGGAATAAAATGGCAACGCTGCTGCGACTTCGATTTCAGAAACTTCATCTCGGCCGACAGGAATGCCAGGATCAGAAAATGGCGTGGCAACATCACACAGTTACACCGCACTAAGCGCGCCAGGGAACGCTGACGTCAGAGATTCAAACTTTAAACATGAACAACCTTTTTCTAAGCATTAACTAAGCGCTTTGCAAAAAATAAAAATAACAGGGGTCTAAATTTTTTCATGTAGATTCATATTCTGCAACAAAAAAATGGGGGCAACAGGCCCATTACCAGTACAAAGGGTGTACGACCAAGGAAAAAACATTTGATTCAAAGATTTGTTTCATGTGCCATGCTTTTACTCAAATAACGATTCACCATATAATGTATATAATAAAAAGAGATGCTGGTTCAACGAAAAATGTAAGAAAAGTAGACAAAAAAAAACAAAAATGATATGGGAAACTGATCCAAAGAAATTCCGAACAGGACACAAAAACTTATATGAAAGAAAAAGCCAAAAGCAAGAACATTTATAGGAAGACAAAAACAGCTTACCTCGAAAATAAATTGAAGGTTTTGAAGATTTGTACAAAAGAAAAGAGATAAGGGATTAAAGAATAGAGCTTGTAAATATATACAAGAATTTGTGTTTTGTAAAGATACGGAAGGCAAATTAATTGTGGATGAAAAAAAGGCATTAGAGTATAATAATTCCACTTAACAAAAAGGAAGATAAAGCGATTTGAATCAACTATAGAGGAATCGCGTTACTGGACACAATGTACAAAATATTAGCAACGCTTATTCCAAATCAACTGCAGGTAAACGCAGAAAACACAATAGGAGAGTATAATAATAGACCAAATGTTTGTCCACAAGGAAACACCAACGATGCTATGAATACGACATAGGGCCACGCGTTGCTTTTATTGATTTTAAGTGAGCCTATGACTCCAAAAGAAAAAAGAACAATTTTCTACTATGAAAGAAATTGAGATAGCAAACAAGTTGATACGTCTGGTGTAATAATAATTCATTTAGTAGAGTCAAGACTTAAATTTAGTAAGTGTACTTCGGCACGTTTCACAATAAGCAAAGACCTCCCTCAGACAGTGAAACTTCTTATCAAAAACCATATTTAATATAGTACTGTAGCAAGTAATCAGAAAAAGTTGCGAAGAGTAAAGTCGAAACAAGAAAGTAAAAATTGTTTGACGGAAAACGAAATCACATGTATACAGAACAATACTATGATCAACGGTGACATACGAATGCGAAAACTGGTACTGAATGTTGCGAATACATACCTGTATAAATAAATGTTATATTGCATTATCGAGTGTCGAACTTTTGTTCGAAATATTTTCCTATAAAATTTCAAATAAAGCCGTTAATTGGGTGGACAAGATAACTGGACCAGTTAATATGCATATCTCAGAAACCGTCAATTTTATAGCATACACATATTATTTAATTACTGATCAAAATCAGATATGAAAGGTTAGTGTTTCAATTTTATTTACAGCTAACCCCACCAAGATTCTTAACGTTTGTTTTTATTATTAGCTTTATTTAGGCTATCGAATACAAAAAATAAAATAAAATGGCCTTTAAAGATGTAATGCTTCCTTCCGTACCATTGATTTTGTTTACCGAAAAAAAAAACGAATTTCTAAGAACTCTTTTCTATGGACATGTATGGACTAAACAAAATTATGGAGAACTGCTTAAATTTGTTTGCAACAGAAGGTCCACAACATAAAATATTTACTTATTTGGAGTTGAATTGTAGTTTTCTGCATAGTGGTGCAGCAGCACACTATGGGGCGACTGCGCGCGAGTTCTCAAGTTCAACTCACAGAGATTGCCTGCTCTCCTCGGATCTGAATTTCTTCTATTTTACCCCATAGGGCCATCTGGAGACATGATACTTGCCTTTTTTTCTCACCCTCTAATTCTGAAATTGGATATTTAGCCTACGTTATCTTTTAGTAAACTTACATGCTCGTTGCAATTATTTCTTCCAAAGTACAATTAAAAACATTGTTTTCTAGCACTTAAATAAAGAAGACATACAGTAGTAACACCTTTATTTATACAAACGACTACGTGCTCAAAACTGGGTGCCGCGTGTTTATATGAGCAATGAGATGCACTTTTTGTCTAAAAGTTTTGTCGCAAAATGTGCAGGCAAAGTGTCGTTCCTGTCCGCATTCAAACTTCATGTGCCTCCAGAGGCTGTTCCTGTACTTGTAACTCCTACCGCATTTCACACACTGGAAGCTCGAAGGAACCGGATCATCTGAAATTAAATAGACTTATG
This sequence comes from Rhyzopertha dominica, assembly GCA_025024175.1. Classification (NCBI taxonomy): domain Eukaryota; kingdom Metazoa; phylum Arthropoda; class Insecta; order Coleoptera; family Bostrichidae; genus Rhyzopertha; species Rhyzopertha dominica. The sequence continues at coordinate 60,811,232 of QCXZ01000003.1, forward strand.
ACCACGTTCACGGCTTCGAACCAGTAATTACCTCCAACAGATCTTCGGGTTTGCATCAACTTGCTGCATCCGCTGTTATATTTGTGACTAGACAAGGAGATCTTGTTTGGGTAGGTCTTGAAGCAGCTCGAGCATTGGTATGTTGTATTTGCTGAAATATTTGTTACAYTAGAGTCAAGAATTGGTTTAGAAACGGAGATGCTTAGCAGAAAATAACTCACAAGTAGTAAAGCTCCGAAAAAGAAGACGTTGGTTTATTCATAATTTATTTAATTTAATGTACTGCCAGGGACAATTTTTTATATAGAACTTATGTCTCCATTTGGATGTTTAATGACACAGTGCCTCTTCAAATCAGATTTCCTTTTACTTCTGTATTCACAAAGAGAACAGGCGTATATAGCTGGTTTTCCACAAGTCATTGAGATGTGAGTACTCCGTGAACACGAGCTTTTAAAGGATTTACCACATTTTGAGCATTCCCATCCTGCAAAGAAATACAGCGATGAAGAATAMGGCGATGCCTTMACCAGCTGGCTTCAGTGCAATCCATGAAAACAACGAAAGACCTTCCACATACGAAAATCCGATAGTCAGACTTGAAGTATAATTTTGACAAAGAATATGGATGAAATTACCAGTCATTCAATATGATCGAATTAATAAAACGGCTGCGATAAAGCTGTTAAGGATAATATTTCAATAGATTTTACTTAATATGTAGGGTGGTTATATAGTAATTTATAGAATTTAAGTAACTATTTTAAACGACCTCACAAAAGATTGTAAGGGTGTCAAGTCTGGTGAACTTATCGGGTGCCCTTCAGCAACCTATGTGAAAAAAGTTAAGTAAAAGACTCGTATTTTTATATAAATGATCCTAAGCAATTTGTGGCATTCTAACACATTGATTTCAGCAGACTAAAACAATTACTACATATACAGATCACATGGTGTCTGCAACATGACTCAAATAAGTTAATGGTCGTCGTATGCCTGTAATGGACTATTTTTAAATAGCGATAAGTTTAACCCATTGAGATTTACCATGTAACCTGTTTGCTATTTTACAAGATATGGATGAGACAGGGTGGTTTGCATAAGTGAACGGTCACAAGATTTCTTCAGATGCCCTTCCTTCTCAAGTCACTGCAAGTTGAAATGCAGACGCCTCCATTATTATTTTTGTTAAGGAATGTCACGGCACTTATATTATCGTACGCGTTCGAAATTTGCGGATTCATAACACGATTTCATTTACTCGCACACTAAGTATTGAAATACACTGAATTCAAACACCTCTAGTTAAATTCACTAGCATTCCTGCTCTATTAATTTAACTTGCCACTACTGATATTATACAGTACGCTACAGTCACTTCATAGCACATAGATCATCTTGTTCGGCTGATATGATTGTAACCGTTGTCGTGAAAACTTTTCAGCCTTATTATAAATGTGATTATGAGAGATGATTGTGGACCTTCAAGTGATGTAAATCTAAACTGTGTTTTTGTAATTTAATCGATTTGCTTCTTCTGGTTGACATAGAGGACTTAAATAAAAGGTGAAAAAGTAAATATTGCAATGCTCCGTATATATGATGTGAAATAATTATAGAAGTAACGTGGTCTTAATAATTATGCTTGAGGCGAGTTAGTTGGCCGTGATCGTCACGATCTTTCTTCGCTAATGTTTCTACCTTTGCTGTGTGAGCACCTCCAGCAGATAAGAAATCGCCACCGGCCAACTAACGCAAAGCCAACTACCAGTGGGCTGAAAAAAAGTTACCTTTCAATTTTGCACCTTTATTTATTCTTCTTACAATTACCTTGAGTAGCTATAATATGAGAAGTGAGATGCGCTTTCTGTTTATAACTTTTATTACAGTGCAAACAACTGAACTGGCGTTCTTGTCCGCATTCAAACTTCGTATGCCTCCACAGGTTGTGCTTATACTTGTAACGTCTACCGCATTTGCCGCATTCGAATTTTGCTGAACCCGGATCTGAAACTGAATGTTTTAAAATGATTAAATTAACGCAATGATACAGTTAATACCTCCTGCAACCCTTTGTGTTTGCATCCTCTTGTTGCATCCGCAGGTATGTTTGTGAATGCGTAAAGACGTTTTGTTTTTGTAGATCCTAAAACACCTCGAGCATTGGTAAGGTGGCCCCATTCTTTCCGTAGGTGAAAGGATATTCTCTGAAACATTAGGTATTCTTAATATAACTGACTCTAAATGCTGGGAAGTTGACGAGGTTGTTATAGATAAGTTGAGTACAAATAATATTAATAAAGGGGCAAACTCCTGCTTTCAGCAATACGTGACCAAAAAGAACGGTTGCGAATCTTAAAAGGTGTGTCAAGTTGAAGCAAAAATGGCCCTAAATCCTTATTACTTTAAAAGTTGACATTTTGTAAGAAATATTTTGACAGGAACATAAACCTTTACAGTGCAGTTATCAAGAAAAATTCATAAAAAAGAAATTCCACTTTCTGTTTCTGTTCTGTTTAGTTAGTTAGTTAGACCTCACGTTCTTGTTTACAAAAGTTTCAATTCCAAGATCCGTGACAATCATGCATCAATTATTATCCCGGGGCAATCAGCCTGGTGTATTCGGAGACTTGATATAAAAATGTCTTACTTCAACGTATTTCACATTTCATAGTCAATTCTGTGGACAAATTTCGAGCACACCTATGGGTTCCCCATTGTTATCAGTAGTGGCAAACTTATTCATGGAAGCCTTTGACAAATAGCGGTAGAGTCACCAGACCTGAAACCTAAAATCTGTCTTCGTTATCTCGACGACACTTTTCATTATATGGCTTCACGGCTTCGGCAACTTAAAAATCTTCTTAGATCACCATAATTCCCAACATTCTGACATAAAATTCACCATTGAAATCGAAAGCAGCATTCCTGGATGTCCTTGTCACTGGTCTACTGGATGGTCGTTTAGACGAATCAGTCTATTGCAAATCCACCCATACAGATCGGTATCACAAAAGCGTTCTGTCATGAATTCTCTTGTTAACCATGCTATATCAATTTCCAAAGACGGCTTTCAGATTAACTGTAAAGTAGATGAGGTATTTTGTTCTTGGAGCTGTGTCGATCTATCAATTTTGTTTTTTTTTAATCCTGTTATATGCTACCAGCAACAGAGACGTTATTTTTTTCAATCTGGATTTATTCCTTGTAAAAATTTGAGTCCAATGCGAGGATGAAATATTAAAGCTTGTCCCCATATAACTGTCATTTTAATCCAATTGAGTTAATATGGGGAGTAACAAAAATTATTTTGACAAAAATATTCCTAAGGCAGGATCAAAAGAAGTAGATGTCATAAAAATGTGGGAAGAAGCTCTCAGACGTAATTATGGTATTATTATTAACAAACTTGTTGAGAACTGCAGTATAAGGCTGTCGGTGTATTATTACTATTATTATTTAAAGAGTTTCATAAAATGTGTTTAGGGTTATTTTTACTTTAACCTGCAGGTTGCACAGTTAGGAACGGTGAGTAACAAGATAGTAATAAGCGGCTTCAAAATTCGCAGCGATTCTTCTTGTCACACATTTGTGAAAGTACGAATTTTGCCGCTTTATTAAAATTCATACTCAACTTAAAATTGAGGGTGGTACTTTTAGATAACACCCTTGCCAACCCCCAGCCTTTATAGTTGGTTTTATGAASTATRGTAGCGTTTTTATTTGGGACAATGCAACTTAGCGTACGGAAAAATCCAACTCATAAATGAAACACTAAAATAGTGCAAGTACACCTTCGTTTGCTATTATTTTATTTAACAACTTTAGCTTAGTAGATATTAATAAATGGCACTTGAAACGATGGAAAAAAATTTAAGTTGAAATCTCGCTGGTTCCTTCAATGCGATGCTTATACAAACAATGTCGCCTTAAATTAGCCCGAGTTCTGCTTTTGTAATCGCAAAGAGAACAGGCGTACTTTGCTGGCTTTCCACATGTCATTGACATATGTGTTTTCATCGAATTGGAATTTTTAAACGATTTACCACATCCTGTGCACATAGATCCTGTAAAAAGAAACAGTAATGAAGAATGAAGAATTTTGCAGATTCGTACATTGTAAACAGCGCAAAGTCCAACAAAACTGAAATGAAACTATAGATGTGCAATTTACACATTTTCTAAAAACGCATGTAAAGTATCCAAGCAAAGCTAAAAAAATACGATAAACCTTTACCATAATAATTTTCAAAGCCTAAATATTAAACATCTTCTCAGAAACTTTAGCTCGACTTTTCAATGAAAAAAAAATCGAAATACCTTTTCAGAATTCTATATTATCTGGTAAGGGTTTTTCATACCCCCCAGTATATCTCGTCTGTAAATTAATAAACTTGAAGAAAATGAGCAGTGGCTGCAAACGAAAACAGTAACCAAATTAAACACAAAGCAAGGCCATACAAGAAATCAAATAATAGTAGGCAGGTAAAAGTTATCGCTTTATATTATCTCGTGCATCTACAACAAACAGAAACTCTTCCATTACAAATTTCCGTGCTTCACATTCTGTCACCGGTTCTACATAACACTGTTAGTGAAGTGTTGTGTTGTTCGTTAAAGAATAAAATCCAAGGAACTACTGAAGCCTCCAACGGTATCATAATACTATACATTTCTGAAGCAAATCGAAATAAAGGTAAATAAGTTAATATTGAATCAATAAATGCTTTACCCTAAACACCCTAATTAAAGGATAGAGAGAAGAGGTCCCACAAGTTCTTCTATCCTCTTTTTTTGGCTTCTCCAACTCATTTATACACAAAAATGAGTGTTGGGTGGTAATGTATCTTCATGGCGTAAACATTTACATCATGTATCCGAATAATACCCAAAATGTATAGGTTTTAAGGCATCCTCATTGTTGGCTGGCGTGCGTGGTGCCACGAGACATAAAGAAGCTTTATGGAAATGCGTCTTGCACAAAATTTATTACAATGAAAGATTTTTTATATATACATAATTTGGAACTGTACAAAGCAATAAGATGATCTACAACACATCTCTATGTGCAGCTAGCATGTGACGCAGCAGATGATGCTTGTAGAAGTATGTCATGTTACAATGGTCGCAGCAAAAATTCCTCTCCTTCTTGCACGAATACTTCTGGTGGTTAATCAACGATGACTTCAGTTTATATGACTTGCCGCAACTGCATGACACCATTTGTTCTTGCCCAACTCCTACAAATAAGGAAGTCACTAACTGAATTTGTGGAATGCATACGGGGATGCGGTAAAAATTAGTAGTTTTGGTAAACACTGCACACAATTTTACCTGATCAGTGTGGGGAATTGTTCCGGTTTCCTCTCCTCGGCATTGCAATTAAATTGTATGAAAATCTAATAGAAGGTTAGACGTTGATAACTGTATAAAAATCTACATGTGTTAACAAAATTTGATAGCAAATAAATAAATTAAAACACATCCATACGTAAGCATATGTACGTCCGTCTATTTTCTAATGAAGTATATGGTTTACGCAATCGCAAATTAGGTTCATGTAATTTAAGTTACTTGACACAATTGAGCGTTTAAAAGGTAAATGTTGTTTGCTTTGTACATAAAATATATTATGTTACATCTCAAATATCAGTAATATAAGCTATTCTATTCTGATATATTCAATAAGTTCCCAAATAAAATACAAAAATCGGAGCGACATTGCGATGTCCGTTGAAATTATAAAATCATGTAGTTAAATCCGGAATAACCCCTAGATCTTAAAATATTCCTCTTCTTGCACTAATACCTGCGACAGTCGCTCGTTACCATTTGCTACTGCCTGGCTCCTACAAATATTCAAATAAAAAAAAGCAACGTCCAAAATTGTTTGTGCACCTTTCGCTGCTCGTTGCATGTAATCCCGTATTAATTCTCTTACATCCACTTTCTTCAAACTATATGCATTTCTTTGGTGGTCAGGCGTGGACAAATGGTGTTTAAACGTCACATCACCTATATATGACAAATCGCAGGTTTCACAATAGTATTTTATGTCTTTCTCGCATCCACATGTTAAATTTGCCAGCACAGCATTTTTATTGTAAAGCATTCCACACCTTGAGCACATAAACTCTTCAAGATTTGGTTGTATTGGTTCGAAAAGATTACCTGTAAGGACAAACCAAATATTACACAACCGCATATTTTATAGAATATAAAAGAAGCTGTTTAAACATACAGCTACACTAACCATTCAGGTGATTTTTATCCTTAATTTCCAAGCACCTACGGTATTTGCATAAAATATATCAATTAAGCCCTCTTTAGTAAGTTCCAAGAAACCTTAGTTTATCATTTCTTATATTTACCTTCAAGTGTTTTTGGTTATCTAAATAGTAGTTTATATCTCATTTGTCGAAACAAACTTTCGTTATCAGTACCTACTACGTTACAATTGGGTATTTGCCATGTATTTATATTTTATTAAATTGCATATTAATAAGTAGTATCTAATCCGCAAAACAGCTGGAACAGCTTATAAAATCGAAAAAATGGATCGCAAGATGTATTTTTAATGTTAAAAATGTGAATATTTAAAGGGACCGCCAAAACGCGAACATATTGGCCGTGACGTCAGGTGTCATGTAAATGGCCGCTTGTTTACATCTGGGGTCAGCGCGTCACGCGTCAGCCTCAGCCCGTCAATTTATCAGTTTGTTGTTTGCGTTCGTTTTGTGACAAGCGAATTAAAATACGCCAAGAAAAAGTGAAGTACTTATGAGTTATGACTTTTGAAGGCATTTTCATTGTTATGGAATTTGTGAACAACGACGAGCGGTTCAACGCGGCGGAGATAAGGAACTTAAAAGCAACAGCATAAGTGAACTTTTTATCAAATCAACATAGCATTGAAAATTTGATCACAATGGGTTGTTGAAGACATGCTATTTGTAAACATAAAAATGTAAGAATCAACAATGTACCCAAAACTTGGCATTTATTATAGAGTTCAGAAGAATAAATATAAATTGCCATTTATTCTAGGGGCTCTTGCGGTTCGCTTCCGATCTGGCTAACAATCGAATATATGGGGAACAACGTCTTTTTTTATTATAACATTTCCCTCTATCAACTTAAAACGCATTTAATTCTGCATATCCTCTTCAAGCTATAACTAAATGGAAACTGAATGGTGGTACACTTATAAACTCAAAAAGAATAAAACTTACAGTAAGAATTAAGATGATCTTCACAACAGAAAAACAATCTTCGCAATTTCGGCATATTACGCCTAGCGGTCTTATACCACCTGTTGTGTTTTCCATACATAATAGATGCTTGAAAACTACACAAATCACTTTTTGGTGCGACCTCTTACGCCGTCCTTTCAATAAACATCACACGAAAGCTTTTCCAATACAAGAATGATGCTACACCATTAAACAGCACGCTCCTCGGTAATGTTTACATGACGCTGACGTCACGAGTTGAATAACCTTGGATAGAAGCGTTTTGGCGGCGACTCCTAAGATTTGAATTTCAGACGTGAAATTCTCTACCTACAAATATATTTTTTGTTTTTTTTTTAACATGGCGTATGATATATATGCACTTCAAGATTCATTTTACGTAATTTAAAAAAATGTGATAATACCCGATTGACCGTATTAAAATTTATGGCGCAGTATCGTCTTTCAAAAATGTGTCTTCTTATCTTCTACTAAATAGTAACAAATATAATTACATGCTATGCTCCACTAATGCAGTTTGTTTGTTGTCAGTGCGTTGGTACATGACTATAGTATTCCAAAGGTCGCCAGATTCTACCCAAACATCATGTCTAAGAAACTACTGTGCTATCCTCTTGCAACGGAAAGTGTATCCCGAATTATTTATTAATTGAGTTTACATTAGCATCTATGATGAAGGAATTAATAAGGACCTAGGAAGTAAGGGAAAACTATATATCAGACCTCTTATCTCCAACTTCCAAGTACTTCCAAGTGTTTAGGTTTTTATCTGGAAATTTCAATCGTAAATCTAAAAAGGCGTTTTCTGTACAATAGTGAATATATAGACATGTATCATGAGCATGGACGTACCGAAGGGGGGGGGACAAGGGAAGGCATCTGCCTCCCCCCCTGGACTTGGGTTGCCAACTCTGGGCCCTTCCAATTTCCCATACATTTAATTATGTGTGTACACCTAAACAATGTCTTATTCACAAAATTGTAAATACAGTAAAATTTATAGGCAAGTGTATTTCACAATTTTCATCCAGATATTTGGGTATTATCACTTTTTTTTTAATTACGTAAAATTAATCTTGAAGTGCATATACTATATCGTATGCCATGTTAAAAAAACAAAAAAATATTTGTAGGTAGAAAATTTCATTTCTGAAATTCGAATCTTAGGAGTCATCGCCAAAACGCTTCTATCCAAGGTTATTCAACTCGTGACGTCAAGTGTCATGTGAGCATTATCAAGGAGCGTACTGTTTAATGGTGTGGTATCATTCTTGTATTGGAAAAACTTTTGTGTGGTGTTTATTGAAAGCAGGGTGTAAAAGGTCGTACCAAAAAGTAATTTGTGTAATTTTACAAGCATCTATTATGCATGGAAAACAAAACAAGTGTTGTTTTGATCATGGCTGTAAGAATACTTCCGTCAGTACCGCTAACAAAATCTTTGTAGCCGTACCTCGAAATTATCAATGTATGAAAAAAAAGGTTTAAGACCGCTATGCGTGATATGCCGAAATGGCAGTTTATTTTTCTGTTGTGAAGATCATCTTAATTCTTAATGTAAGTTTTATTATTCTGTTTAGGGTTACAGGTGCTTACCATTCATTTTCCATTTTGCTATAGCCTAAAGAGGATATGGAAAATTATATGCGTTTTAAGTTGATAGAGGATAATGTTATAATAAAGACGTTGTTTTCCAAACATTCTACTGTTAGCCAAAACGGAAACGAGCCGCAAGAGCCCCGAAAATAAATGGCGCTATATATTTATTCTGACCTCTAAAATAAATGTCAAGTTTAGGGTACATTTTTGATTCTTACATTTTTACGTTTACAAATAGCAAGCTACGTTAATTTGATAAAAAGTTCACTTATGCTGTTACTTTTGGGTTCCTTATCTCTGCCGCGTTGAACCGCTCATCGCTGTTCACAAATTCCATAACCACGAACATGCCTTCAGAAGTCATAACTAATAAGTATATCACTTTTTCTTGACGTATTTTAATTCACTTGCTACAAAATGAACGCATACTGATAAATTGACAGGTTAAGGCCAAGACTGACGCGTGGCGCGCTGACCAGATGTAAACAAGCGGCCATTTACAAGACACCTGACGTCACGGCCAATATGTTCTCGTTTTGGCGCTCCCTTTAAATATTCACATTTTTAACATCCAAAATACACATTATGATCCATTTTTTTCGATTTTATAAGCCGTCACAGCTGTTTTGTGGATTAGTCGCTGCCTATTAATATGCAATTTAATAAAATATAAATACATGGCAAATACCCAATTAGCAATAACCTATATAATGTAACCATACTTTAATGCATCAATTATGTTATGAAAAAGTGTTGGATAGAATTGGATTTTGTAACGATTTTTTCAACGATTTTACCCAGATTTTACCAGGAGCTGTTAAATTTACAAGGTAATCTTTCCGTTTATATAACACCGCTCCACAGAAACACTTTTGATGTAACATAAAGCTGAATATCATATTGTAGTAGAATGAACCTATCGAACACTTAATATGGCCAGTAAAAAGTTACACGTTAAAGTTTTCTTGTTACATTAAACAAAATTTATGAAAAAGAGTTTTCACAAGGTTTTTTACTCGTCTATTGAAAAAAAAACAAAAATAAAAAACATTTATTTGAAATATACTAATTACATTTTAGCACATTTTCCACTTCATTTATTTATATTGTCCACGCTTTTGTCCATCAAATGTCTGATGTCTGTCATATTCATCGCTCCAGAACTGCTCAACAGGTGCTCGTTGATAGCTCGTTGTATAGGTCTCGACCTAACTTTGATTAACATGTATTTGACCTTCAGGAAATCTGCCCTCATCGGCCCTCCATTTATTTAACATATCTCGAAAACGTCTTGTTGAACAAGTCTTTGCCCAAAGATGATCAACTTGTACTTTTTTTGCTTCTATAAGATATGTATCTGCCATATCCATAATGAAACTAAATACATCTTGATGACATGAGGAAAATGCAATTGTCTTCTTTGCCGAAAAAGTTTTTTAATATTGTTTCCGTTTATGGGGGTCACCTCTTTCCACTCAAAAACCTACAGTAATCACCCATCATGGCTGTACTTCAGTGTCCTTCGTAAAGTATTTTCAATGTTCTTATACCTTGATGAAATTGTTCGCCATGCTCGTAATTGATTGTAATAAGCAACCTGACATGACGATGACGGATGGGTACTGCTGCATTATTAATTTGTAGATCTGTATTTTGGATACTACGCACATTCTTATTAGACAGGAAACTACATAATATTAACTTCTGCCGTACAATAAACTAATCAAAAAAAGTTTCATTTCAATAATTTTCCACAAAATTAATAGAAATATGTCAATATAATAAAATATCCCTAGTTTCAAAATTGAATTATAGACACTTCCACTGATAGCATACATTTTCTTACTTTGCAAATCGACCAAACAAAGTTGTTTTAATTCACTGTCTCGGTTTACATTAGGACTGTAAAATGCCGTTTATTGTTGAACAGTAATTAATTAGCAACGTATGAGCAGTAGAATTTATAACGAAACGGTTTGAAAAATTTGTGACAGCTGAGAATTAGTACAATGTATTCCAATAAAATCATCAGGAATGTGGTAGTTTTTCGAATCCCGGGTGCCCCCTGGATTCTTAACGGAAAAGAACGTATTCAGAGAGGCTTAATTTATGTTGAAGGCTGACAGAAATATATTTGTACATTTACTTTGTATTTTATATTTATTTATCCCTGTTACATATTAAAAACGTAATTTTACAAAGATTAGCCTTTAACCATTGGCTGCATTAGTTTGGTAACCATTCATTCCTAGTCTGTCGTAGTCGTCCAGCAGTTCACGGTGCCTCGATAAAACATGACTTCGTACATTATTCCTTCTAAATGCGGCAAACGTGCAGTATGGACATTTTAGTGTAGGTAGCTTACCACATTCATACTTTACGTGACGGGATAGGTTATGCTTCTGTCTATACACTTTGTAACAGTTATGACACTGAAAACCTAAAAAAATATGGCTTGTTACAAACGGAAAAACAATGTTAAGCTTTAAAACTAGGCGTGCATCAATACCAAACTGTAGACTCAGTAAAACCTTTGTATCATCTACGATTGAAGATTTTTTATATATATGTACCTACTTCTTACCACAAGAGCACTAGGAGCATCCTACTCATCTGATGCTAAAGGTATCATATACAGGGTGATCCACTAAGGGTACGGAGCGGTTATATCTTGAAAACCCTTTACGCCATCGATTTGAGGAAAATTTTAGATAAAAACGTACAGGAGAAATTCACTAAAAATATGTCGAGGTTCCTAAATTTCCCCTTAGATGGGCACATTTGACGTCGTGTTACAAATAAATGCAAATAACCAAAATTTGCCGATAAAATGTAGGTGGAATGCAGAATTTTTAGAATCTCCTTTTGATAACCTAATATTTCCGCTGCATCATGTTTTCTCTAGTTGTGATGGTAACACTACTACAAAGCAAAATAACCTCGAAACTTGTAGTTGCAAACGCCTCAACCAAATTTAGCAAACGAAGATTAATAAAATAGTGATTAATATGTATTTAGTAATGGTAAATTGTCCCAAAATTGGTTTCTCTAAATAGCTGTAGAAGAACAATTGTCATCTTTCATCGATTTCTCAAAAAATATATAAATAGGAGAGTATATTTTTCACTTCGTTTTGTAGGCTATTGTAAAATAAGTTTGACTTCGAACGCATTAATTTGTACGCCAATTAAATCAACCAACAATTTAAAACTAAAATTTTGTATTTCAGGTAAAAGTCTCTCCGGACAATATCGGTAATTAGAATCAAAAGTCAGTTTTGCTTGTGTTTAGATTCTATGTGTCCCTGCAAGTGATGTTTTCTTCTAGCACTATACGTGCACGGACTGTAGTGACAGAAGAATGACCTCTCCTTTCCGCACTCGTAGTTCCTGTGGCGTTGTAGTGACCTCCTCCATTCGTACGATTTACCACAATTTGTACATGGAAAGCAGGATTTTTCCTTCCCACATTCACATCTGCGGTGACGGTATAATGACGTCTTCCATTTGTAAACTTTGCCGCAGTCTGTACATGCGTATTCTGTCTGACCTACAAGTAGAATTGTATATGTTATTGGTATGCATAAACGAAACCGTTAAATTTAGTTACAAAAGTTGAGTTTGTTGAAGTTATTTTCGAGTTTTTAAATAATTTTGGATATTAAGGTGGTTAGTCTTTAAAAAGTCTAGTATTTTGCTTTATATTTTCTTTTGAGCATCGTTTTAATTAGAAAATAACATAAAACTCACTTAAAATGGAGACTTCATCATAGCAGAAAGTCACCAGCAAGCTTGTTACATATAAAGCTTAGCAAAAATATCAATCAGCTCCTAATAAGTTTCTGATTTCCCGAGATCTGCAAGAGTTACCTAAAACTCGGCTAACTTCTCTGTGGACAGAAGATTTCCTTCGTGCTCCTTATACCATTGAAGATGGATGGTATTCTGTTTGGCAACTTAACTAACTACGGAAGAGGTAGCAGGAACTGACCTCCCAAGAAAGTCTTGGATCACTCTGAACCGCCTTCGCATTGGTCATGGGAAATGCAACTTTATTCTTTTTTTTGCGTCTATCAATCGTGTTGATGAAGGTGTTAAAGACTGGCTTAAGACAATGGAGATCTGATTGGAGTTTTCTGCGGTTTTCTTCAATACTCTATCCAGAATAAATACATTAATGTATTTATTGATTATGGTTAAAGCGCAAATGTGAGATCTCTTATCGTTGAATGAAAATATTTTTTTTCTTTCAACGCTTTTATAAAAGTCGACCATAGTCGCATGAAATTAACAGTACTGTGGAATGTATTAATGATTTTCATAAGAATATATACTTGCAAATTGAAACCATATGCCTTCAATCTATAGGTGCCACACATGCATTTCAGGTTTTGTCACTCTATATACGACAAATTGGCTTATCGACGTGACAAGGGACTCATCGCTAAAGATGATTTTACTCGAAAACCACCCTCCACTTCTTCATTTGCAATAACCTAATTGACGCTCTGTGGCCTTGAAAACGCAACTTTTTCGTGATAATGCCCTGCATAGCGCTTCTTGAAATGTTTAGCGTTACATTGAAACGTTTTGTTTACCAAAGATTGGTCCCAGTTTCTGAATTTGGCAGTGAATTTTTTACCATTATTGAAAATTTGGCGTATAAAATACGAACATCAACCATTAAATTTTCAATAATGCCTATATATATTTAAATTAGTACAAATGTGCAGTACTCTGACGTACAATTAGAACAGCTTGTGTGAATTGAATTACAAAGTTAATTTTTGTTTGAAAACTTAGTTCCGATAAAGTTAGGTTTGATTTAGTGTAGCTTTCATCTACATCAATTCTCTTACCTTTCAAACTCTTTTCGTGACCACAAGGGCAAGAGAAATCAGCACCAAAGAACTATACAATAATTGACACAGACAACTGATATCGTCGATTCGACCCATTTACTCGTGTACTGTCAGGTTGAAACCCTTATAACCCTAGAATGAATAGTCCGACTTTAATTTTTAAATGCTATTATGTAGATAAGAAACGTGGTATTCAAACAAAGTGGGCTTGACCCATTTGCTATGTAATATTTTATAGTCGGCAGCCACTGGAAGAAAAAAATTTCCAAAGCATTAAGTTAATGTATTCAAAAGCAAAAACGGGCGGGGAGGGGGAAAATCTTAGAGGTGTACTGCGTACTGCGTACAACAAAAGGACATATCCGAATTCTATGGAAGAGCTAAATATCAAAGAAAGCACGGTAAATAAAGTAAAGTGAAGAGGAGGCACATCGGAAAAGATTTGAGGTTTGATATGGTGGAAATAAGAGGACCCACTATTAATTATTGATGTTCCACATATCACTAAAAACTGGTGCTGTGAGACAATGAGATACACAGAGTAGTGTAGATGATGTAGCAAAACTGACAACTAAAACCCCAAAATATAACAGACACACTTGAAGCAAGTGCAAAAAGTGTCAGATTACGAATCAACACAAAAAAGTCGAAGATGTAAAAATCCAGACATTTGTAGTGGAGTCTACAACTCAAAATATATACAGCAGAGACCTATTGTTACATGTGAACGGGAGGTATGGAATATATGGATGCTAAAAGAAGCAAAGCTGCTCATCTATAAAAGGATATCAAGAAAAATACGAGGAAGAGAAAAAAAATTAAAACTAAATGTGCGTTATATGTGAGCTGCAATAGAGAGTGAGATAGCTATGGTACATACAATAGGTGGCAGATAACAGAGTAATCACTATTGTGATGAGTATTGGTCTGCGAGCAAGACTTCGTTTCAGGAATGAGCAGGTGATCCAAAATCCATGGAGAAAAGCGAAACATGACATACACACCTGGTATCCAGTTATAATTTGCCGAAATTATACCTACACTTACTGTTCAGCAAGTAAGCAAGCTGCTACAGCTGTAGTAAAGTAGTGTGACAATTACTAAGCAAATTAATTACTGTAGCATATCAACTACTTTTCAAGCTTTTTCAATTAGCATTAGTGGCTCTGTTATATAAAAACATTAACTTTACATGTTAATTCTTCTGTAACATCTACAAGAACGAATGCATTTGATATCTTCTTAGATCTTTGTAAATGCAATCCAACTATTCATACCAAATTCTATTATCCTGCTTTTACCCATGAGGTACTATTTCGTTAGATTCGAAATGCTTACGTTTTGTACGCGAAATAAATCCAACATCCACTTAATCTTTATTTTGTATATTTCACTTAAGCACAACCTTCGAGAGATTATTCCAAAAAATGTTCCGTTTTCTTGTGCTTGCGTCCTATATGTACCTGCAGGTCATGTTTCCATCTAGCTCTATATGTGCACGGACTGTAGTGACAGAAGAAGGATTTTTCTTTTCCACAACCGAACTTACGGTGGCGGCACAGTGACGCCTTCCATTTGTAGGCTTTGCCGCAGTTTGTACAGTTGTGTTTCTCCTGACCTATAAGTAGAACAGTTATAGTGAATTCTACACATTAACTAAAACAGATTTCAGGAAATCCCTTTGGAGGTTTTGGAGAAAGAAAAGAAAAAAATTGCATTAAATATTATTCACATCACATGAACAAACCATTTGTAAAAAGGAACCGAAATTGTGTTGTAGATACTGTCTTATAKTAGGWATAATAAGTTTTTGCATTTATATCTTCTGCTGGTATAGAAGAAGAAATGTTCAAAGGACACATGAAAGGAGCACAAGTAAAATATTCTACACTAAGCGTAATTAAATAAAGTGCCAACGTATTATAGTACAAGTAATATATGACCATAAGGACTATAATATCAGTATAACACACATTATTTTCTTTATGTTTATTTAGCCCATCACATTCTTACATACTTACACTGTGTCGTATCATATGACGTGATAGACAATTTTTTTCTATATATAAACAGGCGGAAGATAATAACAGCTATATGCAATGTAATTTGTGTATAATATGAGTTGACATTAAAAACTGCTTACGTTATCGTTATCGTATATAATTGCTTTAGGAAGGCAAAATCATAATAAAAAAAAACTGATGTATTTCTAAGTATTTATTAAATATTCGGCAATAAATTATACCGAACTCGGTGAATTGCGAAAAAATTTATTTAAAATAACCCATCAGACAATTAGTTTTCAATATATATATTTCAGAAAAATGCAACAGTACAATCTTCATAGATATAAAACATAGACTAAACCAAGCATAACAATTAACTTCTGGTACTAGATAAAGAAAAGGAAAAATCTTAGATGGCCAAAACAAGTCCAAACAAAAACGCCATTTTATTGCATTTACTTGCATACACATTTTGCTAACATTTTTGTCTAGTCATGTTGGTCTGTTTGTTGTATTTTAATCCGTCTGGTGGCTTTATACAATTTGATACCCGCCATACACGTGTTGTTTTACTACTGTGACTTTAATTGCTAGAGGATGGAACATTCCTTAAATAAGTTTTTGGGTTTGGCCATCTAAGATTTCTCTTTATTACTGTACCCAAAATATGAAAAATAATAACAATAATATCTATCTAGTTGTATTCAAAAAAATCCTGTGTTTCCGTTTTATATGTGATTGTAGGTCATCTCTCCTTTTAGCACTGTACGTACACGGCCTGTAGTGGCAAAAGAAGGATTTTTCTTTTCCACATTCGTACTTAATGTGACGGGTTAGTGAGTTACTCCATTTGTAAACCTTGCCGCAACTCTCACATTTGTGTTCTTGCTGACCTACAATTAAAATAGTAGCGGTGAATTGTCAAAAAGAAATTTTTCATAATTTTACGGGAAGTAGAGCAAATCTACTGTATCTTAAGTTATGAACGCGAGCGTAATGTCAGTAAAAAACCATTACGTAGTTACTAAATAGATTAACTATTGAATCCATTCATCCAATTCCTTAACTTTTTTATTATTGTAGGTACATCGCAAAACAGTGCAAAGGGCACATAATTATTAATTTAATTAAACTAAAAGTATATTTGCAATTGTATAACATTTAATTATACAATAATGCTGATTTAAAAACACGATGTATCCGCTCAAGGTATACTGTATACCTTCATATCATACCAAGAGACCACTGGAACCTGAAGGAGTACCCCAGAGATTAATTAAAACTACTTAACAATTCCTTGTAGACTGATAAAATTGTCTGGAACGCCCTACATTTTTTAATGCGCATTCCGGACAGCTACCGCAGCGAATTACGCTCTGAAGCTAAAAAATACAGAACGCTGAACGATTCAGCTGCAAATGCGCCGGATAGCGTTGTTCAAAAGGTCCCGAGTTCAAATCTCGGTCAAGGCTGGCAATCTTATGCCTGCAAACCCAATAAAATATCACGTATGCTCATTGGTATACATTTACTTTGTTAGTAAATTAAGGAAACGATTAACACAAAATGGTATACTAACGAACTCAAACAAATTACAGAAACGCTTAACATTTATTAGTTGAAAATAATTTACAAATACAGAGAACAAGAGATTAAAAATCAGCAACAGGAAACTAAAAAAAATACGGAAAGCAAGTGTGCCAGTAAGTAATCTGGATACCATGAAAGTTGTTTTTTATCTAAATGGTTCTCAAAGCAGTATACTCATTTCGCCAATCGACACTGATGAGATTAATGCTACAATAACTAAATGTCTAACAGCACATTGCGAAAGATATTGCCGGAATTAACAATTAATATACTAAAGGAGTAAGAAATGAGGAGAGTGAAACAATGCCATCTGCCGTCCCGTTTTCTGTGTGTGCCATGTTGTCTGCTTTGGCATTATAACCGTGCTGATGAGGTTTAATAAGTTCAAACATCTGATCAGGGTTGTTCTGATGCAGACAGCACGGCCTAAGCATATTTGAAAAACATACTAGAAAAGCATATGGGTAATATAAGAGAAGCTAAATAAATCATAGTCAATAAATGTATTTTTCTAAATAATCTGAAGTTTACACGTGTTGTTTCCATCCATAAAAAGAGAGGCAGGGGCAATACTGTCAGCCTTAGGCTAATCTTAATATACACCAGCTTTTGCAAAGCCAAATGGAAGTGTGTTGTTGTCCAAACTAATAATATATTTTACCAAAACGAATCTCCTGGCTTCTCAACAAATTAGGTTTTCGCAGAAGCATGGGGATAATCGATGCTTTAATGAAATGGTAAACTATAGTACTAGAGGGAACTGCGTTTATATTTCGCAATGTCTTTTATATATGCACGCACATATTAATAATTATCCCTCTTACATGTATAACACATGTGTAACACCAGAAATCGCTCCCTACTAAAATCAGGACTAGAACCAGCACCAGTTATCACTGTTTCAAGTTTTATAACTCACTACGCGATTATTTTAAATCACTTAGCTTTAGTTCCTACAAACGATGTACAAAGAAGCTTCTGTTAGACCATGTCTTCTATTCAATAGATGAATTTTACGAACTGCCTTATAGCTACACAGATCAACTCACCTGAGTTTAAATCGGAATAATATGATAACAAGTCATGGTCTTTTGGATTAAGCAACTGATCGATGAAAACCTTTTATACCGAATACGAGTGTGAATGCTTTCAGCGGCCATAAATTAAGATAATATTTTGTCGGATAGATCGCTGTCTTTTATACCGAAGATTGTGGACTCTTCTCAACCACTCGAGCACTTTGGAATATAATTAAACTGTTGTTGTTGAGTATCGTATCTTTACATAAGAATCGCAAACTTGTCTTTGTATTGTCGTCATCCATCACAAACATATTTTATAATTATTGCTGTCCTCAAACTTTTTATGAATTGGCTTCAAGCTTAGTATTTATTATAAAACGGCATAGAACCCCCATGACAAAATGATCTAAATCAAACGTTGCAGCAGTCTTCCTCTCTTCCAATCTAGCGTTGAAAAGGTTTCTTGCTCTCCATCTTCAATTGCTATCATTGCTTCAGCAATATTTTATATAGTTCGGAAACTAACACCTGAAGCAAGTACCTAACCTTTCTTGGACCTTTTTAAGCACCCTAGTTTCTCTAGCTTTTGGAGCATAAGTTGGATCAAATTTACGACCACCTATAGTTCTTGTCTACTTAACTTCTTAAGCCTTAAAGAAAATTTCACACATGCCACAAACAATACAATACCCGTCTAAAACCGACAAAATTCATTTACACAGATCGACTCTGTTCATTTACCATTTCACTAGTTCAAACGAAAAAGAGCCAACAAACAAGGGTAGAGCTCCCTCAAATTCCAATGCGCATACTTCGAACCAAACTTTTACTTGCCGGTCCTTAAGAATGGAATGCGCAAGAACATACTTTGTACCATAGCCAACATGTTTAACATAACCGCGTATACAGCGACGTCATACGAAAGTAGTTTGTTGCATTAAGGTTTTTTAAGTTCAACATGTTAAAGCGAATGATTAAATTCCAAAAGCTAAACTGGTGAGCATAACTATAGCCCCACCCAAATTTTGGCTGTATCTACCATAAACTTTACGTGAATTAATTATGCGTTTGGGAACTCAGAATACAAGGTAATAGAACGCTAAAAAATAAATTTTACACCAATTGCAAACAATTTATATTATTTATTCAACAATATTGCATAAATCATGGGTGCATAACTATAGCCCCTACTGTCTTTCCGTTATTTTCCGCAAAAATAATATTTGGGTGGCTTTGATTTTTGTTGTCAACATAAACAAATGCCACTATTTGACAGTATTAAAGTCACAAATTGTATCAATTAGTGCAAAATGCCCCGCGGATCCTACTTATCGGAGATTGAGAAGGGTAAAATTTTGGCTTTCCAAGACGAAGGTCTAAGTCGACGAGAAATTTCCAGAAGAATTAATCGCTCGCGTAAAGTTGTTACAAATTATCTAAGAAACCCTGGAGAGTATGGGACACATAAAACAGGAGGTCCAAAAAAGAAAGTTTCACCTAGGACGGCAAGAAGAATTGTCTCTACTGCAAGTAACAGCTTAAAAAGCTGTAAACGAATCGGTGAAGAATGTGGAGCAAATGTTTCACGATGGACTGTAGGCAGAATCATACGTGGAAGTGAGCATATTGTGCGACAGAAGTTGAAAAAAGCACCAAGGCTTCTCCCGCGCCACATAATTCAAAGAGTAGAATTTGCTCGGCGGAATATGGACCGAATCTGGGACCATGTAATTTTAATTTAATTTGTATTTCTTTCCGAATTTTTCCTAGACTCCAAACATCTTTCAGGTAATTTTTTCCGACGAAAAAAAGTTCCGTCTAGATGGTCCAGATGGTTTTAATTCTTACTGGAGAGATCTGCGTAAAGAGCCTAAATTTCTTAGTAAACGAAATTTTGGTGGAGGCACTCTCATGGTGTGGGGAGCTTTTACCAAAGGAGGAACTTTGAATTTGGCTTCTCCGACAACACGGATGAATACAAGAGAGTACCTTGATGTCCTGGAAAGCCGCTTATTGCCATTTTTAAACGAGAACAACCAAAATCGATTCATATTCCAGCAAGATAATGCGCGAATACACGTGAGCAGAGAGGCGATGGCATTTTTTAGGGATGAAAATATCGATTTGTTGGAATGGCCTGCATGCTCCCCGGATATGAATCCCATCGAAAACCTTTGGGGAGTCGTAGTTCGGCGGCTATACCAAGACAACAAGCAATATGCTACCGTTAACGAATTGAAACATTCTTTAGAGGAAGTTTGGAGAAATTTGGAGCCTGAAATACTCGTAAACTTCGTTAACAGTATGCGTTCTAGAGTTTTCGAGTTAATTAGAAAAAATGGTAAAGAAACCCATTATTAAATTATCGATAAGTAAATATCATTAAAGTTATGTATTATAGGGGCTATAGTTATGCACCCATGATTTATGGAATATTTTTGAATAAATAAAAAAAATTGTATGCAATTGGTGTAAAAATTATTTTTTAGCGTTCTTTTATCTTGTATTCTGAGTTCCCAAACGCATAATTAATTTACGTAAAGTTTATGGTAGATACACCCAAAATTTTGGGTGGGGCTATAGTTATGCTCACCAGTTTATTATAATGTAAAATAATAATATAAAGCGTAAACACTAGAACGCAAGTCATCGAGACATATCAAAAAGTCTAAACGTTTAAACAATTTATTATAAAACACAGTAAATATTGAAGGATTATACAGCTGAGGATCCTCAAGCATGTTTCTTATTGTGTTTAATATGATAATGTACTTTCAGTTCAAACATGTAATGGAACTTGTGCGGACATAAGTCGCAATGCCAATTCTTTTCCTTTCCACACTCATAATTAATATGCCTTTTGAGGCTAGACTTCGATTTGTAGGTCCTTCCACAGGTTGTACATTTGTGAAACGGACGTGTACCTACAAATTATTTCGTATTAATAACATATTTCGGAACACCTATTTGTATTAAGCGAGAAAAAAAGGAAAGAAACGAGTAGCTTATTTAATTTTTATTATCACAAAATATCCAGTACAAAATCAATTCACTGGAAGTTTAAATTAAAAAAACCATGCTTTCTACCAACATGACTTATCAAGTGCGTCTTCTGGAAGCCAGCGTATTCGCAGAAAGGACACTGGAAGCAACGGGTTTTGTCACATTCGTATTTTCGATGACGTGCCAAGTTATGCTGGTGACAGTACAGCTTCCCACATTTAAAGCATTTGAATCTCTTCTGATTTGAGCCACAATAAGGAACTAAAACAGATTTCAATGTTAATGTCGACCAACCACAATCTTGTTTAAACATTAAGGCTACCTAATCAATGTTATTATTAAGTGCTCATAAGAATTACTTCGTGCTTGTACAAGGGCTTAAAACTCTCTGCCTTTGCAATAGTGTTGGGCGAGATCGAGATCTCGTCAAGATCAGGGACATTCTCGTCTTGATCTCGACAGTTCTCGATAAACCTGACTCTCGTCTTGATCTCGACAACTCTCGACTAGGCACGTTCTCGTCTTGACTCGAGATTCTCGATTCTCGTGTCGAGAGTGGGTTCTCCCTCTCTCTATTTCTTTTTCTTTCTTTCGGTATCCGCTAACCGCAAAGGGATAAAAGCACGCGTGCGCTTTGCGATGTCGCTAATTTATAGATATTAGAAAAATTCCAACGTCGAGTTTTTGCAAACGTTGCGGCTGATGCCAAAGGGCGATGCCGATTGTTGTTGCAGGTGCGCCATAAACTGAGTAACATGTTTTTTTTTCCCAAAAGAGGTACGAATTATCATTATCCTCTTATTTGCAGGAAAATTGTGTTGAAATTTTGGGAACACGTTTAGATATAATTAGTCTGCGGAGCTACATTTCATTTATTGCGAAAAGTAAATATGAACAAAAATATTACATAAATCTAAATTTACTCATGCATTTGTACCTTGACTGTGGAACGCTCTTAACTGAATATCTCTGTATACATTACAGGGTGCCCCATTTTCATTGTAATTGTAGAGTATCTCGATAACTGTTAATGCTAGAGCGTTGCAGTTTCGACATTACTGTATTACTTTTTTTTGGTGTGAGTTGAGCTGTACCATCGCCATTTTTTTAGAGCTATAGCCAACTTATGAAAAATATAACATTTCTCTTGATTGGATATAGATACAAAAAAAATGTAGGGAAATTTCTTATAGATAGTTTTTTTAATCCAGTGGTGTAATCAGAATTTTTTCGGGGGTCACATTTTTGAGATATAACACGAACTGGCATTTCTTTAATGGAAACCATAGTTGGTTTTGCTATGGTTGAATGGACCTATTTTTTTCTGATTAAAAATGTATACATTGTTAGGTTTACTTTTACTGATTTTGGAATTAATCATTTTTTTTAGTAATTTGATCTGATTTTACGTTTACATCCAGGAGGCTATGGAATAAGAAAACACACAATGTCATTTATATTATTAAGTAAAAAATTTAATCCATTAAAATTAATATATGCATATTTGAATACATACATAAGACTCCTAAGTGCGATCATTCAGCTGTAGGCCACGTAACTAATGAAAATTATTGTTTATTTGGAGATAAATACATATGCGTCAGTTAGCGTCAATTATTTACATCCATTTTGACGATAAACATAAGGTCTCATAAATTTATTGCAAAAATTGGAATAATATCCAAATTAGTAGAAATAAACCTGATAGTGTACACATTTTTTAATCAGAAAAAATAGGTCTTTTCAACCGTAGCAAAGCCAAATAGGGTTTCCATTAAAAAGTGGTGTTATGTCTCAAAAATATGACGCCCTACTAAAATACACCACTGGATTCAGAATAAAAATATCTATAAAAATGTCTACAGTCTTTTTTTATCTACATAGCCAATTGATACTGAAAACAGAAGAAATGTTACATTTTTCAAAAGTTGGTTATAGCTTTAATACAAAAGACAATTAAAAAATTGCGATGGTACAGCTCAACTTATAACAGAAAAGTAATACAGTAACGTTGAAACCGCAATGCTCTAGCATTAATAGTTACTGGGATGCCCCACAATTACAAAAAACATGGGACACTCTGTACAGCTATGCCATTACCTACTATAATGATGTCGAGAGTTCTCGAGAGTCTCGACAAAACCTCGAGCAAGACTCTTGATCTCGTACTATAGAATCTCGATCTCGGCCTTGAAAATAAAGGATCATTCTCGTCTCGATCTCGCTGTCGAGATTTGAGTCCACTCTCGATCTCAGCAAGAATCGAGACGAGATTTGTACAACACTACTTTGCAAGCAAAAATAAGATGTCTCTCTAAACAGCTCTTATACTCCGCCTTACTTCTGTGGAGATATTTCATCTTCAAAACGACCCGGAAGTTAGCGATCGACGACAGTTGCAGGATATCGGAGTGGCAAAAACAAAGCGTAACACACGACCAAATCATACAAATTTATTTTTTAATACTTTATTAATATGTGTACATTTTTGTGTCAGTGTAAATATTATATCAAAACCGAAATAAAATAAGTATGATGATATACTTGAGGATAAGCAATGTATATAAACACAAACTGTTCATACAAAACAGAAGGCTGATGCGAGATCATAATGGCACGTAAGTACAACTCTAAGTCTATTAAAATCCACTTTTATCGCTGCGTATGTTGTGTACTGTATAAAGATGGTACTTTAAGTTTTGCTTTTGCTTAAATCTCCTCTGGCATATTAAACATTCGAACTGTGGCTCTGTATCACACTCGTACTTTATGTGACGTGAGAGTGTCCCTTTATTTTTGTACGACTTGTTGCATTTCCCACAATACCAGGGCTTCCATCCGTCAGATTGCCCTGAAATCGCAAAGGTCATTAGATGGTATTCATTTATGTTGAAGTGAAATATCTAACCTGGCTATATAAAATAAATGTACCTGCGCTTTCTTATTAAATACTACATTAGAAAAACTTTGAATGGGATATAAAAATAAGATTCCTTTACACACAAAAATATTTTATTATTAAAAGTTAAGTAAAGTCTCGCTCATTTTACTACAATATTATCAAAAGCATTTGTCACAGGCTTTTAGATGCCCGCCCAAAGATGCCCTTAGTTCTCGAAAGATATAAAAAAACCCGCTGCAAATTGAATCAATACTTCCACATTCAATTGTCAAAATGACATTTACGTTGTTTTCTTATACTATACGATTAGTTTTAGGTTTTGAGCATTTTTCCTCACTACACATTTTTTCTAAGACAAACAGTCCTCGTGATATTAGCAAAAATATATAAATTTTAAAATCGTTTTTTTCCAAATAACTCGATAATTATTAACTTAACAAAAAATTACAAGAGCGCTTTCTGATAAGAAATGTGATTTTCTATATAATACCAAAATGTAAAAAAAATCGTACGAGCAGGGTCCAAAGTAGGTTTTTTGGAAATATTTCGAAAATGTCAAAATTTTGGATAAATTTTCTTTTTTTATATAAAAAAATTATTTCCTATCTGATTGCATTTTCATTTTTTGAATATATTAAATATATTTGGAGATATTTATGAAAAACCGTTTTCTTTAAGTGACGCTTTTTTTGCTAATATCTTCTAAACAGTCTGCTGCACCGAAAATTTATAAGAACTAATAATACTCGCAGTTATACTACTAATCACATACTAAAACGAAAAAATATAAAACAATAAAAATTTGCAAAAAGGGTAGTTACCCCCAATTTCGCCCCCTTCCCGATACCCTACTTACCCCACAAACAATAGGTCGCTTTAAGTAGTTGAGATTTATACATTTGCCAAATTTCAAGTTCATATATTAAGTCTTTCGAAAGTTATCGTGTCCACAAACAATACCACAGACACACAGACTTACAGACATACAGACAAGAATTTTTTTTTGCTCAAATTTGGTTTATTTTGCGTTTTCGACCATTTTAAAGCGAATGAGCAAATAAAAATTTTTGAAAATTTTTCGCCATACAATACTTCCCATCCGTTGGATGTGGAAGTAATTACTGGTGCCAAATCCGGACTATACGATAAATGGTCGATAACTTCACACTCGGATTGTTTGAAAAGATCATCACGTGGGCACAGTGCGGCCGTATATTGTCTGTACTGAGTGTTGCCGATACCCATTTGTTTATATTTAAGAGCAGGAACCATTAATTTGGCACATATTCGGAGATTCTTACAAGATCGTCATGTAGGGGCGTTCCAGGCTATATTGAATTTTGGGGTCATCTGCAGGTTACATTTGTAATTCAGAGCGAGGGGTAAGTCAAACGTGTATGCAAAGAACAATAAGGGACTCAACACCACTCAATACATTCCTTGGGTTAGAAAGATCACTGCCAATACGGACTCTAAATGACCTGTCTCGCAGAAATGACGATATCAATGCCAATAGATTGGCGCGGACGCCGATGTGTTCAAGCTTAAGGATTCGTCTGATGTGTGGCACCTTGTCAAAAACTCGTAAAAGGTCCAAGTAAATGATGTCGGTTAGTTGATTTTTGTCTTCGTTAGAGGACCTGTCGTTCAGGCAAGACAGCATATTCTTTATGACTGAGCGTCCTGTAATAAATCCATGCTGAGAATGAGGTATAATGTAACCCGACAAAGAAAAACAGTATACTCACAATTGCTGTATTAATTATTTGCTTCACAAAGTAAAATTTTGTTAAATTTACAAAACGTTTTAATTTATTATGTATGTTACTACCTGTATTATTTAAGTTTTCGCCGATAGTCAAGCCAGTTGCTCGCTGGACAAAAAGACAGAATGCCGGTCCTTAATATACAGCATATTCAACACGTGCATAAATATGAAGTTCACAAATAAAACAAAGTACGTCAAAAAAGAGTGACTTGGGTCTCCACATTTAATGAATTGACAATGTTTAGAATTAGCAAAAAACTTTTTATACACCAAATGTCCAAATTGCAGTCTATATATAACCTGGTATCAAATCGTACATGAAACAGCGGCAGCTCTTCTTGTGGAGTTATTGCACCACCGGTGAAAACGACATCAAGCTTCCTTTTATTTTTGAAATAGAAAGTAAATTGCAGAAGCGTACTTATCGTTATATATCCGTATGAAAAGTGCAGTTGTTTATTAATAGTTTATAAAGTTCTTATGTTTAGAAGCCATTTAATAGCTGGTGCACTGAATATGTGTATTTCTTAAAAACTACCTTCAAATTTTGTTAAAGCATGTTCTTCGACCAATTACCTTTAACTACTTTTAAATAAAACATCATTACATCTACCACAGCCAGTTCTAACGCGATTTAATTGACACTAAAGTTTTCGTTTAGATTCAAAACCAGGAACAATTACAGTAGGGTCTTAAAACATTTCTTTATTAAACACACTGCCAGTGTGTTTGCCATAATTCTAAAGATAAAGAAAGCTGAAACAAAAAATTGTTCTGCCAAATAGGCATTCGTGATTTCTTGATGTKGGTGTTATTCAAAACTTCAGATATTGGGAAATTTCCTATATCTGCTTGATATTTTTCCCATATTTTTTTCAAGGCTGCTTTTCTTCTGATTGTTGGTGAAACAATATTTGTTAAAACACTAAGCCACTGAATTGGGGTAGATTTAACGGTTCTTGGTATAATTCTCGTTGTATTATAGAGATATACATCAACTTTATTGAATATAGTGCAATATTTAGCCAAACCGGATAACAATATTCAGCTGCTGAAAAAAGTACTAAACTTGCAGTAACCTCCCAATGGTGCACCCTGGGCAATGTGGTATCACGCCTAAAGGGTCCGCTGGACCTCTTTGAGGACATCCCAGCACACAAGGTCGATAGAATTGGAAACGAAGACCATTTTGTGTACTTATTTAGTTGTATAATCATCTGATGAGCCATACGATAAATAAATAAATACAGGCAGTAAGAGCCAATACTTGATCGCAACAGTTCCTATTTTGTATAAAACCCGCTTGCTCCGTCGGATGTACCTCTTCTATTATCGGACAAACCCTAGCGTAGATCAATCGCTGCAAGATTTTGTAACAAATACTCAGAAGACTAATATGACGATAGGAGGCAGGATCGTTCTCAGTTTTTCACGTTTTAATATTGTTACTATCTTTGCTTTTCGAAAATTTATAGGCAACTTATTTGTAATTAAAATGTTATTAAAGAAACAAAGGAACCAGTACAAAGCTAAACTCCCCAAGTTATTTATGAACTCTGGATAAAGGCCGTCGGAACCAGCTGCTTTTCTGCATCTCATTTTATTAATGACAAGTTTTAGTTCTTCTAATGTGAAGGATATCAGATATCGGAGTTGACATTCTTTTCTTTTTTCTTGGCGAAGTATTTTTTTTCAATTTCCTTTCATCATCCTTTTCCAGTTTTACAGAATTGGACACTTCAACCATAAAATCTGGCACGGTTAGGAAACCTTGGAGCAATATATCTGCGCCCGCTTCACCCTTATTTTACCTACTTTAGCTATACGAACATTAATTTAAGCAAAGCTCAGTGCGTGACTCTTATCAGTGATGATAATGCGCTGAAAATTTTTCTAAATGTAGGTAAATACAAACACAAACTGTTCATGCAAAACAGAAGGCTAGTGCGAGGGATCATAATGGMACATGAGTACAACTCAAAAATGATGCAGTCTATTATAATCCGCTCTTTTTGCTGGAAATGTTGTGTACTGTATACAGATGGTACTTTAAGGTTTGCTTTTGCTTAAATCTCCTCTGGCACGTTGAACATTCGAACTGCGGTTCTGTATCACACTCGTACTTTATGTGACGTGAGAGTGTCCCTTTACTTTTGTACGACTTGTTGCATTTCCCACAATACCAGAGTTTGCATCCGTCAGATTGTCCTAAAAACGCAATAGTCATTAGATGACCTTCATTTATGTTGAAGTGAAATATCTATCCTGGCTACACAAAATAAATGTACACTACACTAGAAAAACTTCGACTGTAATATAAAAATAAGATCCCTTTATATGAAAGAAATTATGTTATTATTAAAAATTGAGTAGTCTAGWTCACTTGTCTACAAAATTGTCAAAAGCATTCCTCATAGGCTTTTAGATGTCCACCCAAAAATGCCCCTAATTCTCGGAAGATATAAAAATTATTGGTGGTAGTCCGGACTATACGATGGATTGGCGAGTGCATCATGGTTAAACAGATAACGCTTTGTCACCAACAAACAGCTCCAGAAAACGAATCTTGACCGATTTGCCTACACAATACCTACTTAGAGGATGGCATCTAAAAGCCATGTCGTGTCATGACAAACGCTTCGATCATTTTTGGCGATTTTGTAGAAAAATCATTAAGACKTTGCTCAACTTTTAATAATAATATATTTTTTTAATTGGTTTTATTTATGTAACCCATCGGAGACTGAAAAAACCAACACTCGTATAAATGCATTTTAATTAGATAAGGTTCAAGAAGTAAATAAAACAATATAATATTTCAACTTTATTCGACTTGTGGCATTAAGCTATGTTTCATTTGAATGTGTTGGACTAATTGATAGTTTCGCCTGTATTTCTTGTTGCAGTATTTACAGCTGAACTTAGGGTCCGACCCACATTCTAGTCGGAAATGTCGGCTCATATTGAAGAAGGTGCTATACGTCCTGTGGCACCTCGGACAAACGGTCGTTTCCCTGTCCAAACCTAAAACGTTCAAAATGTGATTGTTATCTTTCAAGAAATAAAGTGAAATAAGCTGTTCTGCATTATCATAAAGTAAATTAATATTGTACAACAAATCCAACAATGTTGCAAATGCGACGCAATATTACAATTATTTTGTATACCATTAAACTCTGTCATGTATAGGTACTACTCATTATGTTGAAAATTTGTTGATAAACAATGTAATTTACTTTTAAATATAGCAAACAGTATATGCACAGTTGCTGTATTAATTATTTGCTTCATAGAGTAAAATTTTGTTACTTTTACAAAACGTTTTAATTTAAAATGTACGTTGCTACGTGCAATACTTAAATTTTTGCCGATACTCAGTATATAGAATATTGAACACGTGCATGAATATGAAGTTCACCAATAAGACAAAATACTTAAAAAAAGAGTGACTTTGGTCTTCCGATTTAATTAATTAACAGAAAAACATTTTCACTTTTATAACTTGACATCAAGTCGCAAATAAATCAGTCACGATTCCTCTTGTGGAGCAATGGAGCAATTGCACCACCAGTGAAAACGACATAAAGCTTCTTTTAGTTTTTGAAATAGGAAGTACCTAATAATTTAATGCACTTTTTAATGTCTTCATTGGACATTGGTGCTCTGTACCTTTACGCTAATGGCCCGGTCGCGAGCTGGAGATTACACAGCCACCTATAATGTAACACTGGCTGAATTTGAAACTACGTACCAAAGCAGTGCGCGTAGCTCGGAACAAGCTAATGCTCCCCAGTTTCGTACGCAAAATCAAGTAAATCCTCTCAGCTCGCAGAAACGTACTTATCCTTAAAATGCTGGCGCTGTTAAAAACCTTGGAGCAATATACAGGGTCGCTACAAAGTTTGGAACTAGCAGAATATTTCAGGTTCTGTTCGACCGATTTTTCTGAAATCGCGCATGGGCCTATGGGTCATTAAAAGCATTTTCTGGATTTTTTCAACTCCGTGTCGCTCTCGTTTCCGAGATATCGACGCAAGTTGCATTTTTTTATGGAAAGGGAGGTCGAAAGACAAGGATACTTTTTCCTGATTTCAAAAATGTATCACACTTGTACAATTTATTGCTTCTGAGTTGAGAAAAGTATAAATATAATAATTGACTTTGACAAATAACGAAATGAATGAAAACAATTTTCGTTATCGCTAAAATGGACCTAAAAGCCAGGTATTACTATTTTCCATTTACTGGTGATCAATTTATTGCGAATCGGGTACCCAAAGAATAAAAAGAAACATGATTCTGTGAAAAATGCTGTGATTTTTCAGATTTACATTATAGGTTAAATGTTCCCCATTTACTTCCTGGCAGTAATGCAGCCTTGTGTAAAAGTGCTGAATTTTTGCCCTGATTAATCCTTTTAAATCTTCTGCATTATGTGGCCGATCAGCATAAATACGATTTTTCAGATACCCCCACAGGAAAAATTCAAGCGGCGTCAGATCAGGGGAACGTGCTGGGCATTCTATCGCTCCGCACCTACCAATCCATCTGTCTGGAAATATCGCATTCAAATATCCGCGAAGGTTGACTGTAAAATGGAGCGGTGCACCATCTTGCTGAAACCATATCTGTGCAGAAGGACGCGCAGCATTTTCACGACTAGGGAACAGGCGAATAAGTTCTGGTATAATATGTTCACGCTAGAGCTGTAAATACTTGACGGCATTCAAATTTGCATCGATGAAAAAAAGGCCCAATAATGTGCTCACCGATAACACCACACCAGACATTAACTTTCCGAGGGTGTTTTTGTGCGACCAATATCTGCAATTATGTCTGTTCACATTACCACTGAAGCAAACAGTCGCCCCATCAGAAAACATAATTCAATTTAAAATGTTTCTATCATCATTTATCATGTCCATATCAGTTTCGCAAAATTCTATCCGACGATCGAAATCATCTTCGCTCAATTCCTGTAAATAAGTGAATTTTGCATGGATGAAACTTCTCTTTTTTCAAAATGTTCTGAACAGATCTTCAGCTAATATGGTGAGTGAGAGCACGCTGTTGTACGGAACACTTAGGATTCTCTTGCACATCCAAAAGGGCATTCAAGCTACTTTCCTCACTCGTAGAAACCTTTGGCGTCTTGGTTTTTGACGATTTTTAACATCGCCGGGTTTCGTCAAAACTTTGCAATGTTTTAATAACTGTTGATCTGGCAATTGGTTCACGATCTTCATGAATTGCATTGTAGAGTGCAACTACTTCCGAATAACTTCGCCTTCTATCTCCATAACCAATCGTCATCAAAATTTCTATGCGATCATTTTGAGTTAACTGAAGCATTGCGATTACAAATAACAAAGTGGATGAAAATTATCACCAATCATGAGGAAAATGGAGACACCTCGAGTTTATGTTCTTACTTAGCAATAACGAATGCGGTTTTCATCTTGAAGTCTTTTGCAAAACTCAAGTTTGTTATCACACTTTTCTCCAGTCAGAAGCAATAAATTGTACAAGTGTGATACATTTTTGAAATCAATCAAAATATCATTTTCAGTGATATGTCATTTAAAAAAAATGAAACTTGCTGCCATATCTCGGAAACGAGAACTGACACGGAGTTAAAAAAAATTCCAGAAAATACATTTTAATTACCCATAGGCCCATGCACAATTTCAGAGAAATCGATCGAAGAAAACTTGAAATATCCTGCTGCTTCCATACTTTGTAGTGACCCCGTACATTTGCGTCCGCTCCATCTTCACTGTTTTACCCACTATAGCTATACGAACATGAATTTAAACAAAGTTCAATTCGTGACTCTTATCGTTTAACAACGGGTGATACTTAAGATAGCTTTCTTTTCTAATTGTTTAGTGCAAATCGAAATTTTTGCCAGCGCAACGAACGTCTCTGGACAATAGAAGGTTATGCTATGTACAAATGGATGACATGTTATGTTGTGTACGAAATCTTTTATTGTCAATATGCACACGTTTGACATTATATTGTATACCGCATGAGTACAACTGGATGTCCATTTTCAATCATTGTACGTATCCGGTCCCTTGATGTGGAGTGATTCTTCACTGCGTATGTCGTGCATTGTAAGAAGATGGACCTTTAAGTTTTGTTTGTGTTTAAATTTTTTCTCGCACATCGCACATTCGAACTTAGGTTCTTTACCGCACTCGTACCTAAGGTGACGTGAAAGTGTTCCTTTGTTTTTATATGACTTGTTGCAGTTCCAACAAGACCATGGTTTCCATCTACCAGGTTGTCCTGAAACCACGAAAATTATTAGGCAAATTTTAGTTATGTGGAACTAAATAACCAAGTTACATCGCATGCTATTATGTTAAAAACAAAAGTAGTTTAATAATACCCTATCTGTTTTTGATTCACTACAATGCTTTTACTTCTTTCTAACTTTTTTTCTTAAATCAGTACTCTTTCAAGATTTGAGCATAGCAGTCGTAATACAAAATTCTTGAGATCAAATAATATGAAATACCAAATCATTAATACCATTCCTTATGGAACTCGGGAAATATGTTAGTGTTCAGAGCAGAACAACCACGATTACTGTAGATGACTAATACTTTTACCTAATTCGTTTACTTACATATATTTTTCGGAATAAACAGGTAGCTATTTTGCTCCAGGCATATTGAGCATTCTACTAGTGCTGGCCGAAATCACTAAGGAAAGAAGTACATAAAATTGGTTTTCAATGGGATAAGTCTAAAATTAACTGCAAAGTACTTATGAAAAAGCAAGGCATTCGCTAGATACGGTTTCAATTCTTGAGAAGAATAAAACGATTGTTTATATGAACGTCGTCACTTATAATAACAGGACATAAAAAATACAATTCGGGCTTGATGCGTCTGATGCCGTACAACCCCAATCTAAACCCCACAGAAATGGTACGGAATGCACAAAAGTTGCACCACCCAATCTTTAGAAGTTATAGAAGATTTACATTACCGTAATGAAATTTTTATCACTGGTTTACTTTAGATGGTGTTTACTAAGTTCTATTGTTTCTTTTTAATTGAAGAAAACCAACAGGCTTAATTATTTAGATTTTAATTGAGTCAATAAATTCAAAAATCTATACAAACAAATCACGTAATACGTTGTAAAGGTATATGAAAATAATCCTACTTCTTCGTGTAATTTTATATCCTACAACGCAAACTGACACTATTAATCACAGTTTGGTTTGGTTTTGCTTAACCGTTGGATAGGAAGAGGTTCAATTAATTCTTGGCCACCGAGAAGCCAGGACCTTACTCCTTTTGATTTTTTTCTGTGGGGAATGGTAAAAGAGCAAGTATACCAAACACCATTTGAAAGTGTAGAACATTTAGAAAATAAAAAACGTGATGCATGTAGATCCATCGCTCCAGAAATGTTAATGTACGTTAAAAGATCGTATTGGTCACGAATTCAAGCTTGTGAAAACAGCGGATGGCKACATTTTAGGCATTTATTACATTAATGTTATTGAATAAACATTTTTCAAAAATAAAATTTGTTTTACAATACCAAATTTACTTAGTGCAAATGATTGAAGTTTATGTCAAAATTTACGAATTTATACAGCTCTCTACGTTATATATTTTTTAAGACGATGAACAATTATCAATGTTAATTTTGCAAATGTATTTTGAATTGCATTTTTAATTTCGTCAGGGACATTATCATTCGTGAAACATCCTGTATAAACAAAAACTGAAAACTGAGGCCTTACGTTGTATCCTACAGAATTTATTTTCAGAATCCAGAGGAACATCGTGCGTGTAATTAATTGATTTGGAAAATTCTATTCTATTAATATGGGGTAATTAAGACTAACACTTCAAATTCTTGCTACGTAATGCCGTATTTTCTACCAAGTAAAAACGAATGCTACTTAAGGATAAAAACAGAATTATTGTATTTTTTTTTATTTATGTACGATCTCTCAAAATTAATCATAATTCTTCGACTAAGCTTATATACTCTGCTGTGAAGCGTTGTAGAAAATAAAAGACTTACGAAGAAGTACTTATTTTCGAATATACTGCATACATACTATATAATAGCCATATTCAATCTGCGGTCTGTAGGCATGTAGTGATCCTTCATTGCGTTAAGACATGTATCGTATGAACATGAACCTTTAAATTTTGTTTGCGCTTAAATTTTTTCTTGCATATTTCACATTGGAACTCAGGTTCTTTACCGCACTCGTATCTGACATGCCGCGCAAGCGTTCCTTTGTTTTTATATGACTTGTTGCAATTCCAGCAAACCCAGGGTTTCCAGTTCTCGTAGTTTTCTGAAATTGCAAAAGTTATTAGACCAAAACAAAACCTGAAATGCAGTTCAATAATGCTTCAGTGTTAATTTTTAGCTTCTACAACTATTTCAAGACATTTTGGAGCATTGAACACTGAAATAAGTAAAACAAACCTTGTGTTTGCAGCTGATGGATTTCCCCCTAGAACAGTAAGATACTATATTCACTATTTTCGGAAAACAATAACGGGAAACGAAATAGCTGCAAAAATTATTTCAGATGCAGTATGTTTCAATATAAACGTGCCACCCTTAGTAATTCCCATGGGAAGCAAGATTGAGTAAAATACACGCTCATTTCATTTCGGAAGGGGCCCTGGCAACTCTCACCATTTTAAAAAATGCGTAAGAAAAAGCGATCGAAAACTTTCTTCTTCGGGAAATTTAATTTWTATTGAAAGTTGTTTGTGGAATAACATCAAGTTTTAGTTGATAAAATTGTCCAAACGGTACTCATCAACCCGCATAGTCACACGACTCAAATTCTTGCCTAGATGT
The DNA here is from genome assembly GCA_025024175.1 of Rhyzopertha dominica. Classification (NCBI taxonomy): domain Eukaryota; kingdom Metazoa; phylum Arthropoda; class Insecta; order Coleoptera; family Bostrichidae; genus Rhyzopertha; species Rhyzopertha dominica. The sequence goes on from QCXZ01000003.1 coordinate 60,846,095, forward strand.
TCTAAAGATTTCTAGGGTCAACTGCTGGCGCTCAAATACAATTGGGTATTATAACTTTTTTGAAAATTACGTAAAATGAATTTTGAAGCGCATATATATCGTACGCCACGTTAGAAAAAAACAAAAAAATATTTGTAGGTAGAGAACTTCAGGTCTGAAATTCGAATCTTAGGAGTCACCGCCAAAACGCTTCTATCCAAGGTTATTCAAGTCGTGACGTCAAGTATCATGTAAACATTACCGAGGAACGTGCTGTTTAATGGTGTAGTATCATTCTTGTATTGGAAAAGCTTTTGTTTGGTGTTCATTGAAAGGACGGTGTAAGAGGTCGCACCAAAAAGTGGTTTGTGTAGTTTTACAAGCATCTATTATGTATGGACAACAAAACAAGTGTTGTTTTGTACATGGTTATAAAAGTACTTCATCAGTACAGCTAACAAAATATTTTTATAACCGTTCCTCGAGATTATCAACCCATGAAAAAGTTGTGTAAGGCCCCTAGACGTGATATGCCGAAATCGCAAAGCTTGTTTTTCTGTTGTGAAGATCATCTTAATTCTTAATGTAAGTTTTATTATTCTTTTTGGGGTTATAGGTGTTTACCATTCAGTTTCCATTTTGTTATAGCTTAAAGATGATATGGAAAATTATATGCGTTTTAAGTTAATAGAGGGAAATGTTATAATAAAGAAAGACGTTTGTTTCCCATATATTCGACTGTTAGCCAGACCAAAAACGAGCCGCACCAACCCCGAAAATAAATTGCAATTTCTATTTATTCTGACCTCTAAAATAAATGTCAAGTTTAGGGTACATTTTTGATTCTTACATTTCTATGTTTACAAATAGTATCTGTCCAACAACCCACTGTAATCAAATTATCAATGTTACGTTAATTTGATAAATAGTTCACTTATGCTGTTGCTTTTACATTCCTCATCTCCACCGCGTTGATCCGCTCGTCGCTGTGCACAAATTCCATAATAATGAACATGCCTTCAGAAGTCATAACTCATAAGTATTTCATTTTTTTCTTGGCGTATTTTAATTCGCTTATCACAAAATGAACGGAAACAACAAACTGATAAATTGACGGGCTGTGGTTGACGCGTGACGCGCTGGCCCCAGATGTAAACAAGCGGCCATTTACAAGACACCTGACGTCACGCCCAATATGTTCGCGTTTTGGCGTTTCCTTTAAATATTCACATTTTGAATATTAAAAATACATCTTACAATCCATTTTTTCGAATTTATAAGCTGTCACAGCTGTTTTGTGGATTAGATGCTACCTATTAATATGCAATTTAATAAAATATAAATACATGACAAATACCTAATTATTTGATGTCATTTCCATAAAACGTTACTGGTTGCGTTTGAGAAAGCTTCGATTGCAGGGTTAGAAGATCTTGCTGGACATTCAATGAGCCCTCTGTGTCTAAATCAATGCACTAGGGAATTGTGATCAAGGAATGGCCTGAAAGGAGCGGCAAAATGAAGTGCTGCTGAAAAATTAGTTCTTTCATTTAACTCCTCATGTTTATCTTGAAGTGAGGATTAATATCGTTCCAGTATCCGCAGTTATGCCGTCTAATAAGCAATTCCAGTCGTTCATCAAAATTGTCCTAATTTTGAGGAAAATCCTGGAAAATGATGACATGCTCACTCCAGAAACTTGCGTATTTTCCATGAGACCAAAGTCATCCAAAACAACAACGGCAGTAGCTTCATCACCAACAATGCGGGCGGATTCTGGACTGATTCTAATTCTAACTGATCTACTCTTCTTAAATTTTCTCATAAATTTTCTGCTGATCATGTTCATCCGGATGAAATTCACTAAAGCTGCCAGCAGCAACTCTAGCACAGTCGTTATTGTTGTAAAATAAACTCACAATTTACCTATGCTCCTGGATTGTGTACTGGTAACTTTCAGCGTTAGGTAGTCATCAATTACAAGTTTCAAATTGGGTATACAATTTGTATGGAGCAGGATAAAATAAAAAAAAGTTGTTGCTAGAAATCCAGTGATATACTTTCGTTTTCTTAAGATAACACGGTCTATTTCCCTGCTACATTCACAAAAAAATAGATAAATCTAGTCATTTAAGAAAACGTAAATTTTCCGTTTCTAAAGTATATTACAATACATGCACATTCATCCAATCCTGCGATCCGTGAGCTGATACAGTGATTATTTGTGTATCGTATGGACATGAACTTTTAAGGTTTGTTTGCGCTTGAATTTTTTGCTGCACACTGCACATTCGAACATAGGTTTTTTACCGCACTCGTAACTCAAATGACGCGAAAGTGTGCATTTGTTTCTGTAGGACTTGTTGCAGTTCCGACAATGCCAGGCTTTCCATTCATTAAAATGTTCTGAAATCATAAAAGTTATTAGAAACACTTTATACTGAGTTGTGTGAACTAAACAAACCAGATTACATCACGGACTGTATAATAAAAACAGAAATGTAGTTTAATAATGCTTCAATGTGTTTATTTTTCATTAATACAACAATTTCACCCACTTCTACTAAGAAGTTGTGAAAGAGAAAATAAACAAGCTATACTTTTTATTTATTCGACGCTAGACGTTGTTTTGTGGTGCGTTTCCATGTGTTGGACTAATCGATAGTTGCGTTTGTATCCCTTGTTGCAATATTTACAGGTGAATTTAGGTTCCAATCCGCATTCTAGTCGGTAATGACGGCTCATATTGAAGAAAGTACTATACTCCTTGTGGCATCTCGGACAAGCGGTGCTTCCCTTGTTCAGTCCTAAAATGTAAATATAAGCTGTGATTGTCTTCTTATACATATCGAGACCAGAATGCTTATGGTTTTTCGTCGTCGATCTCACAGACATTTAAAAATCTTTACAATAGTAATAATAACTACGTCTGAAAGGTCTGAAAAATAAATTTCACCACCCAAGAAGTAACAAATTTAACGAAGACACTGTGTTAATTCACTCTTTTTAAGTAGAAGAAAGCAAAGCAGATAACTGTTTCTCTATCTATATTTTGATGTGGTCCCTCCTACTGAACTGAACAGAAAGCGAATTACAGGTTGCGGAGTGAAAAAAAAAACAAACAGGTAATTCTAACAGTATTAGGAAATAAAATCCACTGGAATAAAATACAAAAGAAGTAGACAAAATCAATACATCCAATGACGGTACATCGTCCAGAGAGCACTTTTTGAGTACTTTTTTAATCTGGTATTCAGTAAAAAAAAACTTAATATGCAAGACCGTAAAGTTATTTGTACAATAATATTAATCCATAAAGAGTCTTTTACTATATAAATGGCATTAGTTCAAAAAGAATGTGTATTAGAATTACCTTAATTGGAAAACTGGCGTTGTATTATGTTTTTGTGCAATTTCAATGCATGTATTAGAATAAACGCATTTAACTAAAACTACTTACGAGTTAATAATCATAATAAAGTTTTTACACTTAACTACAGATTGGCGTCAATTTCTATTTATAATTTGATATACATTCTAATAAAACACAACGGGTAATTAATAATATTATAAGACGAATAGCTAAAATGCTTGTTAATAAGGTAGGGTTCTATTAGTAATACTTCCTAAAATTTCTCAGTTTAGATTTTGTATCCTACTCTCCTCGTGGATTAAATATTGCTATTTTTACGCAAGACAGTCTGTTTCCTCGTTTTGTACATACTAAAGACAGCATTTCAATTTTGATTCATTCAGGCGTTTGTAGTTACCATGCAATGCTAGATGTAGACTACTTCAGTTCATGTTGGACTGAGGTCAGGAGCATTTAGAACAATTTCAAAAGTATAAAAATACATATATTGCAACAAGTTTTTCGCTAATTACTCACGAATAAACTAACATACTGCCACATTATTGCCAAATTATCAAAATTAAATTATTTGAAAATTTCTGAAACTTCTAATGTTATTAGTGGACAAAATTTTACAGTTCTACTCTACTCAATTATCTTATTGTCCAGTAGGTACCAAATTTGATATATAATAATATTACGCTCACGTTGCTGGCATGTAGGTTTCATTCAAGTTCAGTCAAGATTGCTTGTTCCTATTTTTTTAAAAAGTAAGAAAAGTTGTAAAAGTACCTTTTAAATTTTTCTTAATTTTGGTACTGACGATAGCCTTTTACTTAGCCGAAAACGCTTTACCATATTGTTAATATAATTATTTTAATCTTGAGAATAAGTTTGCTAAAAAAAGATTATTTTTCACCTTTTCCACTTTGAGTAATGGATCAGTTTTTAATTGAGGATGCCAACTTTGTGTCCATTGATGCTAGTCGACTTTGAACACCAGCGATTCCTAAAAAATAGCTAAAACGCGATTGGCATGAAAAGAAAAAAGTTGTGAACTGTAGTTTTAACCATCTGCAGATTCTGAATCATTTTACTTTCAATTGAATCTACAGATGATAACTTTCTGTCCATTGATACTAGTCTACGTTTTTGATATTTCTGGAACAGCGAGTTTAAGCCAGAGGCCATACAGCTCGATTAGGTGTGTCAAATTATAAACTGACAACATTTTTATGCCAAATAACATAACGGTTGAATTCCTTAGTTAATCAAAGCTCGAATGATACAAAAATGCATATGGTTCAATCTAAAAGAGGTAGTTGCGCACGCGGCACGCCACACGTATTATCAAGTGTCAAGATTTAAATTCAAAGCAGCGTCATAACACTATATTTATTTTATTGTTTCTCAAACTTTGCAAGTAACACTTGTAAGTATGTTGGCGGTCTCTCTCTCTCTCTCTCAGATACAAACTTAAACGAAAACAGTCGGAGCCGGACCACGGCAATAACCCAGGCGAAGGCGGGTCGGGGTCTTCATTGAAATTATAGATTTATAGAAACGAGAAGGAAAAGAAGGAAAAAAAAGAGAGCGCCACGAATTTGCTTCAGGCTCCGTACGGCACCAAATCCGAAATGCCAAGTTGAATAAAGAAAAAAACTAAGTTCAATCTGAGATACGAAACAAATTTATTCTTTCTAGTTTAGAATTAAAAAAAACCAATGGTGTTGTACAATATGCAAAAATCTCACAACAAAGTTTACGCGAACGCCAGATTCGCCAGAATTAATTGCGCAGCCAAAAAAACGTGATACTATCGAGGAAATAAAAAAAACAATACCGTCCCGACACGTCCCGTAGCGCTACGTCGTTCGGTCGAAACGTCGTGTGAAGGAAAAAAAAATGCCGCAACCTAACAACAATTTGCAATTAATCCGTAATCCTAGCGTACCCGAATAACTAGATTGATGAAACCTATTCAGTTAAATAATATACAAAAGAAAACTAAAAAGGTATACAAAAAAAATATGATTAGAATCTGTTAATCTATACCCAATGTAAATATTAAACGACAAAAAACGTAGTACTTAGTATAATAACAAACGATCGCGGAAAATGTTAATCTTTACCAAATTTCATTAACAAACTACAAAAACTACTACACTAATAAACAATAGTGGAAAGTGTTCGTCGCGTCGAACAAGGAGTATATCAAAAAGGTAAGTATCTATGCACCACAAAGGGTGTACTTATCACTAGGTAGTCTTCCAGGTACTTCAGCTAGGTCCCAAATGCCACGTCAGAGGTAGTGAATAACCAAGCGATTTTCTGGATGAAAATTGTCCACGTCGGTTGAATGACTTCAAGTACTTTTTGCAGATAACATCAGGTGATCCTGATCTCAACGTGATACACACTCCTGATGGATGTAGAACCCGYGGGTTCCAGGTGACACGAATCGAACCAATCAACGTGAATAACAAKAWTTAAAAATCCAATATGAGATTGTAATTAAAAGCCTGAAATMATACTGAAATTACAGAACGAAACGAGTAAAAAGAGAAAACGAACCTGTGATGGTGTGCGRCTTTTTCGGTTTTAGAGATTGTGCGGGATATCCGACAAATGTCGTTTTCGTTTCCCAGACAAACAAATCAAATCTGGTACACAGAATTCCCCGGCGGTTGATTATGATCCGGACAAATCGCCGATTTCGGTAAGAATCACTAACAATTGATTACCACTAAACAATCTAACCACCTCGTGTGCTAACACGGCAACAAATCGAAGAATGAATCTCTTGCTATTCCAGTATGAAGATGCAAGATGGGATCAATGCAACGTACTCGAGAGAGATGCACAATGGCAAAAGAACAAGTGATGAAGACCTTCAGCAGATTAGCGATATCTCGTTTGATGCGACCACAACGAACTTTAAAATTTACTGTAAACGACGTGCTTATGTACTAATAAAAACGGAATTTTGATATTTAAGAGGGATACGAAGTACCGAAATTTAGAGCTTTACGGGATTTACTGTACAGGGCTTAGTTTTGCACCGATTTCGACAAGCGAGGACTTAGTCGAAAGATGAAAGAACGTTCTACAGTTCGGCTTGATTACATTTCTGATAAATGCTACAGCTGATCGTTAAGAAATTATTGAAATTGGCGAATTATATCCATATTTGATAGCCACATAAATCGCTTTCAACAACAGTTAATGAAAATTTAATCAAGCCAAACTGTAGTTCGATGTTTCCATTACGTATGTTTAAAATCTGGACGGGATTGAAAAAAGAACAATTTAGTTATGTTAAACCCAGTAATGGTCTACATGCCGATATTTTTGGTGTTCAGCGGCCCATCGCTATCCCCACTATTTTCTTCTGGCAGCTGCCAGGCCGGTGTTGTCCATGAGCGACGGGAATCGGAAATGTCCGAGCGTGAACAGTCACTTCATGATTTGGTTACTTGTTTTGGCGCGATATTACAAATCTAGCCAACTGTACAGTCAATATGGGTAAAAGCGAAAACAAATGTACGGCAAGGATCACACACGAAAAAATGAAGGAAACGTCACAAACAAAAAATAGCTTACGAAGTTTGTACAAGGAATTCTATAATATATAGACGATAGCGATATAAGTATAATACAAATCCAACATATTAAATTATAATGCAAACACTCATTTATGATCATGCAACTGCCTGAAATGAATACCGGTAATATAATATTATTGAACCAATAAGTCGCTATAGCGTATTTATTCCCAAAAGCTCTAAATGTTAATTCCTAAGAATGGTTTCTTTCACATGCACCTGTATACTGTATTCAACAAAGTTCTCAAGTATTATATTTATTTAGTTAATAATCTCTACAATATGAATGTTTTACTGTTATAATGGGATCGGTTTTGAAGTCTAATGAGACCTCATCCGCAAGCCACTTGTTATAATTTAATAAAATATACCTACACATACATAATATAACCATTAATACAACTTAAAAATAATTATTCCTGTCATTAACTTTCTTTTTAGCAATATGTTGGACACGTTTCGAAAATATCATTAATTAATAACTTAGGTAAAAGATTAGTAGTGTGTGTGTTTAAAGTTGTCTTATTGAGATATTTCCAATAAGTTTAATGATTGCCTGAAGATAGAAAATTTTAACAGTAATATTAAATTAAAAATTGTGTTCTGTGTATCTAAAAGATATTTCACAGATAATGATTAATTTTGTGCCATTCGCCAAGACCTGATTTCTGTATGTTTCCAAAGTTACAGTATTTGCATCTTAATTTGAATATTCAATTTTTGTCTGGCATCTGAACTAAATTATCTTTATTAATTAAAATAATTTTGCCTAATGTTATTTATTTTTGTTACCTAGGAAATGCAAAAGAATTTTTTATTTGATTGTAAATTAATTTTTATATACATTTATTACGTAGTATTATTTAATAAATTACCAATTTATTCTATTACATGTAATAATAATTCTTGATTACATTTAGTTTTATATTAAGGTAGTTATAAGAGTTTATTTAAATTATTAGACAAAATAGCTGAAGTATATTGCATTGGTTGCAGTGCGTAATAGTATGGATATTTTAGTGGTACAGAAAAGTTGCTACTTAAATTTGGAACGTTACAAACTTATTTAGAATTTTATGTGTTACTTTAACGACACTGTATAAATAATCATTCCTCCGCTCTTGTCTATGTACCCGGTATTTAATCCCACATTTTTTAACAGATAAAATCAAAATTGTCGCTTACCGTTTCCTGTGTTTACGAAACATGCAGTCACAACATAACCTTCGCTGAAACCATGGCGAATGCGGAACTACAAATACAGCGCTTGGAGTTCGGGGATTTTATACTTGGTACACCAACTAAAACAATGTGAAAACTAGGGTTGCCAACACAGCAATATGAAATTTCTCTACACCACCTCTAAAATTCCTCAATTTTCTGTAAAATTCCTTAAAACTAAAACACAGGTTAATACTAAAGATTTTCAGTAGTTAAAAGATATCACATATGTTTTTTTAGATAAAACTACTGATGGATAGATAACTTTTTTACGTCAGATGTTCAATGACTCTATGATAAGTAGTGCTCTATTAATTTTACTTATCATCGTACTACGCATACTCTGTCCATGTTGCTAAGAATACACACTTTGTATCATGTACCATGTCTATGGTCTTGTAGAAAGAATCAGAACTTTGCTAAAACTGAACACAACACGATGATTTATGCGAATGCGTCTTGGCATTGGTAGTTAGTTGGTAGCAGTTGTCAAACTAGAATTACGTGCGCTATTTACATATGCTTAACAGTTAATAGTATTAACTTGGTATTAAGTATATCCTGAATATTACCATTTTTTGTGACTAATCAGTAAAATTGGCGGTAAGATTTAGAGTTTTGGAACGCACCAAAGCAAAATTCTTCAAAATCCTCAAGGAAGAAAGATCCTCACAAATTCCTCAAAAGAAGTAAAATTACTCATGTTTTGAGGAATTACAAAACGGCAACGCTGGTGAAAACACTGACCCTGACCTTATCACTGCTGAGTGCTGATCACCAATTGTCACTTGATATTATGGTAACACTCCCGCTGTCCCAATACTATTCACAACGCTACACGGCCATTTTTTTATTTTCTTTTCCCCATCTTGACCTTGAGAACTTTACGTCTTGTCCCATCTGCCTTTGATTGGAGAATAATACAAAATGACAATAAAAGCATTTCGTATTCCGACAAGATTTTGACACTTCATGAATATCCTAATGCTATCAATTAATCTCTAATAATTTCATTCTATGTCTATATTTCTTGTTAAATATTTTGTGGCTTTACCAGGATCAGTGCTTTCAGTGTCTATAATATCAGATAACTATATTTTCTGGAAAAAAGTTGTCACTATCAACACCGGCAAAAAAATATTGTTCTGACGTTTTTGGTGCAAGTTCAAACGAAAGTTTGAAAGTACTCGTAAATAAATCACCACGGAAGCGAGACGCCATAGAGATAGCGTGCTAAGCTGATAAAATCTAGACCAGTCGAGTAAAAAGGAACTACCTATCACATAACACGAACTACTTGATAAAACTACAAAATAGCTTTCCAAATCACTCAACTCATAATTTTTACTATCCACAATCCTTATTAGAGTATCAGTACTACTAGAATTATATAGCTTCTTTTATTACATGTTTGTAATAATATTGTTCTTTGTGTAAAATTTTGTTTTATCAAAGTCTATTACTTCTTTCAAACGCGCCCTACTTTTCTTTTGGTAGGTCTTATGTAGTAGAGATATTTTAGATGAATGCCATAATCAAATTACCTAAGCACTGTTTAAAATCAATTTATTTTTTATGGAACGGTAGTTTTCAGGAACAAAAATCAGATTACGCAGCGGGTTCACCTCTAAGTCCTATAGTGGCCAATTTGTTTATGGAAAACTCTGAAGAAATAAAGATTGACGGTTTTCAGTTAAAGCCAAAATGTTGGTATGGGAATGTATATGATACTTTTGTTATTGGCTCCACGGTAGTAAGTAGGTTTTTAAATCATTTGAATAGTCAAAACCGTTATACAAAATTTACGATGAAATTTGAAAGCAATTGTAATTCACTTCTTGGATATCCAATGTAAAGAGTAAATATACTGGTCAATTAAGACACAAAGTAAATACCCTCCAACACAAAAAAAATAATTTTAATAAGGCGGTGACTTGTTAGAGCTCAACGAATTTCAGATGAAAGTTCTTTACGACAAGACATATATCATCGAAAATCATCGCTAGTGAAAAATGTTTATAGCCATAATAATATTTGGCCAATTGAAATTGAAATAAATTCTCAATCACCACAAGGTAAATTCAGGTTGTGTACGCCTTATGTTCAAGGCTTTTCAGCAAAAGTAAAGAAGATACTTAGAGAGCATGATGTTATTTTAGTTGTTGACAATACATACAATATTCAAAATTACCTGTGCAGCAAGCGTTACATAGGTCAGACTAAAACAAAAGAGGGACGCATTTAAAGGAAAACGTACGTCTAATAAAAGAAGCTATAGAAATTCTACACTGATAAATTTAAGAGGGGCAGTCGAAATTATGAGTGGGGTGATATTTGGAAGGCTATTTCGTAGTTTTCTTTATCAAGTAGTTCGTGTATATTTAGTAAGTATTTCATATGACTCGGTCGGTTTAGATTTTATCAGCTTGGCACGTTGTTTCTATTAAGTCTCACTTCCTTAGTTATTTAATATCAAAATTTTGTTTGAACTTGTGTCACAAAATTTTTGTCATTGTTTTATAGTGACAGCGTCCCGGGAACACCAAACAGCTATCGACCACATAACCCCCTCCTCAGCTTTTTACCCACGATCACAAGCTTCATAATGTTATATAGCAAAACTAACGCCGAAACGCGGTGTAGTTAATTAACTCACTATTATACCTGGTGTTAGACTAAATAAAAAAAACTCAAAAACAAAGATTTATCAAGGACTGCTAAAAAACTACTACAGATCAATGTGATTCATTAAAGCATTTTAAACATAACGATGGCCGTCCATTACAGGATGCGCAATAAGTGGATACTTTCTTTGTTTTGTTTTTCGCATCACGACTTGACCATTCCATCCGTTTTTGCCTATAACATCCAGCACATCTGCGTTTTATTGAGTGTGGGTGACGCGTCAGTCTATGTACCATATATTTTTTATTATTTTGTATACGCACAGTCTTCTTCGGAATAAGCAGTTCTGAAAAGCAAAAACAAATTATTATTATCTACGGAGCATTTCTAACTTTAAAGCGTTTTTAGGCACTTGATTAGAAAAATTCTAGTTACGAATAAAAATATATTTATTAAAGATACACATAAAATATAAGAAATATAAAGTTATTTAATTAGGATGTTTCTTTTCTCGGTGGGAAACCAAGTGTCCCCTGTATTTGAAGGTTCTGGGGCACAGGTTGCAAGAAAAGAATTTTTCACGTCCGCATTCGTACTCTATGTGATTTTGAAGAGAAGTCTTGTGCAGATAAGTCCTGTTGCAAACTTGACAACGATATGGGAATATTGCGGGGGTTCTGGACCTTCTCCCACGGCCTAGAAGAAAAAAAGCATTAGCGCACATAAAATTTATTGTTTTAGCAAAACAATATGGCATACGTACACTTACATCAAAATAAAATTCACCCGCACATTATAAGTGAAAGTTTTATCTTATTCAGTTTGTACACCACTTTCATCCACATGCGCTTGGATAATAAGCAAAAAAATTGTTAGTCGGAAACATTATAAATTTGTGGTATACATCTCAAAAAGCAATAGTCTTTATTAGATACAGGTTCAAGCGGATCGCTCACAATTAGGTAAGGTAAGGTTTTCTTTCTTCGCCCAACACTACTGGATTTATCCGACAGTCCGACGCCATTTTGTTGCAGGTTCTTTTGTGACGATAAAGCGATGGTCCGTGCTTGTAGCTTTTAAAGCATTTCGTACAGACGTATCTGTAAGCTGAAAATAAACGATTTAGTCGGCAAAAGATTATTGGACACGTGCTCGGTGCTAAACTACGAACTATCTTCAGAATATCGGAATAAATACTGGAAAATCAAGCAAATAATTTATCTAGTTTGAGGGATAGACAGAAATATATTCCAGAAAGTTTCATACTTTTACCCTAAAATATCGAAATTCATTTCCTCACATAAAGCATAAGAAATTTTCTATACCTGTGCAGTATGCACTAAAATCAGTAGTCGTACGATACTAAGTTACCAAAGTTTGTTAGTGTGCACTTCTGCTTAACTGTTATACTACACTCTATAAACCTTTTCAATTAACGTAAATCTCATTTTAAAATAAACGAGTCTGTCTTTCAATCTACATTTAACTAACAGAAAATAACGGTCAACGCATTTTTATATTAATAAGACACAATACTTGATTTATCTTGGAGCTGCAATCTGCAAATAAAACAATAAATATCGTCAAGAAATAGTTAAAGCAATTCTTCAAAAATAAAACTAGAAAGCATCCAAAAATTTAACTTAATGTCATTCAAAGTATTAGTCTGTCAAAAGAACATCTGCCTTGATTGAAATTTATTACCAATAAAAAATTTTAATAATCATGTATTTTAAAAATTAAATAAATACTTTCATAACACATCAACATCTGAAATATAAAGAAAAAACATTTTGCTGTAAAACCATATACAGGGTGTCCCGTTTTTGTCGTAAATGCAGAGTAATTCGGTAAATATAAGTACTAGAGAATTGAGGCTTGCACACTGCTTCATCGCCATTTTCATATCGTCTTTTGTTTTAAAGCTATAACTGTTGAATAAATTAACATTGCTTCAGTTCTCAATGTCTCGCTTGAGTATGTATACACAAAAAAATATACAGACATTTTTGAACGATATTTTTATTTTGAATCCAGTAATGTACACATAATTATTAAGGGGACCACATTTTTTCGAGATATGACACAAACTTGCATTTCCTTAAATGGAAACCATAGTTGGATTTGCTATGATCGAAAAGACCTACTTATTTCTGGCTGAAAATGTGTACATTGTTGGGTCTATTTTCAATAATTCTGGTATTATTTCGGTTTTTAAATAATTTAGTGAACAATTTTATCTTTAAAAAGAATACATGTATATTTGCATACATACTTAAGACTCGTAAAGGTGTTCATGCAATTCTAATGCTAATGTTCTAATGCAAATTATTGTTTATTTGGCAATAACTACCCATTTATTTTTAGTGACTCACTATTTACATATATTTTGGACAGAGAATATAAAATCTGATTAATTTTTACTAATTCTCGGACTATTTTTTATTTAATGGTTAATAACATTTTATGCTTTTCGTCAAAATGAAAGTAAATAATTTGATACTAAGTAAAGCATAGGTTCTATTTCTAAACAAACAATGATTTTTATTAGTTATATGCTTACCTGGCATTATTGTTTACTGACAAAAGAACTACATGAGCACACTGAACAGCCTTAAATATGTATGCAAAAAGGCATATTTTCGAATATATTAAAATAGTTAATTAAGTATATATATTATGCTGTGTGTTTTCTTATTCCATATCTTCCTGGATATGAATTTAATTAAATTATTTAAAAAAATGAATAATACCAGAATTACTGAAAATGAACCAACATTGTCATATTTTGTTAATCAGAAAAAGTTGGTATTTTCAACCATGGTAAAGACAACTATGATTTCCGTTTAAAGAATGTAACCCCCTTAAAAATTCTGAGTACGATACTATATTCAAAATAAAAATATCTATCAAATATGTCTTTAAAACTTCTTTATACCTACATTCCTAAGCGAGATATTAAGGACTGTAGCTTTAAAACAGAAGATGGTATAAAAATGGCGATGGTACACCTCAACTCACAGCGAGAAAGAATGTGACAGTACAGTTAGGTACGTACTTAATTATTGATACTGTTTAGTATCTTTGGAGATGACTCGTTGTATATGGGGAACTTCAATAGCAATGGTTAGGACCCTACTTTTTTGTCAGTTGTCTTACTAGATTGCTATAAGGCCATTTTCTTTTTTATTTTTATTTGCCATACACATTTGATTCTTAAGCTGAACCTTTTAAAATGTTTGCATTTTGTTAAATTCCATCAGAAATTCACACAATGTTTTATATCCTACAAGGAATTACAGTAGGTTTTCCTAAGTTAATTACATTTTTATTTAAATGTCATAGGATTATACTTCTTGAGATCTGTAACTTCCAGGATCAACTTTGTGTCTTCTAATCATGTGCTTATTCAGATTGGTTTTAAGGTTGGTCCTATATCCACAATTCTCAAGTGGGCAAACAAATTTGGCTTCCTTCCCACAGTGCCTTTGATGATGATAGAGCGACACCTTGCTAGTATAGTAACGCCCACACCGATTACATGGAATCGAATCTGAAACGGCTAAAGTTACTAAAAGAAAATTAAATAAGTAACAGAAAGTAAAACAACATTAGTCTTTATTCATAAAGGCGTACAAAAAATTACAAGCATTACTTTCGTAACAGCTAACTGCACTCGTTAGTCTAAAACCAAAACTTCAAAGTTACGTAGAAAGGCATTTACTAATACTTCAATTACATGAAGCTAGCTAGCTATTGCTATTGGCGCTGTCGAAATCTGCTAACGACAAATTGCAACCAGGCAATGTTGTATGCTGTCTCATATGCTTCTTCAGGTTATATCTCCTCTTCGACATGAACGGGCACAGCGGACAAGGATACTCTTTGGACTTTCCACAATCGTACGACAAGTGAGTTTTCAATGTATTGAGATTCTTATACTCTTTCTTGCAGGAAGGACAGCTCAGTTTGTACCCCAGATAATCTAAAAAAGTCGTTGATGAAGTTAGTGGATGTGAAGAAAAACTATAGTGGTTAGGCAGCAGTTAGTGGAGCAAATACTGGTTCATTCTTGTCGGGTTAGTTGGATGTCCCTTCCTTGCAATTTGTCATTTTAATGGAGTTATAAAACAGGTTTAGCTAGAAACTTTTGGGACATGCATAATAGGGCATACTATTTTCTCCTTATAGCTTTTATGACATTATAAGTGTTGAAGTTTCGCTTTATGCGTTCTTTTAATGACGCAATTTAACCTAATGTGCCTGATTAAGATGTGAAATCAATTATGTTGATTACTTCACATGACTACCACAAAACTTATTCTATAGAAGACTGAATAGTTTTGTTGGTGCCGAAAATTTCTCGCCGCTTAATTTTCTTTACTATTAGAAATAGATATGTACATAGTCAAGACATATATAAAGTTTCTGGTGAAAAATTCATCTTATTATCGCTATTACAGTCTCAGCTATAAATAAGGTCGCCACACAAATAAATCATCGATGTGCTCGTCATTATTCCTAGTCACAATTTCAAGCCAGCGCGGCGAATAAATTTATTAACTCGGCCCACCCATGCAGTTCGCTCCGTTGAAATTGTGGACGATGTTACATTCCTAGGGTCCGACTTCTTTCCTGCCGCGCACTGTATTAAAACACTATATCATCAGCATTTGGATATTCAGCAAAAATTATTTTCCGCTAAAGGCAGGTAATCAAATTTCATCTATCTCCTTTGCCTGAAAATGGAACTATCTATGTAGGTTCTACCAACCACTTTACATTTTTACAAAAATACGTATTATTTCTGAAGGTTGCAGAACCAAGCGAACTGCAGATCCATTAAAGGGAGAAGTTTTTATTCTTACCAGTTCTAATAAAGCAAACAGCATTCCGAAATTGAAAATATAATGTACTAGGTCCCTGTTGTTCAGCATTTCGTGCTAGATGTAGGCTTTGCCTAACTTCCACAATATTGCTGTTTACGACGGGCAAGTATTTAAAAATATGACAATAAAGATCGCCACTTTTGATGGTTAACCATTTCGATGCATGTAACAGGCTATATCACTATATTATCATAAAAAATTATTTTTTTCTCGTTAATTGTATTACCACATTGTTTGATCGCCACCAATAACTACTGTATGCAAACGAAAGAAATACCGTCGGCACGTTACTTTCACAATTAGAAAACGAATAAAAGTAGAAATAAAGCCCATCATAGATATGCTTACTTGCAAAAAAGAACGGTAGCATCAAGGAATATTATAATGTGATTACCGCAATTAGTCACAAAAGGACAACCTACATGAAATTGAAAATAAATCATCTGCCCTGGAAAATCCACTCCGACCCTACAACTAGTTTCGCCCTATTGGCGCTCATCAGGTAGGGCTACAGAGTAAATTGACCAAAGCAGACCAGCGCCTTAACCGCGGCGTGAGCGGTATGTGAAAGAGCTGATGATGAGCCCCAGTAGGGCGAAACTAGTCGTAGGGTCAGAGTAGACTAACCAGGGCAGATCAATTATTTTCATCTTGACTTACGGAGAGACCACCTAGTTCCGCTTATTAGATGGCATCAGCTGCTCTACATGAAATAAACAAAATCAGAAGTTTTTTTATTAATGCCGAATCATTAAAAATGATAACTATCGTCTTTAGAAAACCTACTTAGTTTTATCATTATGTGGAGTGAGTCCAGAAAAAGAGCAGAATGTTTTAAAGGCAATTTAAATCTCAAGCAATACGCACTGGCGTAACGAGCATCCACTTTGCGGTGAATACAAAACGGTGCAGTGCTTTTCCAAATTTATGGAAAAATTGCTATGTATAGCCATTTAGCACCTATTTCCTCTCAGCAATTTCTCAAGTTGTTGAAAATTTGCAGCTGCTCAAGCTAAAAACTTCTGAGAATGAGATCATGTGTTACCAGAAAGGTATCTATTTCAAACATAAATTACCCTAATGCAGGTTTTCATCAGGAAAGTATTTACATTATCTTGTTTTCTTCTGTTTAAATACTTTATATACCCATGGACTTGCACTGCCCTCAAACTCATTTGTATACCGACGATGTTTAGATATATATAGCTCGAAAGCATCTCAAACTTCTGTGAACAGCAAAGCTTAAGACTTAATCATGCTAAAGCTAATGCATTAGGTGTAAATTATTCTGGAAGTGTGTGCGTATCGAATGGATTAAATTCGCAAAGAATCTCGGTGTTATTGTTGATGATAGGTTGTCTTTTGATGGATAAATTCAACAAATTTGCAGTTTTTATGTGGAAGCCAACGTCACTTTATAGCTTTAAGAGATTTTTCGATTCATATATAGAATTATTAATTACTATAACTTATGGCTACAATATAATAAATTACAAGTAGAATACCTCATCGAGATCATGCCAGGCCTTATATCAATGATCTTCGAGAAATGAACGACTTACATGCTGCATTCCTTTATAAATTATTGCCCGTTCATCTTTCTGTTTTGTTAAAAAGGAGGCTTGATACTCAGTAAATGTTAGAAGAACAATTTCAGAATAGCCTTACATCGCGCCAACAAATTCAGAGCTTCTTTCTTTTATACGGGCCCAATACTACCCAAAAATTATAAATTGCGTAAATGTACTACGATAACTTTTTCGTTTTGTGTAACGTTTTGTTTATTCTTTAATGTTCAAACTAAATACAATTTAGTAAAGCAAGCCGAATAACAATGTTTTTAAAGAAAAACGCTTTTGGAGTGATGCATTTTATGAATTAATTGATTAGCTTAACCGCTAAAAGTTTTCTATCCCTGCAAGAGTAAACGGTATCTTCAATTAAAAGGCATCTCTGTGCTGTGCTGTCTACACCTCAACCAACTGCAGATAGATCTATTTCGCTGTCATTACAGCTCATCAGTGCAGTTTAGGTCTAGTGTAGATAGCACGGCATAGAACTGCTTTTGCTTATATACCAAAGCAATGGTATGTTGTAAGTGAGAATTTAGGATGGCAATGCCATCTGTCAGCATTACACTGACATGATGACAAAGCCACCTAGCTGCCTTAACGAGTACTACTTCCTAAAGGAAGTGACCTGTAGCCTGACAAATTGGCATGCAACTGCATACTTCAATTTGACAGCAGGCCCCCACGGCACTTTTTGCTAACGGGCAAGAACCGACATACATTAAAATGCATCTTTATACCCGTTAAGGCAGCTAGGTGGCTTTGTCATCATGTCAGTGTAATGCTAGAAGATGGCATTGCCATCCTAAATTCTTACTTAAACGGTATCTTCGTTTTACCACCTTGTAAACCTTAAAATACAGCTACTCGACAGAAACAAAAAAGGATATGCAAATCTAACATTACCGGAGCTCTAAATAGAAAAAAAAACAAATGTCTGATTGTTAAAATCTTTATTCTATTCGTATAGAAATTAGTCGAATCAACAGCTGCCTTGCAAACAAACGGAAGACGTCTCAAAACTTCTAGAGCGTTACTTATGCATGCTAGATGGGATATACGCGCCATGTCGAGAGCCATAGTGAGTCTTTAGATTGGACTTTTGATGGAACTTCTTGCCACACGCGGTGCACTCAAACTGCGGTTCTTTGCCGCACTCATACTTCAAGTGCTGTAAAACTCCTGGCCTGTGTTTATAACTTCTTTCACAGTTGGGACATTTGTACCTTCTCACGCCGTCAAACGTGAGCATAATGCCCAAATCTGAAATAACGGCATGGTTAGGAACGGAAGTATGCTTAAATCTGGGATTAGGACTGTTCTAATTTGAATAAAATTAGCACAAACCCTTTCATTTTCACTGCCTCCTCTACTGAGTTCCACATAAAATGTACAGCAATTACAGGTTAGTTCATAGAGAAACTACATCCAAGTCCAGATGCATTGGAGGCAGGTCTTCCGTGAGAGCTACTTCTGACGACGTCGAAGCAACCAATCCAAACAGGAAATTAAATTAAAGATTCAAATGTGATGTGTGTAATAAGATTTATTTCAACTTAATAAAACACTAAAGTCGTTATACTAATACGTAAAGGAAATATGAGCTTATTTATAGCAATCGATCGCGGAAAAGCAAAAAATCAGTAGGGTTTTAATCTTAACTGATCGATAATAATTATTGTGTTATGTGTTAAATCCTATTTTATGGATTTTTTCTAGATGACTTTTAAGAATTTCGTCTCTCTTGCACTTTCTCGGACATAGCGGGCACTGCAGCAGCGGGTTCCTTATATGCTCAAACTGCAGAGGTCCAAGTAGGCGTTTTCTGTTGTATATATTAGGGTAATAGTCCTCCTCCATCTCTTTCGCAGGCTTGCTCTCTGAAAAAGAACAAGTTGTAGAAACATCTGATCTAAAACATATATGCTGTAGCGTTGAGAAGGTCGCAAAGCAATAACACTTTCTGCAATAAAAACGGAAATCAAAGATGTTTTATTTCTGAACTACATGCATCATTTTTACATGTCTATTACGACTACCATGTTGTGTAAACGACCGGTTGCAGTGGGGACACTTAAACTTTTGCTTCTGCTGGCATTCGTTCTTCAAGTGGTAGCTAAGGTACCTTTTTTGTTTGTAACGCTTATTGCAGGTATAGCATTGAAATACTGGTAGGTCACCTGAAAATTAGGGAAATGAGAAAAATCCAGTGCAATTATATTACTTAATCTATACCCCCATCTCTTGGTAGTACCTACTGCAGATTAAGTATTTAAAGTAGCCTTCCTGTAAACGCAGTAAGTCCAAAGAAAGATCTTATCTTTCTTTTCATTTCCTTTCGAGGCAATAAATGTAATTTTCTTCTATTTGGTATGAAACTCAATGGTCTATATGATCTTGCGTCTTTCTTTATGTACAGAAAGGCTATTTAGGTAGCTATTCTAGTACGAAAATGGAACTTTATTTGGCACTCTTAAAAGTAACTTTTGACTTTATTAGTCCTTAGTAGTTTACTTAACACTTTCTGTCTTTAAAAATATAGAACCTCGTGGTAGTATCTACGCTACAAATAATATGTCTGAATTAAATGTGCTCCATCTTATACTAAGGTCAAGCATGAATGACAAAAAGTGGTTGACAAGTTAAAACAGGACTACTGAATGAACTCGTTTGGTAGAATCTTGCACTTTTGATACTATGCAAAGACACCATCAAGCCTTTTATACTGGGTTTGTCAAAAGCATGAAATACCCAGTTTAATTCTGTAAATGGCAATTTTGCAAAAGAATGTCCTTAAGAAACATTTTTTGCTAATCATTTTTCGTTTCTTTGCCTACTTTTTTATCATATTTCAACACATTTCCATTGCAACCTAATTTGCATGACATTGCATCCTTGAAATGACCTGATGTTTATTTTTATGGTTTGATAACAAAAGGCTTGTGAAAAATCTTTCTTTTTTTAATAAACGCATAATGTGTAATAATTTTAAAGCACCATTTGGAATATTTTCTGCAGAGTGCCTTTATGAAATATATAAATACAAAATATTAACCAAGCAGGTTCTGCAAGTGTCAATATCTGATCCTTATAATTACTGCGGCTTCTAAACCTAAACTGCACTGATGAGATATAATGATAGCGAAACAGATCTATCTGCAGTTGGTTGCGCTGCAGACAGCACAGCGTAGACATGCTTTATAATGCATGTCGGTTCATGTCCAATTACAAAAAGTGCCGTGGGGGCCTGCTGTCAAATTGAAGTATGCAGGTGCATGCCAATTTGTCAGGGTACCGGTCACTTCCTTTACGAAGTAGTACCCGTTTAGGCAGCTAGGTGGCTTTATCATCATGTCAGTGTAATGCTGACAGATGGCATTGCCATCTAAGTTCTTACTTACATCATACCATTGCTTTGGTATATAGGCAAAACCAGTTCTATGCCATGCTGTCTGCACTAGACCTAAACTGCACTGATGAGCTATAATAATAGCGAAATAGATCTATCTGCAGTTGGTTGCGATGAAGACAGCACAGCATAGCCATGCATTTTAACCATTTATTTGTTTGTTTTCACCAAGTATCCACAGTTACTCAGCCGTTTCACTTAAATCATGGCAATCCTTGATTAGTATTTCGCCAATAAACATTAAAATCGTATAATTGACATGAAATATTTTGAAAACAGCGGATCTAGATATAGGCCATGTTTATATTTTAGAAATTACGAAAAACTTGACTTTTATTTTATAAAAACTTAAAAAAAATAGGTTAGGTCATTTTTTGATTTTCTTGTATTAATTTTATTTTTACAAATACATATTCTTATACCTAATTTGTTAAAAGTTTCATTGGAAAAGTTTTTTATGCTTCTAAAAGTAAGGCACAAGAAACCGCACTAATTATAAGAACCAGACCCTGTACCTTTCCATAAGTTAAAAGGTAACATCGGTAAAATGGATGGTAGTAAATATTAAAATATTCTTATACGGGTCTTAGTGTAGATATGAACGAATATCGTTTCTAGAGATAAAAACAACGGTATGTTTCACGTATTTCATGCTGTACAGGATGCAATCATCTAAAATTATTATACAAGTGACACCAAATAAATAAACGACAGTTATAAATATTTATTAAATAAAGTATAACAGAAGCGGGTATTAAACTTATTGCAACTCTCATTCTTAAGACACTACCTAATAATTGGACAAAAAAAAAAACATAAAATCTCTTTGTTCGAAATTTAAACAGGAACACCAGTCACCGTTAAACAAGTATCTCTAACTTACGAATTATAGTTCATAGAACTCAGAGCGAACAAGGGTAGGATTGAAAATGTCTCTAAGGGAAAGTCCTTGTGTCTGTTACGTAGATGCTGCTTGACACTTCCCTTAGTTTTACAGCGATAAGGACAGCCAACCACTGGACACGAGAACTGGGGCGGTTTTCCACACTCATACTTCTTGTGCGAGTATAATGACGTATAATATGCGTAGGAACGTCCACAACCATCACAAAAGTAAGGCTTGCCTGAAAAAATTACAAGTTATTATCTGAAATTAAATTTCTTCCCCACATTCAGTAATTAACTGAGAAACAAAATATTTACAATCCACTGTCAAAACAATTGAATATAGAAATCAAACTCGCAAACCTTGTCTATAAAACTTATTTTATTGATCACTTATTACAGATCAGGATATTTCAGATATTTGGAATACATTTATGAACGTTTATCATGTGTTGTTTTAGATTGCCTTTAGTTTTGGCCCTGTAGGAGCAAAAAGTTATTTTGCAAGGAAATTGGGGTGGTTTCCCGCATTCATATTTAAGGTGGGCCCACAAACCCTTTCTGTGCACGTAAGAACGATTGCAATTGACGCAACCAAATCGTTTACCTAAAAGAACGATATGTTAATATTTTATTAATCAGAATAGCAAAAAGCTATTTGAAAAGCCATAGCTATCAATAGAAAGGTAACGATGGTAAGGTCATCAGATAGGTTGCTACACTACGACAAGGAAAACTACTTACTATTGTGACCACCTTACACCCTTTTAAAAAACACTTACCCAACCATGAAAAAAATTTATCCAAAGTATACAGTACTAAAGTTATAGATAATGAAAAATCAACAACTTCTGCTTGGTTGCTTTTCAATATTACCTTAAATTTCCGACAGTTTTTCTTGTTGCTACAAAAATAACCCAATGTTAGTGAAACTTGGGAAAACTATACCCTTCTGTACCTGAAATAATCACAATTTTTTCGAATAAATAAGTCAAGATGTTTCCGAGGTATTAATGTTTTCTGGTCCAAAAAACTTTGGAGACTAATTCTACTAAAAAAAATATCATATAGATTTCTGCCAGTACTCATTATTTTCGTTTTGACATACTTAATTGACAAAATAAATACATCTATAATCACTATTTAAAAACATGCTCCATTTATTATATGCCCCTCATTATTTTTACCTATAGATGTTTTTTTTTGCCTCAAAATGCATTATTTCGATCGGCTTATAAAATCGTAAACACAGTTTCATTAATCATAATATTATAATTACATACTCAAAATTGAGCGATCAAACAAAAATAAGCCTATTTACTTAAGGCGTGCAAAGGGTATCCAATTTTCCGAAGAAGTCCAATAACTTGTTTATTATTGGAGATAATTTATTTTCTTAGATTACAGTTGCATTTTCGCTGAACATTTTAAAAATTCGCGCTAAATACACTCTTAACTTAAGTTTTTTTTATGGAATCTACTTTTTTTCAAATGGCATCTTCTACTTGTTACTCTACTGTTCAAAAGCTTTTTTGACAAGCTTTCCATCAATATAAAGCTTATATAATCGAATGTAAAAATCCAGGTTGTTATCATAAAATAACTACTTTCGAGCAACTTTTCTGTTTTAGACAACACAAATCAATTGAACTTTGAATGTTACTCAGTGTCACTAAATAGGATTGTATGCATAAAGTTTCCACTCGTTATTAATCGAATTGTCCACGGTTTCACAAAGATTTACTCCATTTTGAAAATCATCTCTAAAGATTTCTTGATATCACTCAAAGTGATAGATATGTGAGTTTCTGTCTCAGTTGCATGATTTTTATATTTCAACATTTAGCTACTGAAATTAACGTCCTGACATTCAGTAAATGGAAAAGTAGGTTTTATGCAAAACAACCATAATAAAGCTGAAGTAATTACATGGCAAAGTAGGAGAAGAATGTAAACGTTGCTGTGCACCATATTTTCTGGATATTTTCCGTTTTGGGCACAGAGAAATAAATTTTGTTTGGAAAAGTAAACCATATACTTCTACAAATTATGGTACCACAAGCTATTTTTTATATTTTTCGCCTTCAGAAAAATATCCAGCAGTCATATTATATAACTAACACCTACAAAGAAACGACTGCACGAAAACACCGCACATGCCGACATCCCGAACGAAAGGTGACGTCATACATCGTTTTTAAGGGCGTGGTTAAATGCAATTTTCAGTTTTAATCTCTGACCTTATTTCTAATCAAAATCATCCAAACGGTAATTTGTTTGTATCGCTGTATTCTTTAAGTGTAACATATTAAATAAATATATGCAACTTCCCCATTGAAGACTTTGATGCAACAACGCGCCAAGCCCTAAATCAACATGTCTGAGAAAAAAAGGAAACGTTTTGTTCTTACAATAGATTTGAAACTAACATATTAAGTTTTTCAAACCCTTCAAAATTGTCTTGATGTTTTGTATCAAATGATAAGTGATAGTTGAAAATACATAATAACCAGTACAAAAGCCTGTTTCACCTAAAAGTGCACTTCAATTTATCTGCAACGCAATTCTGGATTTTCTTGTAACATTAAAAAGTCCAGATTCTGGTCTATTTCGCGTGAGGAGAAGGAGTATTCTTCTTTATACGTAATGCTCCCTGTAGCTGCAAATCTATCCTCCAAATTTTCAAATTAACCACTTTTTACAAGCTTTTGCACCTGGATATGCTTGATTGTAGATTCTTTGAATCAATAAAATATTATGATCCGCTCCACCAAAAGAGTTAGGGGTGAGTTAAATTTTGAAATCTTTACAATAAAACTAATAGATTGCAATACTGACAGAAAGTCCCTTAATTTTTATTTTCCAAAACAGAAAACTTTCTCAAAATTATTTATTTTAGTACAGCAAGCTGGATTTTTACGTTCGACTATACAAATCTTACACTGATGGAAAACTTGTCAAAGAGACTTTTGACCACTACAACAATAAATAGGGCGTGCCATCTGAAAAGATTGAATTTTTGACATTTTTAATTTGCCATGTTTAAAAATCGCAATAGGCAACATACTAGGTACTGAGTTTTAGCAAAAAAGAGGATCCACAAATCAAAATTGAAAAGTAAAGACGACTTCTATAAAAGTGATTTGTAATTTAACGTAGAATACAAAAATAGAACAATGATAACTTTGATGTTTTTTAATACTGGGACATCCTATATATAATCCGTAATATCTTTAAAATGTGCAGCAAAAAACAGCTATAATCTGAAAAAGGAAAGAGTCAGTATATCTAATAATAAACAAATTATGAACCCTGGATGTGTGAAATCGAGACTTATGCAAATATTAGGGAAGACATTTTATATGAAATCAGTACCATCCTCATTGATCAGGATGGGTGGTCACCCTACTACTTACCCATGAATGGCTTCAAGAACGAATACAAAAATTACACGACTACATGCGATGAATTGGTATAATTTTATTATTAAATTATTGATACACCTGCCGTACAGAATGTATGTTGTTCATGTGGGATTTGAGATGCGTTTTCCTTTTGGCCCTGTACAAACATCCTTGGTGAGGGCACTTGAATGCCCTCTCTTTGCCGCACTCAAATCTTAAGTGGTTGTACAAAGACGGATAATGCTTGTACACTCTGCCGCACTTTGAACAACGAAATGGCTCTGAAATAGCGATAAGCAACTGTTAATAGCGTATAATACAAATATTTCATCACAATGTTTTGTGGACAACTTGTCAGAACTACAATTGTTACGTACGTACGCTAACTATATATAATATAATCCAAACGTTTACTACATACATGAACTAAAAATTAATAAGGACATTAATCGGTTGACATGATTAATTTAATTGTTTATTACACGATACGCCATACACTCTTTTAACATGAATATTCTTACATCGGATATCTCACATTCACTTTCGTACGTACTAATTGCTTAGGAGCTCTCTGTGTTTGAAAATGCAGTGGTTTTTCAGTTCCTGTTTGTAGAAAAACTTGGAGTTGCAAAATATACAGGCGAACTGCTTCTCCTTTCCACATTCAACCCTCTGATGCCTCCTCAGGTTGCATCTCATTGTGTATCGGCGATTGCATTTGTCACATACGTAAGGGTGAAACGGGCGCCCTACAATAAAATAAATGTCAGTTGCAATAACGGCAATCCGGCTATACAGAAAAAAGGGTCTATTTTATTATTTATTTCTCCTGAAAAAAAAATTAATAAAAGATGAAGCACAAAACGATTTGGCGCGAAAATGCTATCTGCATCGTTCTTGTTAAATAGCATTACACCCATTTTTCTAATGGTAGTGTCTAAGTTGTATATTTCAGTATACTGTAAAATAATGTCTGAAAATACACTGTGCTATAATGTAATATGCTAAGTAACACCTGAATACATACATTGCTACATGGCCATATACAGTGATTCACTAAGCGCGAATCGGTCTGTATTAAGAATATTATGTAAACTGATAAAAATGGTCAAGCTAAAGTTATGTAGCGCATAAGTGCTAAGATTGCGGACTTCAGGTTGTATCAGAAGCGGGCACCGACTTCGTTATCTTAAATGAAACTCCCGGTATATTATTGCGTTTCTGAATTTGTCGTAAAAAATAGACAGTTTATTAGGATTACAGTAGGGCTCAGTCACACCGACCATTAGTGAAAATTTTGAGATTTACAGTATTTTGCACCATTTTGGACACATTCGAAACGAAAATAGCTAGAAGGGTATGGTTTCACGATTATTTCCAAAAATAATAGGCAATTAGTATATCACGTGGTTTTTATTTAAAAATCGTCAAATACTTTTCTCAAGAAGTTTTAATCGACATGGTTTATGCCCTGGGGACGCAGAAAAATCCAGGCTATATGCAGAACGTTTTTCTGAGCGCACGCATCTAAATGTAGTAACATTTGAGGAGAAATGCAAAAAACAACACGAATACTGTAAATGATAAATTTTATCCCTACCACGTTCAATTGGTACTAGAAACTTACTGCGAACAAATTTTACATAAAGTTGGAGAGGAAAACTACTTTTTGATTACGTTCTGTTTACAGATGAAGCATCGTTATACAAAAATGAAGACATTCAGATGCAGCAAAATAATTCATCGCCATCTGCGCCAGGACATTACGCTAGGAATGTAAGGGAGTACCGAAATGAAGTATTTCCAGATAGATTGGAAGAGGAGGTCCCACAGTCTGCTTAGCGCAATATCGGGACCTAACAAAACGGTTTCTTTTTGGGGGTCGCCTCAAGCAGTTTATAGCACTGATTCTTACAGTGGATTATACTGACCCCCCCCCAGGGGTCGACAATGACCTGCAAGGGGTCCATGTCAACGAAAAAAGAAATTAGGGGTTCATGGGGGTTCACAATAGTGCACCTAATCTAAGCAGATCGTAATTTTCTTATTACGGCAATACCACAGTGGATAAAGTATCAATAAGGTGACACTGAGAAAACGGATGTCATATCACAAGAAGAACTGATCGGAATAAGCACTAAAGTACAGTTTAGAAACGAATTTCAGTTATTCTGGCTTTAAAAAGACATACCTGTTACTTATGCGGAACTTTGGAATATAAAGAGAAAATGTTTACATGTTTTTTCATCCTCACACCTAGCGTAAGAGGCTTCAGCATGGTTGCCAATCTCCTAACAAAAAAAAGAAACAAAGCGGACATCATCTTATAAAAGCAGCAGGTCCATTCCTCTCACTAAAAGCATTTATTCTTTTATTTACTTATTACGTGTAACATATACTACATTTTCATTTCGTTTGTTTCAATTTTATTTTATTTAATAAATGTAAGAAACTTATCATATGCCTTTTAGGTTTTTCACGTTACATACTTTACTACAGTTGGAGATTTAAATCTTTCAATATGAGTAGCACTATAGCAGCAGTCAAAAACACATCTGAAGATAATGAATTTGTAAACATTCAATATTACCTAAGCAGGGGTGTACCCAAAACCGAAAAGCATGATAAGTGGTCTATAAGACAAAAAACTTAAGGAACCTCTGCTTTATAGGGATCCGCCAACCACTGGGGAAACATGATGAAACGACTATTCAACATATTTCGAACTGTTAGCGAAAACATACTAACAATGTAAATAATTCACTTTTAAATCGAGTACGCGTTTGTTATCGTCAGATTGGGGTATATATCGAACATGTAATTTTTGCTGCTATTGTACTTTGTTGCAGTTTTTGTGTTATACGTTATTTATTGTTTAGTTGTTAATCAACATTTTAAATATACCCTTTACCAAACAAGCAGTAGGATTCACGGCTAACATGGTATTCATAACATCAAATATTCAAAATTTGCAAGAAACACGTAAATATCTCAGAATCTACAAGTAATAGATATCGATCACCTATGTTATTACAAACGGTTTTTATTTCTGTATCTAACTGCGGGATAAAAACATGGCATCCTATTAAAAAAAAGTTATTATTACTAGCAAAAATTGGGATTCACAAATTATTGTATTTAAATTAAATCGGATTAACCAATTTAGAATCTGCAAATGACTGCCTATTAATTCAGAAAATGAATCGTGAAAACCGCGCCTTGTAATTATTTTTGTTTTGGAGATATTCAAAACAGTGCAACACATTGTAAAGGTCAATAACTCATGAAGAGTGCAACTGACGCCTAATGTAATGTTAATAAATTAATATTTATTTTTACGACAAATCTAATGCAATAATAGACGCGATTACCATTTAAAATAACGAAGTTGGTGGCTACATCCAGTATGACCGGAACTACGCCACCTTTGAAAAAAAATAATTTATTTAGCCGTTAATTATAGATAAATTTCGTTTGAACCATTTTTGTCAATAACAGTACATTCGAAGAGTGCTATTTATTTTAAAGAAAACACATCGGAGATGTTATACTACTGTTATTATAAATAGCTTCCAGTAGTACAGCTCTTTGAGATTATAGCAATACAAAGAAACTGCTAATATGCTTTTCACGTATTTATGTCTCATGATTACTGCTATCCGGGCTGTGTACACACTGGCATTCCTCTTTCTCCTCTAAATCTAGCTCGTATAGATATTTTTGGTGTACTGTATAATTTAGTAGAAAAATACCTAGCTGCCTTAATGGGTACTACTTCCTAAAAAAGTGACTTGTTATCTGACAAGTTGGCATACACCTTCTTACAACAACCTGACAGCAAGCCCCCTCAGCAAATGCATGTCTTTGCTGTGCTGACTGCATCACAACCAACCTGTGGTATACAGATTGATTAGTTAAGGCTGGACAGCGCCTGTATCTTGTAAATTAATTGTGCAGAAGTTTCAAATCTTCAAAATGGCATAACTCAAGTATGGTTTGAACGAATTTTAATATGATGGGTAGTTTTAAAATGAATTTTATGATTTTCAATAAAATATACTTAATATACTAGTAACTTATAATTTATAGCAACTGTTTGACAACGGGAGGCGTTATTTAAGAAAATTTTATATTTGATCAAATATATTAAAAAAATCTAATGCAATCTACAGACTTTTTTGTTAGTTGTTATAACTCTCTGGTCAAGCAAGACGAACTTGAATACCGACAGCGAAATAGATTTATTTTGAGTTGGTTGCGGTGCAAACAGCATCGTATGGACATGCATCTTTATGTACTGCCACTGCATCCAGCTACGAAGTGTATATTTTGCGTATACTCTTAAATGCAAAAAAACGTAAAAAATGATTAATCACACAAAAACTAATGCATCGATAGTGCAAATACGCAAAATACTACTGCTGGGGAACAAGAATATAGGGCTGGCATCTTTTGCATTATATTAGCGTGATGTAAAGGTTGGATAAGTATCTGTTATATAGACAACCTAATTTGATTTTACTCACATCATCATCGTCGAGAGTAACACGCAAACTGGAAAAGGGAACCACCATAAGCACCTGCACGCCTGCAAGTTACCTATAAGGCCTAAAGAAATGTTTCTTACTTCTCAACTCTATTTGAGCAGTCAAACACATTTCCACCCAGTATATGATATAATTGGATTGGCTGATCATATCAATCCAGCATACTATCCACGTTATGATGTGTTATTCCATAATATACATTTTAATTAATTCACGTTGTTTGCAACGATGAGGTTAAAAAAGGTGTATTTAAGTGTATTTATCGATAGTTTGGTTTCACAATTATATATAGCAATACCCACACCCAACCAACTGTAGCATTTGGGAGCAAGTTATTGCAAAAATTGGTTCATCATAGTTTCTCAAATTTAATTAAAAAATATGCTAGCCTGCACTTATCTTTTCTTTATTCTGCTCTAGAAAAATTGTAAAAATATTTGATTAAACAAAATGACATAGCGAAAATCCATAAACCTTATATTTTTCCACCGTCCTCACCAAATAACATACAGAAAAAATACATAATACATAGCAACAATACACATGAAATATAAACAAAAATCTCATAATCCTCAGAGAACACGAAAATTAATCTCGAAAACAAGAAATTCAGTACCGCCGTCGAATGTTTGCAATCTCGTTTTTGTGTTCCTTATGCTTGGCAGTAATATGCATGATGAAGTGAATCTTTTGTTTGCCCCTGTACGGACAGTAGGGGCACTTGAATTGGGGTTCTCTTCCGCATTCCCATCGCTCGTGGTTGTACAAAGAACTTTTACGCTTGTACGTTCTGCCACACCTTTTGCATTCATAGACGTGTCCAGGTAGTTCGGGAAGCCAGCCTAGAATTGGACAGTCATTAGTGAGTGTCTGAAGTTTCATCATTAACTCGTTGACGTAAGTTTCTGCACAATTTTTAATTACAAGTTCACCAATGTTAAACCCTGGACACCATATGCTTGGGAAAGGATAATAAAATTGTGTACCTATATTTCATTTTTATAATAAATACACTTTTTTAATATTTCACTTTATTAGCTTTATAATGGTTGCATGTAAAAAAATAAGGTAAGTTATTCAGACATTTACAGAAAATCTCCCGTAAACCAAGTTGTTGATAGCACGTTCAAAAATCAAATAATCAAGAACTGAAAAGTGGACCTGACCTGACCTGATCTAATACGTAATAAGACCGTCAGCGCTGAAAATGCCAGGGTTTCGTTACTACAAAGAAATGAGTGATGATAAATCTAATAAAGTAACATAATCTTACAGCTGAGAGAAAGAAACGGAAGCAATCAATTTGCAATTTGTATAGCCAGCAAAATATATATTTTAAAACCGAACTTACTTTGAAAAATAAGAAAACACGTTATCAAGAATATAATAAGTTTGTTCTTGCTACAGTGTTCTTTTACCTATATGGCTTATTCATTATTGGGGTCAAAGGTCAACTTAAAGCTTTATTGGCCATAAAGATTCATTTCATAAGGTAATGTAAAGATCTGCAAATCGAATGCTTGCACGTTCTGATGAAAAACACCAAATACTAATGAACTTTAAAATATGGTGTTCTTTGCAATACAAATGACATCTGATTTCGATAGCCAATAGGGATGTTGACTGTATTCAAGTAAAAACATAATTTGAATGTAAAGTGGTAGTGTCTATGATGTAAATACTGAAAATGACAATAGTTTTCTTTATTTTTACGTAATTTTATTAATATTTTACAAACAAAATGTAATTAAATCACTCTCAAGTCACGTGACAATGAACACCAATAAGAGTGCATGACGTCACTTGTTCCTATCCATTAGAATTGGGTACTCCGGGATTCGCAGATTGCGGACCCGTTCCAGTGGGTCCGACACGAAGTGAAACGACATGTAACAAATTACATGTTGGGCACCGATTCTTCAGTGGAACCAGTGCAGTAGATCCGAAAGGCGTAGACTTAGTTGGGCTTTAGTATTAAGCATTCAATACTTTATGACTGCATCCTACTGCAATTTCATTTGTTCGCATTGCTTTACTTACTTTAATCATATTACACACAACTTGAAATGAAATGCCAAATGTATTTATAAAAACTAGATTTTTAAAAATTTCATATCAGTTTAGTGCGTTGTAAATTTTGAATCCGATTTTTTAATATGTAGGTATGTAAACAGACTATATAAAATTACTGAAAAGGATTTTTAATGTAGTTGTATGCACTTAAATATAAATTCTTTATAAATGTAAAAAAAGATTTAATGCGCGTGCCTATACAAAAGGAAACATTTTTACGCGTTACATTTTTATTTAAAAATTAAATACCTTGAAAAAATGACGTTTACATTCGAAAGAGATAATCAAATAAAATAAACCACGCAAGTAAATCTCACGGCTTAAAGTCGGAGTCAGTTATTCCAGTATACACACGGTTCACATCGCGGACCGATGCGGATTCGGATCCGTGGAACGAGTCCGAACGGACTGACACATCTCTACTATACATCGTTTACGCTGTCAATAGGCTGCACGCTGCATTGTTTAAATAAAATAATTTTGTAATAATCAATAATTTCTTCGAGATTCGTTTGAAAACGTTTGAAAGGTGCTTTTATAACATGGAAAGTGGATTTATTAAGGCAAATAGTTGAAATTTGCCGAAATTTGACTGTTTTACAGTGGCTACCTTCTTCGCAATGAATAGTAACTTATGTTCTGCTAAATTCAGAAATGTGAAGACTTCCATGTAAGTGATATACCAATATTTGTTAGTTCTGTACATAAATTATAAATTAGAGTAATAATACACTATACACTTTTGATTGCGTCGCTATAAGCGCCTGATCCACTGATCTCTAAATAACTGGATGTCGCTTACGTATCAAAATGCATGTAAATTATTTGTTATAGATTTACGCCACTTTAGCGCCAAGCCGCTGGTCCTTGTACTAAAATTTTGACAAAGGTTCGCTTCTGCGGTAAATATACGTTAATGATTGACGGTTAAAATCGTGAACTCATCATCTGTCTGCAGATTTACAAGAGATGATCGTTGTAGTGTTTAAATAAGAAACATGTACCGTACAAACTGGATGTTAAGTTTACTCATAACCATATTATATAGTTAAGGATCTAACCTAAAATTTGAACGCGCCGTTAAATTGATAGTACGAGTACCAGCGGCAAGGTGGCTACTTACCACAGTTTTGAATGACTTATGCGACATCCAGTTATTTATAGATCAGTGGCTTGATCCCTGTGGGCAAGCTAAAGCCACATTTTCCTGCAATTTGCTGAACGTGGAACATGAAGAAATAGCTCGTTAGGTGTTCTGATTGTAGTAGATGCACACTGTGGCACCGCACAACACTTATAAAACTTAGAATTCATATTATATAGCAATAAATGCGAAAAAACTTTAAATCGCCTTATCAGTTTAACCGTGTTTCAGAACAGGTGACGTCACAGCTGTCACGGTGACAAGGAATTGGCGTTTTGGAGCAAAATTTGAAATTGAAATTAAAGACATGATTTTCAAAGCTTTTAAACTGTTTAAAAAAATTATAATTAATATTCGGGGCTATGTAGGGTACTCATGCACAATTTCGAACACTTTCCCAAAAATACTCGACATCCCTATTGTAATCTGATAAAGATTTGGCTCTCATATTTCGATTACATCAGTAAGAAAGTGATTTAAATACAACTACTCGGTCTATTTATCAACGTGCTATCTACATCTAACATTTACATAAAGTTTTCCGACATCATCTACATTTTAATAATCCAGCTGCTGTTTGCAACTATCAAAAGCCAAAACGTTTTTCAGGCAGTGCTTGTTTACGATATGTTGTTTGAGATTTCCTTTAATTTTCGATTTGTAATCACACCCGTCCATATGGCAAACAAACTTCGGTTCTTTTCCGCACTGATGCTTTTGGTGGGCGCGCAAGTTCTTGAGGTACTTGTAACATCTTAGGCATTTATCACACCGAAATGCTTTACTGACGTTGTCCCGCGGTCTTCTTGAACTACCTGAAATAAGAAGGTGGGTAGCGAGCATTTTTGCCGTTTAAGTTTCTTCTAAGCATCATGCAGAGGACTACAAGTCACTATTCAATAACTGTGATAAGGAAACAGAATTTTCGATTAGTAAAATATCTATTTAAACAATCATGTAAATAATTACAACTTGTGGTGTTTTCTTATGTGATGTTTATCCAGGTTTCCCTTTAGTTTTGCTTTGAAGCTACATCCTGAATATAAACAATTGAACTGAGGTTGCTTCCCACATTCGAATTTAACATGCTTCCAGAGGGAGGCATAGTGCTTGTAGGTCTTACTGCAACGCTTGCAAGAGAATCCAGTTTCACCTAAAATTCAAGTAAGTTGCAAAATACCTTATTTTTATATTTTTCTATGAAACATGAAACAAACTTCATCTCTACCCTCTACGCTTTGTAGAACCAACCAAAATGCTAGTTCTTACCTTAGGTAAGCAAATATGTATTTCATTCTTTGTAAATGATAGTAAATTGATTTTACAAGATGACAATTGTAAAATACAGTCCATAGGATTACCGAATAATCTCAAAACTAGTAGCAGTTGATTCCGAGCAATTTGGCTGTGGTCCTGGTAATTTATTCTTCTGCTGTGGTAAACATCTTCAGAGCCGTTTTCATCGTCGACGAAAGGCTAGATTCAGAAGTTAAACGATAAACAGTTCTCGTGAAAAACATTTGACGGCATCAGCTTTCTCATATGCGGGTTTGTGTACGTTATCAAATCTACAAAGGAGTATAGGACACAGGTCCGTAGCTATAGGGGGCCAGAATAGACATTGCCCATTTTGAGAGATAAAGTTGCCCTCGCTAAGAAATTACTATCTTATTTATCGCAAAAATGAAAAATCTGGCGCAAATACTTCTTAAGTTCTAAAGCAGTCTTATTTTAACACTGCCATTACAGTTTGCCCCCTCTAAAAGTTTAGTTGTCCACTCTGATATCAAAACCTGGCTACGTGGCTGTTTTGGCAGCTGTCAAATTGACAAGTAACGGAAAGTGGGTGGCGCCCCATCATGCTGGAAGCAAATGTCCTCACGAGGAAGATGTTTCTTTGCTCAGTGCTATTCCTATTCGATTGTGAATTTTGCAGCAATTTTTATGATTACTCTATATTTTTGGGACAAAAACAGCCGAGAATGAGAATAGCATTATTAGTGCTCAAAATATTTATTTAAGCAATTACATAATCGTGGTGACTAGTTGCTATTCCTGGTGTTTTCTTTTGAAGTGCAATGCGAGTCTTTCCCTTCGTTTTGTTCTAAAGAGACATCCCGAATGCGTGCAGATAAACTGTGGTTTCTTGTCACATTCGTATTTTACATGTCTCCACAAGGAGCCATAGTGTTTGTATGTCCTGCAGCAACGCTTACAAAAAAATCCTTGGTCACCTAAAATTGATTGATTTGATTGGCAACAGAAAATTTAAAAAAATCATTATTATTGCATAAATTCAAGATTCGACATAGATATTATCTTTATATTTGTACTTCACTGCAATTTTAATAGACGCCACATGCAACAAACTACGACTTGACAGGTTACAGAGCTTTTTATACATAATCTTCTGGTTATTTCTTTGTTTGTACAAAATATCACGTATTAGCTACGAATTGTTCTAATAAAAATTATTCCATTGCTCGACAAAATATGTTGCATGCTCGACCTGAAGCATACGAAATGGTTGTTATGGTTAAGGGGTGCGATGTAAAATCTACCTTGGTTGATAATATAAAACATATGGAAAATAGGATCTTAAACTTATAAATGAATAAACATCCACTCTGGTCAATGTACTCGGGCCTAGTTTTGTCCTTATTGGAGCTCCAGAAGTAGGGATACAGAGCAAAAATAGTAAATTAACTAAAGCAGACTGCCGCCTTAACCGTAGCGTGCGGTATAGATCGGTTACAACTGTGGTAATCATATCTGCCCTTTACTCGATGTTCCTACCTGAGGAGAGCAAATAAGGGCGATACTAGTCGTAGGGTCCGAGTGGACTGACAAGAGCAGATGTTAATTCATTTATATACATCGCTCACGGAGAAGCTTCTCTGATGTCATCGCCACTACGTTGTAAGTGGTTACCATAGTTGCAACGCACCTAGTATGCAGTGGCACTGAAAACATTAGCTCTCACTTACAAAAAGGCTTAAGCATGTACGTAGTCAGTGCAATAGTGCTACACAATAATTAAGAAACGAAAAGTAGTACATATAACATAGCAACCAAAAGTACATTCCATTCAAGGAATTGAAAGTCACTTGTCAAACTTCTCTCCCGCCCCTAATCCGACTTTTGAAAGTACCTCATTTAGTATTTTTAGTAGCAGTTCATTGAATGAGGAGGTTGATCAAAACATGCTCGTATCGTGCTCTTCTGCACGATTATTTAAAAGGCACTTCGTATTCATATAATATTAAATACATAATACATTTTGTATACCTACCTGAGCAATGTTTTTTTTACAAGATCAATAGTGTGAAAGAGCTGATGCTCTCAGTGCCATCTAGGCAGAACTCTGCGAGCTAGGTGGTCCATAACTTTGATAGCAATCGACCTAGTGCAGCTTCCTGTCATTGGCATCGAAGAAGCTTCTATGTCGGCAAGATGAAATAAATCATCTGTTCCGGTCAATCCACTCTCACCCTACGACTAGTTTCGCCCTATTGGGGCTCATCATAAGTCCGCACGCTGCGGTTCAAGGCGACGGTCTGCTTTGGTCAATTTACTCTCTACCCCAACCTGATGAGCCCCAATAGGGCGAAACTAATAGTAGCGTGGGAGTAGATTGACCAGGGCAGATCATTTATTTTAAGACCAACAGTTTAATAGAATTATTAATCTTATTAAAGTTAAGAATTATACAACTTTAATAATAGCTTTTTCTAAGATATTGTAATTATTAACAACTAAGTAGAGTCATATTTAAAAAATAAATAAATAAATAAAAGCAAGGAGTTAATGGTACTCCCAATTACTGATATACCTAACTTGTAACAGTACACGTTGTTGAAACACCTATAACTGACTCTAATAATGAAATCTTCCAAGCAGGTACAATCTCTGTATTTTTGCTGTCAATGTATGAAAAGTATATATTCAATAACACAGCTGGAGGTAGAACAGGACGCGTTAATATTCCATTAAAATAAAGGAAACAGAATGCTCCATTCTTCATAATATTTATTTCAACAATTAGGAAGGCATGGTAACCAATGGCTATCCCTGGTGTTTTCTTTTAAGGTGTCTCGTCAGACATTCCTTTAGTTTTGCTCTATAGCCACATCCAGAATGCGAACAAGTGAACTGTGGCTGCTTGCCACATTCGTACTTTACATGTTTCCAGAGAGAAGCGTAGTGCTTGTAGTTCTTATTGCAACCCTTGCAAAGAAATCCTCGGTCACCTAAAAGAAAGTGCATTAATCTTTCTTTCTTCTTAATGAAAAATTAAATTTAAACTTCCTTTAAGTATTTATTAAGATAAATATAATTATAATTAACAATCATAACTCGTGGTGTATTCTCTTAAGATGATTAACAATACTCTCTTTCAATTTTGCTTTGAAGCCGCAATTCGAATGTGGGCAAAAGAATTGAGGCATCTTGCCGCATTTGTATGTTATATGCTTCCAAAGAGATGCGTAATGTTTGTAGGTCCTGTTGCAATTGACGCAAAAGTGCGATTGGTCATCTAAAACAAATAAAAGTAATTAACTAAATATGAAATATTGAATAAAACTCGAATTTGAAAGCAGACACCTTTAATTGGTAAATAAGGAATGTTCATAATTAATTTTTAATCCATTCAAAGAAAACTTGTTCCATAATAAGTCATTTCAGATTTCAAAAGAATACTGTTTGGTCACAATGAATTAAAAGCTAACCCGGTGATGGCCTTGATCTTGAACAATTACGAGGGGCGTTTGCTGCATTCGCGGATTGATGTATAAATTAAAGCAAATATATCAATATTATATTATTATTTTTCAATATAATCTCCTTGAAGAGTAACATCTGCATTTATTGTATTTATTTATTAATATTTGTAAGTCTTAAAAAATACCTTTTTGGTTTTTGTACAAAATGTAAAAATGTGGTAGTTTGCAATGATATTCATATTTCGTCTTCAAATACTTTCCACGCATGCAGATTCTTTTTCAGGTTCGGAAACAGGCAAAAGTCCCTAGGAGTTAGGTCACGGCAATATGGTGGATCGTCTTCAAAGCCGCACGCAGAAACAGCAACGCCAACCTTGTGAACAGACGCATTGTCATGAAGTACGAATACCCCTTTTTTCTTTTCTCGCCTTTTTACAGCCTTTCACAAATGTGTAATATGCACCTGTAATGGTCTCTCCTTTAAACTTTTAATCTACAGCCGGACCACCCTTTACATGCCACTAATTCGACTCTTTTTTGATTCAGTGTCATAAAAATAAATCCACGTGTCATCTCCTGTCACAATTCTGCGTATAACATCTGTCTGATTCTCCTCACAAAGCTTCGAAAATGGCTACAACAATCGACGCCCTACTGTTTTTGTTGAAGCTTCTGAGAACCCATAGCCCCCTTTGACCTTATAAGATTTTCATAAGGAATTTTGAATGCAATTGTTACAGAAATGTTATTTGTGCAATTTCTTTCAGTTTTAGCTATTATCCATAATAGCAAGTTCAACTTTCATCACTATTGACATATTGTTTTCCGGGTTGCTTCCCACAAGCTTATTTGACCTTGACGTTTCGATACTCATGTCAGTGTCTTCTTCAGAAGTAGCTCTGAAAATTAAGTGTCCGCTCCGGTATAGGTGTAATCGAAACGTCAGACTGATAACTTTTTGTCAGTGTTTTCAAGAGATAGCGATCTTTCCGAGAAAATATTATCTTAGGACACTTCAGTTTCAGAGCTACTTCTGAGGAAGATACCGACATGAGTGTCGAAACTTTAAGGTCAAATAAGCAACGTGGGAAGCAACCCGGAAAACAATATGTCATCGATAACAACCACGGAAGCCTTCAAACAAACTTTCATCGCTATTCCATGTGTCGTCTCGTCTCTTGGTCTTCCAAGGCGTTCGTCGTCTAAGATTTCCTTGCCTTGGTTCAAATAAGAGTAGTTTTACTAGAACAGGAATCTCCAAAAACCGCTCTCATTTTATTTAGAACAACATCCGCACTTTCGTATTACTTTGTGAGAAATTTAATGGCATGAAACTGGATATTCGGCACTTTTTCAATAATTGTGATGCACTAACCCAATCTCTTAACTATATTGCAACAGTTACTACAGATATTAAAATGCATGTCTATGCTGTGCTGTCTACACCTCAACCAACTGCAGATAGATCTATTTCGCTGTCATTACAGCTCATCAGTGAAGTTTAGGTCTAGTGTAGACAGCACGGCATAGAATTGGTTTTGCTCATATACCAAAGCAATGGTATGATGTAAGTAAGAAATTAGGATGGCAATGCCATCTGTCAGCATTACACTGACATGATGACAAAGCCACCTAGCTGCCTTAACGGGTACTACTTCCTAAAAGAAGTGACCTGTAGCCTGACAATTGGCATGCAACTGCGTACTTCAATTTGACAGCAGGTCCCCACGGCACTTTTTACTAGCGGGTAAGAACCGACATACATTAAAATGCATGTCTATACTGTGCTGTCTACACCTCAACCAACTGCACTGATAAGCTGTAATGACAGCGAAATAGATCTATCTGCAGTTGGTTAAGGTGTAGACAGCACAGCATAGACATGCATTTTAATGTATGTCGGTTCTTGCCCGCTAGCAAAAAGTGCCGTGGAGACCTGCTGTCAAATTGAAGTATGCAGTTGCATGCCAATTTCTCAGGCTACAGGTCACTTCCTTTAGGAAGTAGTACCCGTTAAGGCAGCTAGGTGGCTTTGTCTTCATGTCAGTGTAATGCTGACAGATGGCATTGCCATCCTAATTTCTTAGTTACTACATATATTTGGATGAAATTTGATGTTTCCAGTCGAATATAATTGACAAATTAATAATATAATGAAATGCAATACTTGTTTTTCCACAACCATCTTGTCCATTCCGTAAACATAAAAAATACCCCTCGCATATAGCTCGTAGGAATCAAATATTCCACCGCTCTGATTAAATATGATACTATCCCATCTTCTTGATATCTCCATTTTGGAAAGTGTGTCTAGATGACATTTGGTTTATACATGATCTTCTACGTTGCTGTGACTATAAATGTGATTTATGGGTTTTGGTATCCACATCTTCGTGAGTCTTGTGAGTGTTTCCACCATGGACGTCGAAAAGCATACAAAGAAGCTGGCTAGTGCGAAGTGCGTATTGTGGGATCGGTCTTGGATATTTGTATTCCACAGCAGCATCTTGAAGATGAGGATGTCAATGTTCTTGAGGTGCTCTTCTTTTGGAATATCCACTTTCCCTTTCACCATTTGGAGAATCAATCTTACCGATTATCATTGAACGATCAGACGTAGGACTAAGTACTGATATTATGAAGATCTCTGCTCTCTGTACAGAGAACGAGTTCTGTCTTTGGAATATTACTGGTGAAAACAGAAAATAGCAGAGACGATAGCGTCAGCCTTGTGTACATAAAGTCTGAAATAGCTAAGGTTGGTTTCTGACATAACGCCGTCAGGTAGGAAAACACGACAGTAGGCTTTTTAAAAGTAATAATAAATAAAGTGCGCAAGGTAGGGATGAAACATTAAAGTAAACAAATGCAGTAGCACGGTTTATTCCGATAAGTACAACATTAACCCAACTGGTCAAGTGAAATCACACCATGCTTGAATGTCACATGCCTCCTCAAGTTCGCTTTCCTCTTACTCTTGTAGTCGCAAAATGAACAGGCATGCCTGGGTGGCTTGCCGCAGGTCAACTTCAGATGAGTGGCTAGTGAACAGGCGCTTCTGAAGACCTTGTGGCAATTTTGACAGGTTATGAACTCTCCTGCAAAAATTCTAGTTTTAATGGCGCAAAAATAAAATCGAAAACATCCAGTCAAAGCCATTACACACAGTAGACCCTACCTTACCTGTTATACATTATACCAAAATAAAAATTTTGTACTGTACTACCTGAATAATAAGGAAACGTAGGTCTTCAATTGCAAAACAGGATTCAAAATCCATGGCATTCCTGGAAGTAACGTGGGAAATGAAACAACAGAAGTCGGTTTTGTAAGAAAATTATTTATATCAATGAATTCGTGATTACTCGTTCTATTCGAACCTTTCCACGTTAACAATTAAATAGGAATTGCTTGATGCGTGTGTCTAAGGTGCTGGCGGAGATGGTCTTTTCTCTTGAACAGCTTCATGCAAATCCCGCACTTGAAACGGGGGAGCTTGCCGCACTCATACTTCACGTGGCGAGCTATCGACGTTTTACTTTTGTAGCTATTGTGACAAGCGCTACAACCGTACCTTTGATCCTTCGATCCTATTACGTAATAATCTGAAAATGACTGCGCGTTAGTATGGGGCAATTCATTGCGGAACGGATAAGACACTACCAACTCAACCTATCTAAACCAAATGGTAACTATTAAGAACGTGCAGCCTAAATAAGGTCCTACGATACATACCTTATTGATGGAAAGGAGTATTTGAATGTTAAGAACCTCAAAACTACTGTCTTCCTTTTTATTTAATCTTCAATTTATTAAATTTTTGTGAGGCCTGAGGCAAATATGAAAAAAAAATCGATAGTGACCGGGATTCGAACCGAGACTTTCAGTTTTCTTCCACTGCACCATTAAAGGTCCAGTTACGAATCCCGGACAGTGTATTACTAACGATAAATTTCATAGTTAGAAATGTATATTGATTATTATATCTTACTATAATGTAGACAAAACATTTATAGCGTTTAATCTGGGAAATTAAAAAAAACAGTCGTGTTTTGATAATGATGCAAATGAAAAGTGAAATATTAGTGTAATCTGCAGTTGATACACGTCAATACTTTAATGTAAACTTGACTTAAAATCAATGGGAACAGTTCGGTTAGTAAACGTGCTCTAGGGGTACTTTATTTCTATATTGTCATTGCTATAAGTAACCGACGTTTTCGTCGTTTTTACGCGACGCTGTTGTTTAATGTGCAGCACTCTTACGCTTTGCTCTACACTTTAGGAAGAAGGTATTGCTGCAAATAAACCGAGCTCCCTTGTTGAAAATGTGGAACAAGATCAAACGGTTTAAAAATTGCCAATAATTACCTCATACACATACAAACCGACAGCTATGGGCTACAGAGATCTAATCATTCTTAACTACTGTACAGGGTGTCCCATTTTCGTTGTAATTGTAGGGTATCTCAGTAACTATTAATGCTAGAGGGTTGCGGTTTCGACATTACTGTATCATTTTATTGTTCTGAGTTCAACTGTATCGTCGCCATTTTTGTATCGTCTTTTGTTTTAAAGCCATAGCCCACTTTTTGAAAATGTAACATTTCTCTAGCTCTCAATTTCTCGCTTGGGTATGTAAATACACAAAAACTGTAGACATTTTTTATAGATATTTTTATTTTGCATCCATTGGCGTACCCCGTAATTTTCTAGGAGATCAATTTTTTTAAATTTAACACAAACTTACATTTTTTTAAATGGTAACCATAGTTGGCTTTACTATGGTTGAAAATGCCTATTTTTTCCGGTTAATAAAATGTATACATTGTTAGGTTTTTTTTACTAATTTTGGAATTATTCAAATTCTTTAAAATAATTTAATCATATTTTACGTGTACATCCAGGAGGCAATGGAATAAGAAAACACACGATATAATTTATATTATTAAGTAAAAATTTTAATCCTTTTAAAAATAATATATGCGTATTTGAATACATACATAAGACTCCTAAGAGCGCTCAAGCATTTCTTTATC
This sequence comes from Rhyzopertha dominica, assembly GCA_025024175.1. Lineage (NCBI taxonomy): Eukaryota > Metazoa > Arthropoda > Insecta > Coleoptera > Bostrichidae > Rhyzopertha > Rhyzopertha dominica. The sequence goes on from QCXZ01000003.1 coordinate 60,888,562, forward strand.
GGAATCTAGGAGGCCATGTAACTAATGAAAATGATTGTTTATTTGGAGATAAGTACCTATGCATTGTTTATCATAAAGTATTTACATCCATTTTGTCGAAAAACGTAAAATCTCATTAAATTATTACAAAAAAAATGGAATAATACCAAAATTAGTAATCAGAAAAAATAATTCTTTTCAACCATAGCAAAGCCAACTATGGTTCCCATTTAAAAAAATTCAAGTTAGTGATATATAGAAGATGAGACCCCTAAAAAAAACTGAGTACGCCACTGGATTCAGAATAMAAATATCTATAGAAAAATGTCTCAACAGTTTTTTTGTGTCTACATAGCCAATCGCGATATTGAGAACTGATGAAGTGTTACATTTTTCAAAAGTTGGCTATGGCTTTAAAACAAAAGACGATATAAATATGGCGATGGTGCAGCTCAACTCACAACAAAAAAAGTAATACAATAATGTCGAAACCGCAACCCTCTAGCATTAATAGTTACCGAGATACCCTAAAATTACAACGAAAGTGGGACACCCTGTACAGTGTAAGGGACAAGTTAATAACGAAATGTAAGCGATGATCTCGAAAATTGGACACATAAACGCGCACATAGTGTTCGAAATTTAAAAAAATTAGCGAGTAGTCAAAAACCAAAAATTATAAAAATTAGTCCCATTTACAAAAAAAAAAATATTTTATTATTAAAAGTTGGGCAAAATCTTACTCAGTTGTCTATAAAATCACTAACCAATTGGAGCATTTGTCATATCGTGGCACAGGTTTTTAGATGCTCTCTTCAAGGAGCAGTGTTGCCAGCGCGGTCAAGTATATTTTCTGGACAAAGCTCAACCATGAAGCAAAGGACAAGGTTAAGGTATATAGTCCAGACTTGACACCACTAATGTTTGTTTATCTCTTTCCAGAATCAAAGGCATTTATGAGCAGGCAACGCTTCGCCACCAACGGAATAGTTCCAGTAGGCTGTGAAAATGTACTGGCGAAGGCATCCAAAAGCGTGGTGCGATATGTCAAAAGTTTTAATTGTGTTGGCAAGTTTCTAGAAAAATGAATAAGACTTTACTCAACTTCTAATAATAAAATAGTTTGCTCTTTTATATAAAGATTCGATATTGAAAAAAAATTTTGGTGAATACCTCCATTTTAGACTACACACTATAGCTCGTTTCAAAGTTTAAGATCAACAATGGACATTTAGAAGCCCACTAAATTAATAACTTATACATACAAGAAAGTTTGACAAATCTGACACTGGCAAATTAAAATCATCTGTAACCAATGCAAGAATCATCCAAGTCACAATGGACTCATTATAACGTTGAATTTTCACTGCTAGCTGGAAGCTAGCTAGCTAAATAACCACATCCACGTCAATGCCTACCAAACGTCATTATCTGGCAACAAATAGTGTAAAAGCTCCTTATAATGTTTGGAGCTAAAAACCGTTTGTTTGTCACGAAACCAGCTACTCAAGTGCGACTTTTAACAAAAATCCATTTCAAAAAAATAAAAAAAATCATAATATATTCAATATCATTTCAGAGATCTTGTCATTTATTATAGCTAAATATAGATGAACATCACAACTTAAATCTAAATGAAACTAATACCTGACAACTATAAAAAAGTCAAGCCTTTATATGAGAGAAATGGTATAAACAGGATACAAGCTAAACTAGCAGTCGTTCCTTGTGTTTGTTGAATAAGTGCAAACTTAGGGGGCCCTTCTGTTTTGCCTTGTAGGGGCAACGGTGACAACGAAATCGAGGCTCTACGTCTTCACATTCATATCTCATATGTCTAACGCAGGTCTGCTTAAGCTTATACATCTTGTTGCATTTCAGGCAACAAAACATTTGTGTTCCACCGATCCGCACGATTTTCATCCCCAACTGTTGTTCTGAAAGCAAAAGGACGTATCTAAAATTCTCGACATATTTGACAATGGCCAAAATCTCATTAATCAAAGCGTAGATTGATTTACTGATATTAGTTAATTCATGCAACACTAGTGTAAGTATTTCTTTCTAAAGAATATTTCCTATCAGCAGAAAAATAAGATTACATAATATTTACCCCACACTCCTGATCTATTAGAAAGCTATTCGAGAAGTATAACAAATGCATGCATTGTGATGTTTGAAATAAAACACCTTGTAGGTATTCTTACATAATAATGCGTTTGTGAACTAAACTTGAAACTATAACGTATCATACTAGCTGAAACTAACTGAACTGAACATCATTTTGTTAAACACATCGTAAAATGTGGATGGTATCTGAAAAACTCCAAACTTACTGTTGTACTTTGTGTATTTTATTCAAGTGTAACTGCAATACGAAGTTCTGTTTTGCCTTGTAGGGACAAAGGTGACAAGGAAAACGACGTTCTACACCATCGCACTGGTATCGCATATGCCTGATGCAGCTACGTTTAGTACTGTACGATTTTTTGCACTTAGTGCACCCAAAAACTTCTTGTCCATCCTTCCATGTAATGCTCACCGTATAAGATCTCCCTGAAAAACAGTCGATGTATTAAGGTTGTGAATAAACACACAAAAATTAATTAAAACCAAAACGAGTTTATTGTATGTGTATTTAACAACAGTCTACACTTATAATGCGGTGGAAACTACAGTTTGCATACAACACACATCTACACATTTGAAATCTGTTTGTATATAAATAATAATCTTCAAATAATACGATCTTCAGTTAATAATTTTGTGTAGAAATATACATAACAATAGCTAGTGCCAATTATTAATATATACGGTGCAACAGAATATTTTAATGTCTTTTATGGTACAAACAATAGAGATAAAAAAAATGTCATTCCAATATTACATATAGTTGATGGTAAACTGCACGAACTGGCAAATTTATGTAATGACACCATCAATTGCTTCTTCGAGTAAACCACGATAACGATGTCGTCCAGTTTGGCAATACTCACCTGGAACACTGTAACGTGGCAAAAATTTATCAGTCCAGTTTGGATTTCAAATACATTTCGGTTACATGTTGCCACCTACACGGCGTTTGTCTTTGCAGCATATTCTTCTGATGCAGTTTACATATGTAGTTTTCACCAGAAGAGGAAACCTTTAGCGGGATTCAATTCTGGGGGCAGGATTAACTACCAAAGGATGAGTATTATCACTAGATACCAAGATGATCCTCAAACCCATTCTAAAAAGGTTTACCAGCAAAGCAACACCAGATGTATGGGTTTGAAGGCGCACAGCTGAAAGAAAGTGGGAACCAAACTGGTTCCTACAAAATATTTTCCAGATAGAGGTACATGTTGTTATAACGGAATAAGTATACTGAAAGTATGCAAAAGTGACGCTTGAAAGCCTAAACATAATCAATTTCTCCTATAAGGAAGAGTTCATTATTTAATTTGGGTAGGATTCCTTATTGGAAAAAAACTATTTCAATAAATTTTTAAATAATATTCTGATAATTATGAATGGGTCTTCAAAAAAATACGATTAAAAATAATGTTTAGAAATGTGCCCAAAATCATTGTTGTCAAATTGAAACCGCCAAATTTTATAATTAAGAGTAAGTTTGTGTGAAATTGTCTATATTCCGAAAATTGGTAATTTTTCGAAATATTGCCAATTCAATATCTTCATATGGCGCTTTTTACTGCCGATTTTACGTTAAGTTACTCTTAGTTGGTTATGACGACGATAACAACAATCAGAAGCTAAAGAGTTGAATAAAGCTGTCACTGCCATTTAAAAATTATTTGTAATCATGTCGGGGTGCTTAAATTATACAAATGAAGATAACTTATTTATTATTTATGAAGAATACATTTGCAATTCGATATCCACAAAAACACAAACCATCACGATGTGCTGTCAAATATGTAACTATGCATCTGTCAAGGCAACAGTGTAAAGAAATAAGTCTCTTCCTAATAATAAGAATGTTGAGATTCCTATTTTGGGATAATTCGCGGCATATCCAAAAAGTGTCCGTAAGACAAGGTACATTAGAGTCAATATTATCTAAATCAACTGTTCAAAAAACATTACGCAAACATAAATTTCGTCCATACGTATTTTCCACAGTTCAACACCTAGAAGAAGCTGATTTTCTAAGACCAGTGGCATTGTGCGAATTTATCTTAACTTAACCGCAACGAAACAATTTTTTAACAATATCATTTGGACAGGCGAAGTTAAATTTACAATTAAAAATGCTGCTTCCAATCGGCGTTCCTATTATTTTAGTGATTCAAATTTATGTATAATAGATGTTTAAGAGAGCAAAATTTTCAAGGATCTTGGAACTCTAATGTTTATTGTAAAATAAGACATGATAGCATTGCGGCACTACATTTTTAAGAGAATTTAAATGGTAAATAAAATGTGCTTATAAAATTAGTAAGTGAAGGCTATTTTAACATTTTACTTTATTTTGAAACCGACTATTTAGACAATTTGCCACTTGCTGTTCACAGAAACTTGTTTATTTTTTACGACAAATCTACTAATGCCGTACTATACAGGGTGCTCCGTTTAAAACAACGAAGTTGATGCTCACTTTTTGTAGATGTTTTTAATTTGTTTGGCACTTAATTTTGAATAACTTTCTTTGAACCATTTTTGGCAATTTTAACTAGAACCTGTATAGTTACTTATACATAAGGTAACACCAGTAAAATAGGGCGAGTCATAGGCGCACCGAAGGGGGGGAGGGGGGGCAGCTGCCCCCCTTTCCTTGGACCTGGGTTGCCAACTCTGGGCCCTTCCAATTTCCCATACATTTTGCAGGTTAATTATTTGTGTACATCTAAAAATCGTCTTATCTACAAAACTGTAAATACAGTAGAATTTATGGGCAAGTGTATTTCATAATTTTCATCCAGAACTCATATTTCACTCTTGCAAATGACCTCTAATAAGTTGTCAAATGGTTTCCAAGCTTAATCGATGCCATGTGCGTTTTGAAGCTGTAACTGCAAGATTCTTGATGTTACGAATCGTTGTCTTAGGGTGGATATAGCTTTAAAAGACTATCTCGGTCAGGAAGAATCATAACAGGATTTCTACTTACTTTAGGTCTTCTACCTTTTTCTATAAAGATTGTTGAGCTAACTACTGTTATTGGAATCACATCAGAATCTGTCATATATTCGATGATAACTCCAACTTTTGAACCAAATTTCTAAATTCACATTACATTTTAACAATTAATCCAAAAACAAAAAAATATTAAATATCCATCCGAACTCACTCAGTAAAAGCATTATCAGCACGAATTAAAACCCGGTGTGTTGTTAAAAATGCAATTAAATATATTTCAGTTTATTTAAATGAAGCTTAATTTGGTTAAGTAGTAGTCGGTTAATTTTTGAGAGCAATGCACTGGCGATCTGAGAAGGTTAGCTTGACGCATAATGAACTCCCAGCTTAAATTTCTAAAACTTCTGATGTGAGAAGTTGAAACTGTACTAAAAGCGCATCGGTTAATGCATTAGTCTTTGATATGTGTTAATTCTGAATAAGAAATCGAGCTCCTATTAGTAGAACTTTTAAGGTGATATTTATGCTCCTTTGGTACTTCGTATGATATTATGTAGCTTACGGATCTTTATTCTCCCAAATAAAATGTATCAACTCATTTTTTGTTAAACGCGAGAACGATGCAACTGAATGCGCCTCACCTAACTGAGTTCATCAATAACGGAATTAGTAATAAAGGGGCTTTGTATGATCAGTGTACATAGAAAACATATAAATAATTTGGGTCTTTATTTCACAGATGTTTTAAGTCGCCTTGCAGAAAATCCACGAAGGTTACTCATGGAATAAATACTTCATTAGTTATTACTTAAGTACCTATATCTTATAAACATTTATTATTTCCATTTATGTTGAATTATACTCTACAGGACGTTCCTGCTTTACCCTCCCCTGGACCAAAAGCTAGGTACGCCCATGGGGCGAGTCTAAATATGAAATTTTTAATGTACGTTCCAAATTTCTAAAACACGTCTATAAGACCTCTTTACTAATAGGTATAACAATAATTTAAGAAACGATTAGATAATTCGTAAGCCGTGGTGCTATTATAGTAAAAGCCATTGATCAAACTAATGAGTTGCAAAAACTTTATTAACGGTACGCTGCTATTGAAATAAGAAGTATGCATCACTGCAATATACCCAAGAAATCTTAATAGATACACAACCAAAAAAAACAGTATTCTTGACCATTAATTAAGTGAAGCCGAAACTTTATGTCTATTAAACAAATGCAACTTCAGAGCACATTTCTGTTTTGATTTGTACGGGCAAATATGACAGGCAAATCGAGGCTCCGCGTCACCACACTCGTATCTCATGTGCCTAATGCAGCTGCGTCTTGCTCTATATGTTTTGAAGCACGCTGGACAACCGTATACTTTTTCCTCATTCTTCCAGGATATCTTGGGTTCTCCGTCCAGCCCTGGAACATACATTATTGTCAAGATTTCTGCGAACAAGCGGATATTCTTAACCAAATCTACTGATATGGAATAAAACAAAAATCAGTTGTGAAGATATATTTGCCGGAAGTATACATCTGTTACTGGTAGAGGCCGTAACCTGAAGGCTCAAGTTCTTGACCATGTATCTGTATCATATGCCTTTTGAAGTTTCCTTTCCGCCGAGTCTGGAATGGACAGAATTTACAGAAGAATTGTGGTCCTTTTCCGCATTCGTACTTTCGGTGATTTATCAGAGACGTTTGATATCTGTATTCCTTCCCGCAGGTTGGACACTGGTACAGAACGGATCCTAAAAGAAAATGACGAATTAAAACATAGCACAAGACATCCGAAGCTTCGTTTCTGGAAAAGTAACCGCTGGCGATTCACTAATCTTCTCATAATGATAATAATTTCTATATCTTGATTTATACAGAATAATGCATTAACTAGCTCCTCAACCTTGAAAGAGTGAGACAACTGAGTGTCGTCACTATAGCGATGATAAAAGCAGTATTTGGAGGCATTTGCCAAAAGTTTAACAGATATCCTTGAGGAACACTACTATTTATAGCTAAGATTGAGAGATAGACCCATTTTAACAGTCTGTAATGTTATACAGGGTGTTTCCTAAGTAATCTAAAATATTATATGGGGCGCTTTGTCACTCAATTTTAAGACGAAAAGTTCATATAAACATGTGTGATAAGTCTTGTCGTTAATGAGGTACAGGGTGTTGAATTGTTTGTAATAAATCAGGTCTGAGTGTATTTGAAATTAATTTTTCCTGGTGACGCTACTGGTTTTTAAAAGTTATACGAAAAAACATGTTTATTCTAAGTGGCCTTTGGAGTAACGTTGACAAATACTGTGTCAAACCTAAAAACCAACGCAAAAAACGAACAAGAAATTTTTATAAATACGACCTTTTTGTGTTAAGTTAACAACGATGCCTGTGTTTACTAATGCTGAAATGGCTAATATGCACTTTTTGTATGGATTAGCGAATGGTAATGCCTTAGAGGCTAGACGTATGTATGCCCAGCGTTATCCAAATAATCGTTTACCATGTTCAGATACGTTTACTAAGCTACATATTCGTTTACAAGAAACTGGAACTTTTGCCAAATCAAAGAATATTATTGGACGACCCAGAAGTGTGAGAACTCCACAATTGGAAACGAGTACCAGAAAAATTGCTGATGAACTAAATGTTGGTAACAGAACTGTTTGGAATATTTTAAAAGATAACTTATTGTATCCATATCACGTTCAACGTGTACAACATTTGCTACCTACTGACTATCCGCTTCGCATACAGTATTGCCAATGGATTTTAAATAAAATCGGAAACAATCTCAATTTTGCTGCCAATATTCTGTATACAAATGAAGCCAACTTTTCAAGACATGGCATTATGAATTTTCATAATAACCACATATGGGCAGATGTAAATCCACATGCCATAAGTGTAAAACGATTTCAACAAACATTTTCGGTCAATGTTTGGCTTGACATCATCGATGATTATTTACTAGGACCATTTTTCCTTCCTGCACGGTTGACCGGTGAGACATACCTTAATTTTCTAGAAAATGAACTTCCAGTTCTTATGGAAGATGTACCTCTTATTATTAGAAGGCGCATGTGGTTCATGCATGACGGAGCTCCTCCACATTTTTCAGTGATTGTACGCGAGTTTTTAAATAACGTTTTTCCAGACCATTGGATCGGACGAGGATCTCCACACCCGTGGCCCCCTAGATCACCGGGACACAATCCTCTGGATTTTTGTGTGTGGGGATATTTGAAATCGCTCATTTACACAACCCCGATATTAAACGTACAAGATCTTCAAAATTGTATCATACAAGGCTGTAATGTTATTCGTAACAATCCTGGTATCTTCGAACGTATTCGGCAATCAATTAGACATCGAGCAGATGCTTGCATTTTAGCTGCAGGTGGACATTTTGAACATATGCTCTGAAATGTACTATTTTTTCTTTGTTTAACACATGTTGTTGCTTCTAATAAAATAATAAAACACCCTGTATCTCATTAACGACAAGACTTACCACACATGTTTATATGAACTTTTCGTCTTAAAATTGGGTGACGAAGCGCCCCAAATAATATTTTAGATTACTTAGGAAACTTAGTAACTGAAAAATAATTTAATAAAGACATATTCTTAAGCAATATAGAGAATGTAATAGAAACAGATTGTGGTTGATAGTATCGAACACCTTAGTATAACCTAATAACACCAAAGCTGTGACAAGACAACCGTCAGTAGCTTTCACTGATATTTAGTAGGGCAGTACTACAACTAAATTGTTTTCCAAATCCTGATTGCACCATTAACCAATAGTTTTTCATAGAGTTTCACTCAGTGCACTCAGTTTCACTCAGTGCACTTTTTAGGAGTGGGAATGATGTAAGAGACATGTCACTGATTAGGAATTTCATTTTGTAACAAACATATCGCCTACCTTGGCGTATATAATGTTGTCCGCGTTGGAACTACAACTGTGCGCCGAAATAGCTGTCCATATTTTGTTCTGACGCCAGTGACGGCTGGTCAATAAGTGCCAATGTGCCATGGCACTACCAGCAAAACTGTAGAAAAATATTCTTTAACAATCAAAAATTGAATTATAATGGAACTCAAAGTGGTTGAATTTGTGGGAACACCGGCCGAACTGCGGAACGCACCCATTCATAACGGTTACCGCTTGCGCTCAGCACCCAAGTTCTACTTTACTCTCTACGGGTTGCATCAATCGGTCGGTTTATGGGCGCGGTAAATGCGGGGAAGGACGTAAGAAATGACGTATGCGAGCGCCTCAGGGCATCTCTGTCGCAACCGTCTATTGCTCGTAAACCGACTCTGTTGCACTTACAGATGCTTATGAGCCTTTTCTAGCCCTATGAACTCCATATGAAAAAGGCGCAAGAGAATACCTATAAAAGTTTAGCGGTATTTTGGGCTCCAGATCAAGATTATTTTGTTAGTAGAAATAAGTAATTAATTTTATTTTTCATGGCGGAGTGCTGATATAAAGATGCTGTGTGTAATGATGGCAAAGAAGACTGATCGCGCGGGACTACGAATATCCCGCCTTATATTTAAAGACAAACCGCTAAAGCAAATATGTATGCATTTGTATTACATTTTTAAATTCTTAACAAATAATTGCAAGTGCTGAGCCACCCAACAAAAGCACACTTGATTTATCTGAATCGTAGAAACTATCCCAAAAATACCGCAAACTGACAATCTGATTAACCAGTTAATCAATGTGCATGTATTATTGTAAATAGCACTGGTATCTGTTTTGTTCTTTAAACGCTAGTAATTACGGTACAAATAAACGTAGCATTTTGTTAGCGTCTAATTGTATTGTTGGTATATTAGAGTGTAAATTATATGTATACATAAAATACAAAAAAATGAACTTTTTTTGTTCAGTTGCATTAGTTACAGCCAAAAATGCACTTGTAAGTAAAACATGTTGCCTACTTAGGTATTTTGATTTCTTGTTTGTGAACTGCCTACTTTATGAGTTTTCTATCAACACTGAGTTTATAGTAATATAATATATCGGGGTACCGATAATATAGAATTTTTTTAATCAAAGATACCATAAAATACCTACTGTAACATAACTTTCCGTTTTATTATTTAACTATTTGTAATAAAAACTGATATAAAGCATAGTCCAAAACAAATTATAAATTTACATACGTTACAATTATAATTATAATATACATTCAGGCGATACAATCTTTGACCTTATATGATAAAATATAGTAGGCATGCAACTTTTATTTAACTTTTAAGTTACATAAAAACCCAACTGTTAATAATTATCATTGAGAATCGCACATGTAGTGCCTATAGTATGTAGGCATATGTACGAAATAGAACAAAAATATTCTAAACGAATTGGTTATAATAATATTGAATAAACGAAAATGTTTTATAAAATGAATTACAAAAATATAGTAGGATTGTGAAAGGTGCCATAGCATACGGGACGAATTTGAATGTAAAATACATCTACTACAATAATTGTAACAAGTAGTGCTGGCAATTCTGCTTTATATTATATGAATATACGGCCGTATCTGACGTTTATACGTCCATCCTGGTTGGTTTTATATAATTATCACTCATTCTGCTCCCAAGAAAGCTTATAAATCGAATCCACAAATATAATTATTCGAAATATCGTGGATAATGTTTCGTAGGTACTTCTGCATGCCATGTATTGCGTTAGTGTGTGATACACGCGTCCATAAGAACTGTGAATCTAAGCGAGAGGGAGTGAGGCGCCCCGTGACGTAACTGCTTCCTATTGGCTAAAGCTCGAACACTGCAACCTGTAGTAGTCGAATAGACCTTGCTCAGCACCGGCATTACATCCAACTTCACGTTCGTGCTAGCTCTGAATTGGAACGGAATCGCGGCAGTTTTTGGATCTCCGCGGGAAGCAAGAGGATGCGAGGAGTACGCGGGTTCAAGTGGACGTTCGTGCCAGTGAGTCGATTGGCACGGATCAGCGTTGCCAACTGACCTGACCTTAATCATCGTATGTACCAACCCCACAAAAACTATCGTATATAAGAAATTATTATCCTACACATAATATAATATTTAAACTTACTTAGTTATAAAGGTCGAGAAGTCAGCACATGTGATGATGAGGTGTGCGTAAACGTGTCAGAGAAAATCAGTTACATTTTGACATTTGTCTTGACATAGCACTCTATCAACACAACGCAAACATTGAGTGCCTTGGGAATGCTGTCGGCTGAGAAACAATTCCGAAACAATATTGACAATTTTAATAAGCGAGTAATTAACAAGCAGAAAAGAGCGCCGAATGGATTTTGTCTATCAGGCAATATAAAAACTACATAGTGACTTAAGACACATAATTGATGAACGCGGTGGCAATGCAGGTTTCTAACGTGGTACCTAACTTGTTTTGGATGAAAACGTGTGATACGAAAATGATAAGTGAGTTACGTAGATGTTTTATAAATTGGATATTTTCAACTACCATATTATAATTTATATCTTTAGTTTTATAATCGTTTGTAACATCTAATTTTTGGCACCACCTTGCGATACAGTCACGAGCCGCCACTGTCTGACGCAGACGACATGGCATGCACGTAATTTTGTTATTATGCTTGAGAACTGCAGTCTACAGATACCGTCGTTGAGGACCTCTGTCGGTTTTTAAACGCTCAGTACAAGATGAGATACGTGATATTACAGGTTCGCCAACAGAGACGGATGTGTAACGCCTATAATTGCCAATAGATGGCATGGTGTTGCCCACTTTATAATTCTCGCAATATTAATCACGTTTGTTCGACAGTTGTCTAGATTAAAAATTATTATATCACTTACATTTCTCTTTTAGCTATTTAATTTATTAGATTCTGTACAAGTACACATACAACCTCAGTAGCTACACTCGTTTAATAAATTTGATTTTAAACGAAGGTCCTTTTGATAACTGTTTTCCGTGTTTCACCTGTATGTGTTGCTGTAAGTGGTGTCGACTGCAACGGTAATGGCATCCATCATATGGACAAGCAACTTGCGGCGGTATATAACAGACGTTGTTATTCTTGTGACTCCACAGCGAACTGTAGTGCGTATACGATCGGCCACAAATGTTACACTGGTAAGGTCTGTTTCGATTAACGCAACCTAAAACGAAAATATTTCGTATTAAAAATAAAGCATTAACATTGCTTATGTTATATTATTATTATTCACCATTCATTCATTAAATGGTAAAGAAGAAATGGAAGAAATATAAAGGAATCGTTGTGGTTCCAGCCATAGTGCAGCTGATTACAAATACTGTATGTTTATATACGGAAATCCGCAGTTGTTACTAGATAAAATGTTACTAATTTAGGAGGGCCTGAATAATAAGACAAAATGAAACGAATTAGTTATATGTTAATGATAGTAGATGTTCATTTTATTTATTAGCCAGGTTCAACATTTCTTCCCAGTGATTGGGACACTGATTATCAGCCCCAATAAAACAAATCTCATTACTCAGTATACCAAGGCAGAGACAGTGTTAAAGCTATTATAATAATTCTTTATTAGATTTAACTCATTTGCTACACGTGTTCAATCCAACTTTTTTATACGTATGAACCTTGTAAAAACAAAAATTCAGCTATATGTTTGTGCTTGTACCGTAAGTGCTGCTTTATATTGCCTTTAGTTTTGCAGCGGTAGGGACATTCGGCAACAGGACAAGCAAACTGTGGCAATTTGCCACATTCGTATTTCTTGTGGGAGTACAACGAAGTGTAGTGCATGTAAGAACGTCCACATCTATCGCATCTGTAAGGTTTTGCTGGCCACAGCCGACCTAAAACGAAACAATTGCGTATGAGTTTGGTGTATTAGAAATGCGCGAAGCCTATGTTAGTGTTATTCATCCACCTAAGCAACACATACTTAGTGCCATTTGATTATTTTGAGGATTCCATTAGTAACAAATAGTAACTTGAGCAGGTACATTATAGACAGTTTCCAAAAAAACTGTGCGAAACATCAGAAAAAGAAATGCTTCTTTCTCCTGGTTAAGATATACCAAGTGCAATTCAATGTTTATTTTGTACTAATGCATATAATTGTAGTATTTACATTCCATGCATTCGCTGTGTTGGATTAGTTTAATACAGATTTGGTTGCAAAGAAGTTTATGCTGTTCTTTGGAGTGCCGTGATTGGCCTTGCGGTTTTCACCTAGGCATTCTGGATACCCTGACGCGTCTGGTCGTGCTAAACTTGGTCGCTCGGGGAATCCCAGAGTCCGGTTATTTCGGATCGATTTTTTATTGTCATGTTCTCACGCCTAAAGTTGCGAGGTCGGATTTATATATATAAAAATCTGGGGTGGGTTTTCATTCTTTTTTATTATTTGCTTTATTATTTAAGCTATTGGGATAAAACTTGGTAAGTAGACGCAGTTTGTTATGAAATCTTTATTAGTCCATGATTCCGTAGCTAATATTTCAAACTGGATTTACATGCTGCTTTGAACATCGATAGTTTTTGATGACCTTTAAATGAAATTTTCCGAAATTGTTCCAAATTGACTCTGCCTAACATTTACATTTTACCCGACCATTGCGGAAAATTTCCTTTAAAATACTTCATCAAGAAGTAWCGATATAAGATAATATATTCTCGGAAAGATCGCTGTCTCTTGAAAACACTGACAAAAAAACACAGTTCAAACAAAATTTTGTTTGAACTTGTGTCAGGCAAATTTTGAGGTTCTTCATCTTTGACACAGATTACAGGTGTAATCGAAACGTCAGACTTATAATTCTTTGTCAGTGTTTTCAAGAGACAGCGATCTTTCCGAGAATATATTATCTTATATTATGGACGATGAAAGCATTCACCCTCGTATAAGAAGTATCGATATTCAAAAATGCATGTAAATCCAATTTCCAATTTTGGTTGTGTAAGCTTGGAAAACTTCACTGAATTTGCCATTATGTTTTCCAAAGTATTACACAAAAATCGATACATTTTGCAGCAAAAGGTATATCATAACCGAGATCATAACAAATTACATATACTTAGTATATATTTCATCCCGATATCTTAAACAGAGAAAAGAATTTTTAAAAATACATCCAGGACTTTTTGTAGTGCATTATAATACGTTATCAACTCGAAATCTGAATTTACATAGATTATAAATGAAAATGCCCGAAGAAATTTAAACTCACAACTTTTGGCACGAAGACACGAATTTTTAATTGACGTTAAAAAATTTGATCCGGAATAACCGGATTACCAGAGCGACAGACGCGTCAGAGTATCCGAAATGCAACGGTGAAAACCGCGAGTCGCTATCTTTTTTCGTTCGCCGATCATGGCCTTCGAAAGATCGGCATATACTTACAACCAAATCTAGAAGAAACATGGCGCGACCATTAGAAACACTGACCACCGTAAGGCCACCCTGGGTTCAAACAGTTACTGTATATTTCACTATCTAACAACGCCACGTACTAAAGCGTCATAGGTATTTATATTATCCGTTGTATTTAGAGATTCATTCCTTTATTTTCAAACAACAAAACCCTCAAGGGTGTCGAGTATTACATATTATAACACAATACAAAGAGCACTACGTCGCAAGACTTGCCGCGACGTCTTGTATTATATTCTTGTGCCTRTGCCGAATGTGCTGCTTTAGGTTTCCCTTGGTCTTGCAGCGATAAGGGCAATCCGGCACCGGGCAAGCAAACTGCGGAACCTTCCCACACTCATACTTTTTGTGAGAGTATAGCGAGGGGTGGTGTCGATACGAACGTCCGCATCTATCACACGAGTAACGTCTATCAGTCCAATAATGATCTGAAACAAAGAAATGACAACTGAAGTTACTGTTTCAACAGACGCAGATGCGATCTCGTCCAATGCTACCACCGTTAGTTCGTCGCAAGTACGTACCACATCTGGTCCAGAACGGAGGCGCTCACATGATGCTGTTTGCGAAGATGTACCTTAATACCGCTCCTCATTCTGGTGCGATAATTGCAGGCTACTACGGGGCAGGTGAACTGAGGTTCTTTCCCGCAGAAGAATTTTTTGTGCTGCGCCAGTCCCCTCCTGTAGGTGTAGGAACGGAAGCAGATATCGCATCTGTATCTCTTGACCCCGACAAGTATATTTTAGGTCAATTATTTCGGCTGGATAAGGGTTGCGACGGAACAGACGACAAAAGACACACAATTGGCACAATACTCATCCAACAACCATGATGAAGAGATTTTTGTAGAGTCCGTGCAGCCGGTTGCGATAGGTGACACTAAAAGTTCGTTCTATTTCCTAAAAAGCTTTTGAGGGTAAGAAGAAACATTGTTATAATTAATCCCAATTCGTGTTGATATAAAATGAATGCCAAAATCCATAGGTAAGGCATTTTTATGCATACTTCTTGGTCAATATCCTAATCGTTGAACATTTAAAGAGGTGCACTGCTACCAATCTTCCACCTAAAACATTYTTGCCCTTATTAAATTTCAACAAACAATTTCGCCAGAATGAGGATGTTCTATTGAAATTCCAAGCGGGTGTTCTTTCAATAACAGTGACCAAGCAGCACGCATACGCATTTGTGAAATAGCAACTGTCAAATTAGTGAGGGTTTGAAGGGTAGTGTTGTTTAAGCACATAGTTTTGTTTATAGTCGTATTTTTTTAATTTATTCTGTAAAGCTTCATCGAACTGCATTCATGGTCAGTGTCCATGAGCCAAATGCATTATATCAGCAGCTAATGTAGTAGAAATATCTTTTCCTTGACTTAGTATACTATTGCTCTAATCTAACAGTATTCTAACTACACATAGACTAGCTGCCAGTATATAAACATAAATAACAGTTTTAGTATTGAAAAAATACGTAGGTAACTATGGCACGTCACGCATAAACTGAGCACTTTAGCCTGTATCTACAACTACTTAAAATAATCCCAATTAAAACCCATGGAAGTGTTAATCTGGCATTACACCTACACTTTATGGAACCTTAAAACTTAAGGCATATCGCGTTAGGTTCTTTTGCGGAGCAGTGGTCAAACGTGGAAAGAATTAAATCTTTATTAACAACTCAAAATCAAAAMAGCAATAATACACGCTGGACTAAAGCAAACTAGAAAGATGGCAGACAGTAACTTTATGCGTAAAAACAACATAGCTAAAAAGCGCAGAATTACCTTCAACCATATACCAAATACAAATCAATACAAAATTAATAATATCTATTCAGGTCAATAAATTGGGACCCTACGACTAGTTTCGTCCTTGTTCGGACTCTTCAGGCAGAAATACATAATAACAGCAGCAGCAGCAGCAGCAGCAGCAGCAGCCTTAACATCGGTGCGGTACATGAAAGCAAATTTCCTCAGCSCCMCCTAAGCGGAAACTGAAGACTGGGTGGGCCACTACTGCGGTATACCCATATGGCCTAATATTCCAATGAATTGATCAGAGCAAATGTTACACATTTCATTTTGTTCACGAAGGGCTTCTGCGGTGCCAACACAAGGAACCTGCCCTAAGCCGTAAGAGGTTACCACAGTCGTGGTGCGCTAGTGTACAGAGTTTCCGCTTAGGTGGCGCTGAAGACGTTAGCTCTCACTTTTACAATTCAAATACTATGGAGTACGGGGTACTATCTGTAATCGGTGAGCATAGAATTCTTACTGTAACATTGACTCCTCCAGGTGAGGAAACTAAAACCTGACCGCCTATTCATAGTCTTCCTAGACCCTCCTCAACTCTTCCATACTCCACATCAACATCTTCTCGGAAACACCTGCATTCTGATTCTATTTTTACCCTGTGCTGCGATAGGCCACAGCGCCATCCTTCACAAGACGCAGGCGTATCAAAATAGCGCGCAAAAGTTATTAAATTAACTGAAATCCGAGTAACTTAAATTAATAGGAGGATAAAACTACAACCTATTGAGACAGATTAATAGCTTTACTCGGAAATGGCTAAAAAATAACTTCAAGGTGAAGCACAGATGACATTTATGTAGGTCCTGTTACGTTAACTGATGGGTTGGATTCACTTTATTTCTCACACGATGTTATTAATGCCTGGAAAACGGAGCCTCTGTTAAATGTCAATTTTTGTATCTACGTTATTATTAAAATAAAAGGTGTTTTTGTGCGTTTATTAATTTCTTGCTATGTTTAGAATCGCTGTTAATAAGATAAATACTAAAATCTAAGCGAATGCGTATGCGTGCGATTAATTGTTTTGGAGAGAAATATCAGCGTCGCGAGGAGATGCAAAAGTAGGCAATGAGTATGGATGTGTCATTTTTGACAGAGAGAAATATTCTTGATTTTGGCTCAGTGAGAGCGAGGTCTTTGGCCATGTTGTGCCTCAGGCAGAGAGAGTAAGGTCTTTGGCCATGATGTGCCTCAGGCAGTTTGAAACCCCTAGAGCAGAGTGCCCGGTTAACAGCTGTGGTTCCTTCGAGTGGAGGACTTGCATTCCGGGGGGTAATGCAGGATATCTCGAATGACATAGTTCTGGTGGAGAGGGTAGCCTTATTAGGTGCCCCCGATCCGGGCTATTGGAATGCGACCCTATAGGCCTTAGGGTGAGCGTTCGGGGAAGCCTCTACTATTTCAGGTTGACACTAGCTAGTTGTTGAAGAGAGAAAACTAACAAGGTATTCATAACCACCATTGACTAATGATGTAATCTCAGGGATGAAGCCATGGACAGTATAAGGATGATGCCCTGGGGTGAAAACCCCTCTGTGAGTCTTAACTGTATCTTTTTGAGTTTAACGGATGAGTAACTTATGTTTTGTTTTTGCATCTCCCGCGCGTATGTGAAACCGCCTTGTCTGTCCACCGGAGTGACCGCATTGTTATGACCCACGGATGAAGGCGGCGATAATGTAAGTTTTTCTTGATTATTCCCGCATTAGTTTTTCTATGTTTTTCACCTCTATTACCTTTAAAATTAAGTAGGAATTAATGCTTTGAATCTGGTTAATTTACTGACTTACCATTAAAACAAACCGATATTGCTTTGAAATGATTCTGACGGTTATTTATCTGTCAGTGCAGTGTTGAAGCTAACAATTTTCTCAATAAAGTAATTATTTTGTGTCCGAACTCTTCGACCGGTCAGTCAAGAATGGAACTATCCACTAAGGTCAGAGATTCGTGTGTGGTTGATAAGTTTTTGTACAAAAGCACTGTAGCATGGCATTTTGGATTGTAACAGTACTTACACAGTTTAAATGTTTAATGCTTTTTCCAGCTAATAGTGTAGCAAATAGCGTGCTGGTCTGCTATACCGAAGGTCCCGGGTTCAATACCCGGTGCCGACAACAACAAAAAATGCGACCGCTGCTTCGTGGAAACCAATGGCAAACCACTACGGGTAGCGCCGTCCGGACCCGGAGATAAACTATGGGTCCCGTTCGTCTCGTCACTAGAAGGAGTGAGTGAGGGATGTTATACAAAATATTGACCTTGTTGACTCTACCGCAGAAAATAAGGAAGTGCAGATTTCATCAGAAACTCAAAACGACACATGTAAATTAGGCCTACTATGGAATAGGGGTAAGAATTAGAAAATAGAGTATCAAATTAATCTTTCGTACAAGTCCAAATATTATCAAGTGGCTGTATCTTTGGTGCACTCATAAATTTAATGTGATCACGTCTATATTAAATATGTGGTACAGGAAGGTAACTTGGACCTAGAATAATATGACATAATATTTCTCTTGCTTTTTTCGCTGGTATTTACCAATGGATCCAAATGCCCAATGAGGTATCGGCAATGTACGAGTAGGTCTCTACACTTACAGACCATTCCAATATACAGCGTAGTTTGTAAAGCCACTGCTACATTACCTTTACCGGTTTTCATAAAATGACCTTCAAAGTGCGACGTAAAACGTGTGCACGCAAAAGACATGATACGAGATATCTGTTGGAATAAGCTCTTTTAGTAACTTGTAACTTAGCTTGCCATCCTCAGTAAGTAAGTGTAACTGCAATGTTTCTTCGTTTGATACGGGACAGTTTTTTTTTTATGGCAATAGTGTTTCATTGTTAAGACAGTAATAATCTGAATTCATGTGTCAAGGAAATAGATTTAATATCCAAACGCAGTAAAAATAACAGGGTAGGATAAGATTCGATTTATAACAATATATTTGGTAGTCTTATAAAACAACCAACATTATCTGCAATCATTTATGAAAGAATAAATATAACATAACTTCATACTATTCGTAAGTCGTAACCCAGTTTAATCCTTTTTCAAATGTTGGTGGTAAGCATTTATTCGTATGTTCGACGTGGGCTGATGACAGTTCATCATCCACCATTCCTCGTGAACTTTCCTAATGTGTGGTTTAACGTTAAATTTCAACTTGCTCCTGAACGAACAACCGGGAACCGGACACGGGAAAGCCGGTAATTTTCCACATTGAAATCTCAGGTGTTGGGTTAATCCTCCTTTGTAAGCGTAACTCCGATTGCAGTTAGGACAGGCATACAGTTTTGCAAACCCTAAAAAACATTTGGTTAGCAATTTGGGATGCGGGAGTAAATATTCTGAACGTGACAAACAACAATAATTATCGGAAATAAACAGAAATATTCGCCACAGGACAAATATTTGATTTATTCGCGATTAGATG
This sequence comes from Rhyzopertha dominica, assembly GCA_025024175.1. Taxonomy (NCBI): domain Eukaryota; kingdom Metazoa; phylum Arthropoda; class Insecta; order Coleoptera; family Bostrichidae; genus Rhyzopertha; species Rhyzopertha dominica. The sequence goes on from QCXZ01000003.1 coordinate 60,908,337, forward strand.
GCGCATTCCTGGAACCTTACCCTCATCAAAGAACGAAAAACAGACACGTCTTTTGCCTACAGTAGTATAATTTATTATACCGACTACATATGTTTTATGTGGGTAAAAGCTATGTGTAACTTCAGGCTATCCTTCCTGTTACTTCTGTGGGGACAGTGAGGACATGCAAATTTCTTCAGGTTTCCACAAGCATGTCTGTGCCTGGACAAGTTCTCTGCATGTTTGTACGACTTCCCGCATACGTTGCAAAAGTAACGATGGGCATCTGAAAACCAAATATTATGAGAATAATTTTTCTCGACCAGTTAGCTGTAACACTGCTTTTTATAAACAACAGACTTTCACACATCTCTTGCAAATGATAGACGCTATTAGCACAAACACATTTTACGGTTAGTATCAAAAGTAATTACTACCATTTTTAAAATTGCAGTTGCAGGGTTAGTTGGCTGAGGTTTCGTCCACTACTGTGGTTAACATCTTCAGAGCTGACTTCATAGTCAAGGACGAAGCTGCCTTCGCGATAACTAGTTTTCAGGCTGTAAAAGCATCAACCAATATCTTTTTCTTTTGAACAATTTGTTAATTTCATTTTTGCATTTTCCCAAGATTTATATCTTAAAGGTTTCATGAGCCACTCAAAAATAACTCAGATTTCTTCAAAAATATGCCAGCAATAGAAATATTTTCAGATCAGTATATTTTATGTGAGTATTTCAATTATGTGTTTAAATGAAGTACTCCGTTATTTCTTAAATTCGTTTGTTTAGCTACACTTCTCTTGTAAATTGTTATAAGTTCAAGAATCCTATACGTCGAGTGAAAGATGTGAAAAAAATTAACTCAAAAATATTACAAGCAGGCGAAATTAGCTTTACAAGTTATGCAGTCACAAAGTAACAGTAAATCTGGTAGAACTTTATATCAGAAACTATACTACCATTTACATAATATTGGCAACAGGCTTAGAAAATGTGCTATGAGATAATAAAGTATATAACAGAAAGTGTCTTTTAAATGTGGCTAAAAAGATAGAATCCTCACGTAAAGCTTACTTAACAAAAAGTAAGAAAATACCTCTATTTCTTCATATGCCTTAAGACAATCTCAGTGATTTTTCATGTCTAAAAGAAGCACTGGAAATATGCTAAAACTTTCCGCACTTAAAAATTAGCACTGAATAGTGAGGACATATCGCATCCTTAAAAAACTACAAACAAGTACAGCTAACAATAAAGAAAAGCCAGTATAAGTATTATTATATTCTGGTTTATTGAATCACAAATATAAAAACAATGTTCAGTCCGTTACTTTTTCCCATTGGGATTATGCCGAAAACGTATGTGACTATTGAGATTATCCCTCCTCTTGCAGACATGGGGACAATACGGACAGCGATGCACCAGTGATTGTTTACCACAAAACTTTTCGTGACGAGTCAAGTTCGACCTATGCTTGTATCTCTTGCCACAAACACCACAAATGTGAGGGACCGTTCCACAAAAGGTTTTAATGTGTACAATAAGACTTTTTCTTTGACGAAATGTACGATTGCAATGGGGACAGAGCAGACGGCCATCTTCGTCCGCGTCGAATTGCTTGTACCTGAAACCTTAAAAACTGCATATTATTTACTGTAAACTCTGGTGAAATGGAACACCATTGTTAGTTGAAAAAGAAAGGGAACTAATCTACTAAGGAATTCGTTAAGTCTAGTTCAAAAAAAAAGTTTCTAAGTAGAAATCAACAACAGTAGTCTTAACATGTAAATAATAGAACGATCATGTAAACATATTATGCCTCTATCAAATTACTTCCCGTAAAGCTGATGTTTTTTTTTTGGCATTAGACTAATTTGGAAAGAGACAAAGGAGAGAGAGCGAATCAAAATTATATATAGGGGGCGGCGCGCGCTTAAATCCAAACAAATTGAATTTATTAATTAATTGATTAAACCAGCGTGCGGTCAGCATTTGTGCCACTCCCGGCTGTCTACGCTGGGTTGAAGGGGTGCATGCTGATTGCTAGTATAGTGCGACTGCCTAGCGCATGGAAGGTTATATAGGTATTAGGTACCCATGCACGGTACGCCCAAATTCGTTAGAATACGCATAAGCTTCTTCCGTGACAGTTTGCCCTTTAAAAAAAAATCCGGCGACATGACATCACCCTCACTGGGCATAATGCCTGAGTCATTCCCACGACTGCCTAAAAGTCCGTGTTACGCATTCTCTCGAATGACGTAGCGTAGCGTAATCTTCCTAAGACTTCTCAGAAGCATTATATTTAGCAACAATGGCGTAAACAGTTTATCTAGGATAGCTGAAGAACCCAATAGAGTCGTCCCGCACATTAAAATTTGATAGTTTAAACCTATGCCTTTTATTGCTTACATCATGAATACTAGTGCCATGCATCTATTTTGCTTTCAGATTAATTCAACTCGTAACAAACGGCGGTAGAAAAATTACCCTGTTCCAAACATTTTCTTAAATCCGCCAACAACTACGCAAAAGGTTCCTAATTTACGTCATGCGCACTGTTATAGCTCCCTAGGTAACTAGGTGCTCACTGTTGTCAGTTTTATAAATAGTCAGAGAAATACAAATAATGCAATGGGAGTGAGAGAGGGGGGGGGGCAAAGGTATAAGTATAACCGTCAACGTCAATATTATAATGTAAACATAGGAATAACTGTTCATCAACACGGAACAAAACACTTCTTAACGTAAGCCATTCTGACAGAAAAACAACAGATTACCCAAATACTTCGACAACATCTTGCTCCACCACTTAATCTGACAAATACGAAACTCGAAAGTTTGACCAAACTATGTAAACAAAAACGCATGGCTAGAGTTGTTAGGGTTATTCGTTACACATGTGACACATGCAGCACGTGCGAACGTGCGATGTTGTCAGCGGTACTTTACCGTTTTCTTCCTAACGACGGCCTGAGATTGTCCTGACAGTTTCAAAATTTATCATATCGTTGTCATACGAAAGTATACAAACTAAACATTATCAAGCTTCAAGCGTCGTTTAATTCCTCATAATAAAAACATTAGTTCTAAAACAGGTTCGATGGTTAAAGTGCTTGCGTATTTCAATAGAAGGCCAGTGAATGCGCTTATTATATTGAACTGTTCATTATAGAATAAACTGACTGAAGGATGATTTAAGTTATTTTCACAAATACGCCTAAAGTTGACCTAGGTATCAATGTCACAATGCCAGTTTACGAGTACATTCCTCTCGGTATCGCGAAAATTTGCCCACATTGACAACGCGAAGCAGCTCCATACTTTCGCATTTTTTTTCTCGGCAAAGAGGAACCGGAAGAAATCGAAAAAAATTTCTTTGTGCTTCAATATTTATGTACATTTTAAATGTAAAATAAAAAAATTGTGGTACGACCCCATTATTACAGTTGCTGAACGCCCAGAGTAAAAACTTTCTATCATCACAGCTCTTCAACTGTACTCGGATTTGTCCGCAACAAAATGACTCTTAGGAAGGCTTTCACTGCCGGCAATATTACTATTATCGTTGTTTTTCGGGCAGTTGTGCATCTGCCAGCTGCGGACGGCCTTTTCCTTCTGAAGATGCCCAGCACAGTTTTGGGTGAAACGTCAAGAAGTTTTTCATCTCTTGGACCACGGCTATTAAACAATAATAATAGAGACTGTTGCCATGAAAAATAAAAAGGCCATCTGTCCTCGTTGACAAGCCGCAGCCCATGACTCATGAGTTTCGCTGTATTTTCGGCTCATCAGAGGGATGATACGCACTTGCCMACTAACACTTTAAGTACGGAAACGTACAAATAATCGAAGTAATAAATTATGCACAACAGTGCACAGCGCCGAATAAAAAGGCCATCTGTCTTAAAGAACTTGAGAGTGGCCTGAATGTGTTGGTTGCAAGTCGTATCCTCCGTTTGATGAGCAGAATATATCTATATACTAGAAGGTTTGATACTATTAGTCAAATAGGTCCCTGGTCACTGAGAGTAGACTTTAGTCGCTACTAGCTCATGGCTATAATATGCAGTGGATCAGGTGGATGGTATATCTTTGTGCATCATTTATTTACATATTGATATTCAGGTTTCAAAGGAAAACCCTTTGAAGGGAGAGCTTCAAAACAGCGCGCTTGCTGAACATCACAAAAATATATATAATAATACCTAACGAAAAAAAGTACTAATACCAACGTGGAAACAATTAAAAGGGTTATTATTGAAGTACTCAGAAACACTTTCGTTCCAAAAAGCTCCGTTATTTCTTCGCTGTAACAATGATAACATATTCAGTACATCTTAATATGGTAGTAGCCAAATTTAAAAGCATACCGAGCTGCACAGTATAACTTTTTAATAAGCAGTAATATTACAAATATGTTTAATAACAACGAAATGCGAGTAAGCACAAATATCTTCATTTATTGCATTACAAATACAAAAACAATTTCCAGTACATTACTTTAGCCCATTATTACTGTGCTTAAATAATATGTGACTTCTCAGGTTATCCTTCCTGTTCCTAACGTGAGGGCAATGCGGACAACGGTATATAGTGTTTTTACCACAGGCCTTTACGTGTCTAGTCAAATTTGACTTATGCTTGAAATCTTTCCCACAAATAGGACACAGAAATCCACCGTGTTTGTTGTCCTTGTCGAATTCAACGTACCTAAAATCTAAGGCTGAGTGTCAAGAGATTATTTCACTACGAATGCTAGTGGTGTTTGTTAGCAGAAAACAGAGCAGAATTGCACAAAAATAATTTTATGCTTAGCCAACTTTTTTTAATTAAAGACCCAAGTCAATTGTGGGAAGGATTACATACACGTGTTTTTTCTTGATCTTGACTGGCGCTAATTGTTGATACATGCGCCTGTATTATTTGCTGGCTTTGGCACTTGGAGTCTATTGAATATACAGGCTGTCTCTAAACTGTGCAAAATAAATGCTACCACAAATCCCCGATGCTAATATATGACGATCTAACCCAACCTATCTCAGCCCAAAAGTTCAGTTTGCTTTTAGTTTGACATAAATATTTTTTAAATAACTGGTGTATGGTCAGAGCATTCAGTTAGAGGGTATTTTTTTGGTGATAAAAATTGAAATCTGCTTGCATTTTCGTTGTAAAATGTAGAGGGCGCCACATATGGTACTTCGCACACATTTAAAAATAAATTAATTTTTTGAGCCACACTGTATTTTACTTTTAAATGAAATCTGGATTTAAGAAATTCAGTTCGTGTAAGGTCAGGTCTAAATTATTGATATAATTTGAATTTTTTAGGTAAAAGAGGTTGAATAATAAGAAATTTTATTTAAAATGAAAATACAGTGTAGTTCAAAAAATTATTTCGTTTTAAATGCGTGCAAAGTACCGTAGGTAGTTCTCTCTATATTTTACAACGAAAATTAAAGCAGATTAAAATTTTTCACCACCAAAAACATCCCTATGCCAAATATTGTGACGATACACCAGTTATTAAAATGATGTATAAAAAATTAAAAGCAAATTGAGTCTTGGACACTCTGTATGTCCAAAATCATCCATTTTTTTACCGAGGTAAGTTGATATTTTAGCCTGGAAATTTTTTGTTCCTAGCATATTTTCAGCACCTTTTAAAGCCATCCTATATATTCTAATAGTCTATTGTGCTTGTCCTACAATTCATCTATTTTTTTATTTATCTACTAATGAAATATACTTAGCTCATTCAATATTTGAATAAAAACAAAATTATAATTGATTATCCTAGAATTTTTAATACAACTTCCAAAATTTACCGAGGGACAAATTAACTACCTGGAGTAAAATGTAATAGCTATGCTTCTAAAGAAAAAAAATAAGATTAGGTTAACCTTATAAGACATTCATTCAGAAGCATATCTTCAAACAGATAAATTTAATTATATCATAGAAACTCAAATACAACTAACGGAGATATCGAATATTTTATTCATCCGAAAGCTAAATACAGCCGCAATCGCTAATTCCATTGGAAAGATATGGTGCTGCTTTTGCACCTCAGCTTTTCAGGAATCCATGGCCAACATCATTGCTGCTATTACTTTGCACTCATATTTTATATGTCTAGTCAAACTTCCTTTGTGTTTGTAGGAGATGTTGCATTTTGGACACAGAAAACGCCCGTTCTCGTCTTTATCAAACTTCATGTTCCTAAAACCTGATATTAGCTGTTAGTGTCATATATCTATACAAATAACGTATAGAGGAAAATATTTTTTTTTGAATTTTTCTGATATCCGCCAAATACAAAATATTATTACGGGTTGCTACGAATTTCTTAAATTAGTTTTAATTAATTAATTGAATGAATAGAATTAAATCTTCTAATACTTTATTATCAAGTTAGCTACATTAAAAAATTAAACATTCAAGTCAGCACTGCTTGTCCAGTCATTGATGCCGTGGACGAATGTGATGTGCTCCTTCAGGGTGCTCTTATACCTGAATTTTCTCAAGCAAGACAAGCAAGTAAACTGAGGAGCCACCCCACACTCATATTTCATGTGTCTCACTAGGTGTCCCTTATGTTTGTAGGAATGGTCACATTTAGGGCACAAAAAACGGCCGTTCGCGTCCTGATTGAACATCATGCCCCTGAAAACTAATATCAGCTGTTAAAATCACTATTACCCAAGCTAGAAGTAGTAACGTAACATCGCTATTAGCAAGTTCAAGTAATACACTTAATGAACTTTGTACAGTAACTGAAAATTAGTGTAGAGGTACTAACTACTCGTTTATGCTACAGTTTATCAGCTTACTTACATTTTTGTTGCTAAACGTACCAAAAATTACAGTCGCAGTCTTGGAAAAATTAAAATTCTACAATTTCTGAATTTTACTAAAGACAAAGAAATAAACCAAGAAGAGCTATATCATATTTCATTATTGGTCCAATCTCGGGTCCAATTTACTTAGCTGTAACTTGAATTTCTTGAAAACTATTAAAATCACTACATGTCATCATAATAAGTGCATGTTTATCATCAAATGACATTTTCGTTACCACGGAGAAAGAGGTGAAACATGAAAGACGAAGGTGTATATACCAATCAAGAAACGACACTTAGATTGCCAAACAAAATTTAAAAGAAGTATCACTAACTATTTACCAAACAAAGAGCAGCCTAAAGTTAAAAGTAAGTTGTAAGTCCCATAGTTTACTGAGGAAATACGGAATAATACAAACAACATTTCACGACATAATGTACTGAACACTTCACTGAAAGTGGATGTGATTCTTCTCTAATAAAAAAAAGTTAGACCAGATTTACTTTCCTTTGGAAAGGCCACACTAACCGAGATTAAAAAAGTTTTCTTTTGTGGCGCGAATCTTCTTTCCTGGGAGAGAGTAGTTTGCTTCTGGTTATTTGGAATCTAAATAATAAAATAAAATACTCTATTATCGTATATTGAAATTAACCTGTTCAATACGACAAAACATTTGTGTACAGCTTTAGTTTTATTTTTCCGAGAGTTAATGTCAAACAAGCAAGTGTATTTAAAAAGCCTAACGAAAGAGAAAAAATATTGTAAAATTTTACTACCTAACTCCACAGCCATCCATCTAAAAACGGACTGTATCGACATCCACCTCTTTCCATGAACCTGAAAATGGTGTAAAAGGAAATAAATATTAAAATAGAGATTTACATAAAATAAAGCCAGTATTTGTAACTTTATTACTAAGTGTACAGGTTTTAGTTTTGCCCGTCAATTTTTTGCTTCTCTTATCTCAAGCTGGATTCATTTTATGCACAAGTCTGATGTGAACGTTCATGTTGAACCTTCTGTGAGACTTGTGGGTGCAATAAGGGCACTGCAGCCTGGGCATTTGTCCGCATTCTTTTATGTGCACAGTATAGTTGCTTTTATACTTGAACGCCTTGTGACATTTTTCGCAAGCGAATCTTCTCTCCATGGAATATAAACCTGCAATATGCAAATGTGTGAGAAGCGATTTTCAAAGCTAAAATGGTACTATCAGGGCTTGGCATATTGTATTAAGTGGAATAGATCATAAGATTTCTGAGTTAAGAAAAAACATACATTATATTTTCTCTAAAATAACAACATTCTAAGGCATGTACTCTGTTCCCATAAACTTCTTAAGAAAGGGTAGAAACATAGCGGATAAATATGTAGGCTTAAATTCTTTGAAAATGTAATAGGAGGATTAAATGCCTGATGAGCCCCAACAGGGAGAAACTAGTCGTGGGGTGAGAGTGAACTGACCTGGGCAGATGATTTATTTCATCATGGCCTTACGGAGAGCCTCACCGATGCAATCGCTACGAACCTGCACTAGGCCGGTGTCTATTGCAGTTATAGACCGTCTAACTCGCAGAATTCCGCTTAGATGGCACTGATAGCATCTGCCCTCCTATTATCACATGCACCAGTCCGCCCGCCGACGGTCTGCCGTGGTCAGTTTGCCCTCTACCCCTGCCTGATGAGCCCCAACAGGGCGAAACTAGTCGTAGGCTAAGAGTGAACTGACCAGGGGAGATCATAAATATCAAAATTGATTATATTTGCTATGAAAGTTTGCGCTGGTAAAACTATTTAATAACCATTTTGGTGCATATATACACTATTTTTTAATAGTAAATCATACACTGCAGGTAATTAGATAGCTTTAATACTTTCGCCCTTTCGCCTCGCAACAGAAATGTAAAAACTTGCAAGTAATATACATTGTCTGATAAAACACATTCACAGAAGTAACTCGAATATGAACTGTTTTATTTTTCAAGTAACCAAATTAAAATAACTTCCTATAGTCACAGCACTATGTTCACGTGTTGTATGGTATACAAAAGCAATCAGCTATTTTTGGAGTTTAATTTAGGGTTCGCTACTTTTTAGAGTTCATTTCTGCTTCCAAGCGATCACGATGGACTAGGTGTTCGTGCTTCCCTAATATGTGAACTCTCATATTGCGTTTTCGGTGAGTCCTGTGAGGACAATAAGGGCACTGTAGCTTGGGGTCTTGCCCGCATTCCCTCTGATGAACAAGGAAGCTGCTTCTGTGCTTCATGACCTTGAGACATCTTTGGCACACAAATCTTTGTTCTAGAACACCTGAAACATGACATTATTTAGCAACAAATTTTAGCAAAACACCCAGTAGAGTCAAGTCCAAAACCCAAACTTGCAGTGTCCGTATCTTTCTCCGTAACAGTAAAAAATTATCAAAACAAGAGTAAAGTTGTCGCTAATAATATTACTAGTAGGCGAGTAATAAGACAGTGAGTTGTAATTAGTGTTATTAATTAGTTTAATGAACCATAAACCTTTTAGAAGTTAAAAGAAACTCAGAGAATGCATTTTGTTATTTATGGACTACTTATCTAGATATCGCAATGTGAATACATAATATCTTACCTTTTGGAACCTCTGCAAATTCTAGAAAACATGTACAAATGCTTATACTTCATTCTCTACTAATAATGACAATAACCAATAATCAATTAATACCTACATGCCCCATAGCTTAGTTATTGAATACGAGGAACAGGTGTACACAGAGGGCGAGGCCTTAAGAAATTATTAAAGAAAAAAATTACATACATTTTTTTATGGTGATATACGTGTTCTATTCAACATTTTCTAGCAGATACATAATGACAATAACGCAGGATGATAAARGTATAGTTGAACCTAAATAAAAACGTTTGAACAAAATTAGGTGCTTTATAAGATGACTTATACAGGAATTAGTCACTAGCTTCGGTATTTTAAGTGGAACGCCCTGTTTATAATACTGGGTGCGTTCCGACAGTAATGCAATTATTTTTTCAAAGTAATCTATTAAAAACGTTGTACAAATCCCTTAAAATTTTCAAAGTACTGCCCTTGAGCATCTACACATTGTTTTCAGCGACTGCTATGACCGGTCCCCGGAAGGCGTCTTCGGAGATCTCTCGCAAGGCCTTTGTAAAGGCTGATTGGATCTCTTCTATGGACGAAAAATGGGTTCCTTTTTGATTGCCTTAAATCCTAGGGAACAAAAAGAAATCTGCTGGTGCGAAGTCAGAACTATAGGGGGTTTTGTAGTGTTGGCACGTTGTGTTTGGCCAGCAACTCACGGCCTCGTTGTTGTGCTAGAGTAGGCAAGTAGCGGAGATGTGTTTTCGCGCCCTTACGACCCTTTTTCGGAGTCTTTCCAGCATATCCACGTAGTAGGCAGCGTTAACTGTCTGTCCTTGAGGAACAAACTCCTTATGGACAACTTCTTTGCTATCGAAAAAGAAAATGAGCATTGTTTGTTGCTCATTCTTGCCTTTTTTGGCTTGGGGATTAACACCTTGTTTTTTGTCCCGATAACTTTTGAAACAAATATTATATTAATTTGCCATGAAGGCTTGCGCTGCTAAAACTATTGTTTAATAAACATTTTGATGTATATAAACACTATTTTTTATTTATATTACGTAAATCTTTAATAGTATATCATACACTGTAGGTAATTAGGGAGCTTTAATACTTTCTCCCCGAAACAGAAATTTAAAAACTTGCAAGTAATAGACATTGTCTGATAAAACACATTCACACAAGTAATTCGATAATGAACCGTTTTACTTTCCAAGTAATCAAATTAAAATAACTTCCTATAGTCACAGCACTATTTTTACGTGTCGTATGTTACACAAAAGCAATCAGTTATTTTTGGAGTTTAACTGAAGTTTCACTATTTTTTGGAGTTCCTTTCTGCTTCCATGCGACCACGATGGACTAGGTCTTCGTGCTTTCCTAATATGTGAACTCTCATACTGGGTTTTCGGTGAGTCCTGTGAGGACAGTAAGGGCACTGTAGCTTAGGGTCTTGCCCGCACTCCCTCTGATGAACAAGGAAGCTGCTTTTGTGCTTCATGACCTTGAGACATCTTTGGCACACGAATCTTTGTTCTAGAACACCTGAAACATGCCATTATTTAGTAACAAATTGTAACAAAACACCCAGCGGAGTCAAGTCCAATATCCAAACTTGCAGTGTCCATATCTTTCTTCGTAACAGTAATAAATTATCAAAACAAGAGTAAAATAGGCGCTAATACTACTAGTAGGAGAGTAAGACAATGAGTTGAAATTAGTGTTACAATTTAATGAACCATAAACCTCTTAGAAGTTAAAAGAAACTCAGAGAGTGTATTTTTTTTATTTATGGTCTGCTTGTCTAGATATCGCAATGTGAATACATAATATCCTACCTTTAGAGCCTCTTTGCAGCTTCTAGAAAACATGTACAAATGCCTATACTTCATTCTCTATTTAAATGCGACAACTGCACACAAAAACACAATAACCGTTTCAAAAACAGTCAACATATATCCCCCATAGCATAATCATTAAATACGAAGAATAGGTGTACACAGAGGGCGAGCCATAACAAATTATTAAAGAAAAAGATTACATACAACTTTTTATAGTGATATACATGTTCTATTCAACATTTTATAGCAGATACATAATGACAATAACGCAGGTTGAACCACTGAACGGAAATCTATTTATAATAAAAGTATAGTTGAACCTAAATAAAAATTTTAAACAAAATTAGGTGCTTTATAACATGACTTATACAGGAATTAGTCACTAACTTCGTTATTTTAAGTGGTGTCGTTGTGCCATTCAGAGCTTTGACGGTTTGTTTCTGGGTCGTATTCGAAAACCCAGGTTCATCACCAGTGATGATAACGTTGTCCAAATAATCAGGTTCAATTTCAACACGTTGCAAAAGTTCACTTGAAATTTCCGCTCAGATGGTCTTTTGGTCGTCTGACAACACCTTGAGCACGAACTTACCGCACACTTTCCTTATCACTACATCTTCAATCACAATGCAAAACAAAGACGACAAGTTCAGTTCATTGGCAACCATCTTGATACTCAATCGACGGTCACGGTCCAACAATTATTGTCGAACACGAGCCACGTTGTTGTCGGTATTACTGGTTGACGGCGGTGTTCGTCGTAAACCTCTTCCTGGCCCTCCTTCAAGGTCTTTAACCTACTTGAAACTTGTGACTGGACAGAGCAGAGTCCTCGTACACCTCACGAATCATTTTTGAAAGTCTCCTCAAGAGCTTTTTCAGTTTAGCACAAAACTTAATCGCGTAACGTTGCTCGATCGTCGATTACATTTTTTCCCGTGACACGGTCGGGGCACAGAGGTTCACAATAACCGACGTCCTCCCCTTTTCACAGTTTTGACAGCACTGCATAGAAAAAGTTAGATAGAAGTGAATCTATCGTTGTCTTCATCCGTTCAAAGTTGGTGGCGCCATCTCGTGGTCGCCATATGAACTAACTGCGAACCCGCGCGATTTGAATGCTCCCCCAAATCCTTTGATTTTTATTATATTATTTTCCGTATTCTTTGTAAATATTCACAACAATAGTTCCTAACATGATTAATGTTAGAAACTACTGTTTGTGAATATTTACAAAGAACATACTTATGTACAGGGTATGAGAATGAAAGACAAATTGTACTATAACAAATAATTTATCAAATAAAATAACAACATAAAAACAACCATAGACATGTTTTAGAACCAATATTCACTACAATCTAAGAAAAACTACTCATATGCAATAAAAACTGTTACACCTGTTGCTGCATTAGCAACAGGGTCTATTTACATACAGAATAATATCGAAGTTTGTGCAAAACACTTTGGTTATATATCATACAATTTACACCAACAATATAATAATTAATAAGATTACTTCTGAATGACTCTAAAATAATATAACAGGTATCGTGAATTTTTAAGACAGAATGCACAATCTCACTACCTGCAAAATGTGTACATCACATTTCCACAAAGTAATTTACAATTACACAACAATAATTTTGCAGCGGTGGGTAAGATTTTTAACACTTACATAACATAACATATTAATTATTGATAATAACTGAGGCTCAATTTCTCAGTTGAGTTTAAGTCAAACACAAATCTAAAGTGGATTTGAACTTTTCTATGTACTCATGAATGTATACAATTTCCACAAGGAATGTCGTAAACTAAAAAGGTTCCTTTACATTAGCCATAATATTTTCAGTGACCATCATGTTATATAATATTGTGAGACGGATATAAAAAAAATAGTAACATATAGCTTAAGACGGACTTAGCGGCAGCAACTAATTTAAAAATAAGGCTTCACAAAAATGTATATGATCTATAAAGTTTACAATTTAATGCATTATCCATAACATTAATTAAAGTAATAAACAAATATTTTTTCAGAAGACGTTATTTATACAAAGACTGATAAAAAAATTATTAATCTGCCATTCTGACTACTCCTGCGTACTTTGTCAAAGAAACTCTAAAAAGTGTCTGTTATGAGTTTAAACAAATTTTCAAAATAAATAAACAAATAACGAAGGAAGAGATGATGTAAACAACGTGACAATCTGATAAGATCTAAGCAGATCAAAATAATCTATACTCAAACGGCACACATTTCAAACCATTCGGTTTCTGATTGTGCCCTAAACAAGCTAGATATCATTGCAACAAATTAATTTAATTATTAAAATGCATTAATGTCAAAAAGGTTTCTCTACGAAGATATAGAAGGCTGTCTTAGAAATATAACCACATAGGAACAAGGTTGTTATTTCAGATTATCTAAATTTAGTTGGAAATAATGAAATGTTTTATTTTTTTAGAGGACCTACTTAATTATAGTGGCAAAGCATAAAAGTAGTGTTAATTTGCATGTTATGTATATAAACTTCAACAATTACAAATAAAAAAAATAAGTATTTATGGCAAGTCTGCAGCAGCTAATATAACGTTTATTTAATACATGAATTTCCATCGCAATGGATCTTGATTATTGACTTCACTCCCAAATACAATCATGAGATACGCATAAGTATGATATCTTACGAAAGCTGGGTTTTTATTTATTGCTTCAGAAAGTTTCGAAATGAAACTGCACTGACTTCGTCTGGTGGCTAACACCCTCTACTTTCTTTTAGTCCTACCTTTCCAAGCAATGCGGGATATTTAGATCCTGTAACAAAAAGAAAAACATAAATAAAAGTACTTCTGTTGTTACAGAACATCTCACGTTTTGTTGGAGAGTCCCCTCTTGAACAAATCACCCTTTTCCAAAAGATCAACGCTAATGCCTCCTCTCTGTATTTGTCTTCTAGGGCTGCTTGGCTCCAAATCAATAGACGTTTTTTCTCCTTCTATTAATAAGCTTGTATAGAAACAATATTATCTTTCTTACAATTCAAATTACCAGAAAATAAAGAAGAGCGACTTGAACTTATTCAATTATTCACAATGGTTCTCCAACGAAGACATCCGTCTAACTGTTTTTTGGTTTGAGGAAACGAAATATGGGCTTTTGTTTTGACATCCTGGCACAGAACAAACACCGCAATGTGTACTCATTGTCTGATAATCTACTGAAATCAATCACATTTAGGTTACGATTAATTAATCACAGATTTGCTTACCTCTAATAGAGATCGGCATTTTACAATCCCAATATCACCTCTAATTCACTGGTTGCTGCCATTAACTATAATTAAACACTTAAGATTGAAACTTAACACTAAAAATTGTCCAAAAACCCTTGATACTGAAGCAAACAAGCACAAATTCAAATCATCTAACCGTTAATATGCAGTCAAGCGTCAGTTCTTTGCTGTCATTGGGTTGTCAAAGCAGTCATTTCTATCGATAATATCAGTAACTGCATAATGAAAAACCAGTTGTACTAGCGACACCTACCGACCGCCATATGAACAAAATTAGCAAAATTTAAACCTGGCGCCATAAAGTTTGGACCGAAAACGCCGACCCAGTTTCCTAGCCCTGCAGCACTGAGACTGAGAGGCTGAGACTTGACCTTGAGACCGGTTTCGCAGGTCGCGGCAAAGTTAGGGGTCCCCCCACCTACTTCAAGTGGTCCGATCCCACTCCGACCACTCCGGCGCAAGAAATTCAATTGCATTGCTTTAGGAATTATTTAACATTTTGTGCAAAATTTTACGTTTTGAGTATTTGGCAACATTTTGAAAATCTCCAAAACGAAATCATTGAGAGGGATTATGTAGAATGTGCCTGAATATTTATTTAGGTGACTAGACTGAATGAAAAATACAATACTTCCAAAAGAAAACATAAATGACTAATTTTCACAAC